>BMAW01109277.1:16517-28958 GCA_019974015.1 Nephila pilipes | reverse complement strand
CAATCTCTTATGCTCATGTATTTTAAAAGCACAAGAATTTGGGCTGAACATCATCAATATATTATCGATATATCGCAATATATATGAATCATATAACCATATGAGAGCATGTGCATTATAACATTATTACATATATATGCATATGTATACAACAATATTACATATGTATGTATAGATACATATTATTCATTATTATATGTATTTCATATATATATATTGTATATATATACATATACATATATATACACATAAACACATATATGTATATATGCACATAAACACATATACATGTATAGACATATACATATATCCACATACATGTATCAACGATATATACGCATTCTATATATGAGTATGTATTTCTACATATATATGTATTTCTATATATACATATATGTTAAGTTGGTTTCTATATATATGTATTTTATATATACATATGTGCTACATATTACATACATACCCTCGTTGATATATGTATTACATACATGCATATATGTATTTCTTTATATACATGGAGGAGTGGACAGGAAGGTGATCATCTTAGGTGTCATTCTGGTTACTATAACTGGTCTCTGGTAATTACATCGTACCAAGGTAACCATCCAAAGTTTAACTATTTTGAATCTGCCCTATTAATTAAGAAGCTGAAATAATTGTTCAACTTTACTTATTGATGTGCTATTCCAATTTTACGTTTAATTATGTCCAATAACCTTGCAATTGTAAATCTATTTTTAATCCCGAACCGCAGTGAAATTTACTCCAACTAAAACAATACACCTTAATTCCCAGTTTTGAAAAGTTAGGCTTTTAAATTATTTATGAAATATAGAGAAAAGTATATAATAAATTTCTGCCACTTTGTTCGCTCATACAAAGTATAAACTTCTTTAATCATCCATCAATATAATTATATATCTTTCACTGAAAACATATAGGAAAATATAATTATATAATGCTTTAATATTAATATTCTTTAATCAGTTTAGGTTGGCCACCTAGTATATTAATTTCAATATTTTTAATATTATAACTTTATTAGAAAAGATCTAACACACGTTTACTCTTCTTAATTGTTCAGAAAATATGGGATCAAATTTTAAAAGTCGATAAAATACATGCAACCTTAATGTAAACACTTCGAAAACAATTAAATCCATTAGTATATTAATTTACAGTCATAATAATCTAAACGCAAATAAAAATGAGTTAATTGTAGTTCGGGTTCATATGAGGGAAATTAAGTTCAAAATAAGAACTTGATGGATCTGTTTGACGAAAATTATTATTTTGATGTAAATAATGAAAATTAACGAAATGTACTAATAAAATGCAAAATAGTGTACAAGATATGTGTCGTATTGAATCTTTACACATTAATATATTCTTTTGCACCTTGTCATTCTGTTTTATATCGATCAACTCCTCTTTAAAGCGTATATTTCATAACTCTATTTTTCCAAGAAAATTGAATTTAATTGATTAATTATATTAAAGTGAGCTCACTTGACAAGAATTTAATATAAAATGGATGCCATTTATCAGTAATAAATTAAAACTTGCATAAAAATCACTTTTATCTGTGCAAGTTCAGTTGTGGCTTCATATCTTTAATGTTACTATTTTATAAGATTAAATATTTAAAGAAAGACAAACAAATTATAAGCATTTTGACTTTCAAATTCAATTATTAGTATTTATAAGTATTTTTACATTCAAAGAAGTAACTAAGATTCGCAGTTCCATATAAATATCTGAGACTCCACCTGAAAAATTTCAAACAGAATTTTTAAATATATTAAGTCTTAAATACAAAGGAATGATTCATAAGATAATGCAGAAATATGACTGTCTTAGTAAAAATAACACGTTTAAATAAAAATAAGTTTTCACCAGTAGTTAAATATATAAACCACTTCAGCATTATTTCAGTGAAAATTAGAATGCAATGAAATGGATTAAAGAATTTTAAATCGGCACATCTGTGTGGATCGCGTCTAATGCTATAATTCCAATAACTGCTTTAAAGCTCTGTTCTTAATTCAACACTAGTTGCTTGGCATATTATTCATCTGGGACAATTTTAAAAATAATTTGAAGTCAAAGAAAAGCGTAAAATTTTAAAAAGTAAATTGTAAATAAAATCTTCTAAAGAAACTGCATATGCACACTCATATATATGGTGGTAATAATAAAGTTATTATTCAGGCCTGTGGTGAACCCCTTCTGCTTATCGGATTTTGATGAACATGGAATATATGCTATAGGGACTATGGGGAAAAAGATTTCTGAAATAAAAATAGTTTAAATCTAACTCTAAGGAGAAATGTGGTGCCCAAAGAAGGACAAAAATATGTTAGAATCGTTAAAATTTACGCTATGAATAGGTCTACTATGTGCCCATTGACATCAATAACTTGTTGAAAGCGTATTATAGCGTTTTCAATGGTAGCGAGAAACACCAATAAAGGTTTTCAGCCACATGCATAATGCTGGCTTTGAAATCAGGTAAAGTCCCTCCTCTGTAAACACAGTCTTTGAAATCTTCTACAACCAGAAACTACAGGATTTAAGTCGGGTGAACGAGAAGGCCATGATCCGGAAAATGTCCGGATACAAGATTACCTAAGTTAGCCCAGTGTTTAATTTGGTATATACATATTATTTCCAATCACCTTCCTGATCCCATATTTTAATGTCCAAAATAATACGTTCTTTTTATTTCATTGGTCATTCCATTTGATATTTTAATTTAATTTAACAAAGCTAGATCAGTACTTCAACGCTATGGATAAGATATTCCCCAATTGTGACAGTTAGTTGCCGCTTAAAATACGTACACTCCTAAATACTAATTACCATTTGATCTGTATAGCCCTAACTCTTTGATCCCCTGATAAGCAAACAGCGAAAAATATATTTATTATTCTCTTACTTACGGTTTAGAGTATAAATGTTGCGACCGCTACTAATCCTACGAATCCTAATCTCCTCTCGCATCATTAATAAATTCATAAGTATTTTCTTTAAATTCTTCCTGATTGTGCTACGACGGAAATAAAAACATAATCCTAAATTAAATATTTGATAAGAACCAAAGTTGTGGTTGTACTATACAAACAACTCCACCCCTCTCACACACACAGATATATATATATAATTTTATTTTATTTATTTTAAAATGGTTTTAATAAAATTATTTCTAAGAAAAGTATTTATATTAATTTACTAGTTTGATAACAAGCCGTTTTACTTTAATTTTAGCTTTCTTAAATTTTCTTAATTATTATCATCTATTCGATTTCTTTTAAAATTGCTTTGTATGTTTTTAATTGTACTTTAGTTTTAAAATTCCGTGAATTTGAGCTAGCCTTTGACTAAATTGCTTTTAGACCTTTGTGTTAGCATTCTCCTTCAACGTTTAACGTTTTCCTTTATGGTTGAGGTAGTAATGTGTTTCTAATTTCAATGACATTTTGATGATTTTATATTCTTTTCGAGTGGTTGTATAAATTAAGATAACTATCTTGGATTAATTATACGTATATAAATATTTTGTAAATTTAGTTTGTTCATTGTATGTGAATTTCTAAATTTGTGTTCATTCTTTGTATTCCATGTATGTAATTTTAATGAGTATATTCGTGGAGTATTAATCTTGAAAAATTTGATTTTTCTTTGAATCTTGTATGAATTTTGTTTGTGTATTTTTAGCGTCTGATTCTTAAAGATTTATTTTGACTTTTAGTGCTCTTTTTAAATTTAATGTGTTTCATGATTTTAGTTTCTGTGAATTTTTCTATTTATATTTTTATTATAATTATTTTAATATTATATATAGATAAGGATATTTAGGTCTATAATTCTGAACATTGCAGTTTATCAGCCTAAATTCTGTTACAGTATTCAATATAGTATATTTTAATTTTATGTCTGTACACATTTTTAATTTTAAAAGCAATATGTAACTGAACGAAGTACATCTGACTAAAATAAGATCCTAAACTTGCATTTCGTGAGAGTTCATATTTATTCTTGTATATAAATATTTTTTGTTGAGGATATCATTTCAAGACCATAAGTAAATGAGTTTGGTTTTTGTCACATTGGGAAACCGATGAATTGTAAGAAATTATTCACTATTGTATATCAAAAAAAAAATCTTAAAATACTCATTATTACCTTTCATGGTTATAATTATTTTCCTGTTTTCTTAAAATATATTTGGAAAGCAAAATTTTTTTTTCAATAAGGCGTTTTCATATTTAACTTTTTTGTTAATTGGCAAATTGGTTTATTCGAATACACACCTGAACTTTCCAATGTTGGAGATATTATTTTTAATAATGTTATTGATTTAGTGTATCCAAAATACAACTGTGGAATTTCTTGACTGTTTATTGGTGTAAAATGCCTTTTTTTATCTGTCCTATATGAAAGGATTAAAAATATTCTTTTTAGAGTCTCTGTTACGGATATCGATCGGGAAAACAACTGAAAGTTATCGGCACTTAGAAGTGAAGTGTGTCAGGTGAATCTGTGAGAAAGCATTGAGTACCTTCTGGGAAATGATGGAGCCCACCTTGGAAGTACAGAGTATTACTGTGGATGCTGTACATAGGGAGAACTAATAAGCTGTTGAGCTGAACGTTTTGAAATAACTGTGACTGTACTTAAAAGTGCTGTTTTGTTCTCGTATATGTGTTATTAACATGTGCAAGTTATGAGTTTTCTATTAATGTTGTCATTGTCCTGTACGTCATCTTGAAAATTTGTGAACAAAGAAGCATCTGTTGCTATTCTCTGTGTCTGACTAGATATAACTTCCTTGCACCCAGGAAATTTTCGTATCACAATACATTATAAAATAGTTGAAGAACACATATTAGACGTGGGAATTTTAATTCAAAACAAAAATAAAGGCATTCGTAGGAAATATCTAAAAAAGTTAAATAAACACAGATTTCCTCAGACCCATCCCTAAAAAAACAAATCTCAAGAGAAAAATTCAATTATATATATATTCAATTATATTCATATTATATACTATATATATATATAAAATATGAGTGTAATTTAGACACAGAAAAGTAAATCTTTTATTTTTAATTTATTTTAATCTATTCTAAATGGTTATTAATAAAATTAATAGAGTTATTCGCTTTAAGACCTCTCTTGTGATAAATGTTTTAAAATTATTATTTTTAGATTATTACAACTTACTAAATTATATTTTTTAATAATATAATTAATTAAATAGTTCTAAAAAGAGAGATATGTAACTAGCTGTTCCAGAAAGACACTGGCATTCCTACATGTACTTTTAATGTCTCCTACTTAGAAAAATATATTACATTTGCTAATCAGACCCAAATGGAAATTAAAACTTTTTCCTAAAAAGCTTGTTTCTTAATTCTGTAGATATTTTTTTTTCATTTGAAAGTTGATTGACCATGTAACATTTGTTGAAGTATATAAAATTCTGGACTGAATTCTAAAGACTCGCCTTCGGGAAAATTTATGGAAAACCAGGTTAAAGTGTTGATACACATTATTAAAGAAATGAAAAACGGACAAGAAGATATGAAATTGGTGATAAAACAGAAAAAAGGAAATAAAGAATAGTTTTCAAAACAAAAAGTTTGCTAAAAAGATAGATAAAAGTTATAAGAAAATGTAGTTGACATACTCCAAGAATTGCATAAAATTAAAAGAAACCGACGACAGACCCCAGGACTTCAAAATTTTTCTTGAATATCTGGAAACTCGTCTATCTTAAGATTTAAAGTCGATTTTATGATTTGGAGAAATGTTTGTAATTTCCAGAAACACGTCCAGGTAATAAAATTTCATTGATTGAAGGTCTTACATCTCATCCACGATCAAACTCACCACCTGTGGTGGAAATACTTTTTGTCCGTATTCAAGACATTTTGTGATATCTTCTACACCAATGGTTGGGATTAACAAATAAGGAAAACCTAACTTGTAGAACTTTTTCTTGATCAAACAGCTAAATTGTTAAATGCTATTCCAACAACATAGATCGCCAATTTTGCATAAATATAGAAAGGTTTCAATTACCTTTCGGTGATGGGCAATTTGAGAAAGTATTGCAGACAAAAAGACATAATTAATTCTGGAAAGGTTTACATAAATTAGCCATGAAATAGGTATACTAATGAAAATTGCTTTCACAACATGGTATACAGAACATTTTAGCCTCCAATTAAGGATGAAAGGACGCTGTAGGCCACTAGCGTATTGTAATCATGTGTTTAAAAGCTTTCTTTTTGTTTGTCATTGATGCCACTAGATAACTAGATTCATTTCGAAGACTATGAAAAAAGTTATAACTTCTAATTTAGACGATAAATCTTCAAAAACTATAAAAGATTCCATGACAAGAAATAAAACCAATTTTTTTCTAGCATCTGAGACAGTTAATATTTCATCCAATTCAGAATACTTAATTCCAGGTTTCCTTGCATCTACAGTTACCTGCGGATTTTTCGATTGAAGACGATGGGGATATGACTGACTAAATTTACAAAAGTAATAAAATGTCCCATAAAATGTTTTGTATGTATTTTTTATATTTTGTTAGGAACAAAATTTAAATCGCAACTAACGATGCCCCAACAATCCGTATAAGAAGATAAATTTATATCAACAGTAATGCTCAGAAAAAAGAAAAAAAATAACTTAGAAATAATAAGTTGATGTTACTCGAGGTGGATATTTCGTAACTTTTTTATGCAACAATTATTACTTTTTAAATTGATTTGAAGAAAATATTGAAATGATAGGATTAAATGTAACTTTCAATTAAGATAGATTTTACACCTGTTTTTAAGTACAAAAATTGAATATAATTTTATGTCACATATTTTCTTTTATTTTACTGTATACCGTACTTGAAAATATAATGTAAAATGTAGAAAATTTTATGCTAAATTTCATACAAATATCTCATTGTATTTTTTGTGTTTTTACTCATTCAGTTCTCTGTAAACTATATTAGAAATACAGATCAGACCATTCGATTCGCAGAAGTTTCTGAGGTTAGTTTCTAATATTTGAATGAAACACACTGAAGGAAAGTTTCACAGACAAATTGTAGCTTTATATATATATATATATATATATATATATATATATATATATATATATGAGTGTGTGTGTGTATGTGTGTATATGTATGTATACACTGATTTTTCGAGTCTAAGCAGAATATAAAATGATGATTGTAAAAACATAATTTGTTCATACAGAAAATTAAAAGGCTAAAATCTATTTCTCACATTGATATCACAATAGAGACAGAGATACTGATTTTCTGAGCAAAGAAGAACTTTAAATATTGATTGTAAAAAATAATTTGTGCTTACAAGTAATTAAACAACTAAAAATAATTCTCATTCTGCTGTGCACATACAGGAATAAGGATGATACAAAAATAATCATGGGAATACTACTCACGAGCATTGACACGAGTGTGTTTTGTAGTATTTACACTTATCAAGATGAGAAGAAATTGATGTTGGTTTTACAACTGATAGTTAAAGGAAAGAAATGTTGAAAGAACAAAGCCTTAAAAAGCTACCCAAAAGTTACATAAAACCGAAATTTATTTCCAATAATTGATAAGGTGCTATCTTTCCACAGATAAATATAGGTTTTATAAGTTTTGCTCACTTTTAGATTTCTCTGAAAAATTTCGATTTACGCTTCCAAATTTTTCATGTATTATTATTACATTAGTGACTGTTAATATAATTTAGTGTCTAATAATAGGTATGTATCTACTTTTAGTAATATTTTAATTTTTTGTGTTCATCAAGTATAAAATTCTTAGTTCACCTTAAAGTAATTTTCATATCGTATTTGACTTTTCTTTTGCACAAACATGTAACAATTATGTTATTAAACATATAATAATTATGTTCTGAATACAAAACATGAGTTCCATATTAAAATGATAAACATAGAAGTCACTTTCTGAAAAAAATTCAGAATAATTTCCTTACATACACATTGCACATTTGAAATGAGCATAAATAATCTATACATATGTAATTTATTTTTTCTTAGTGCGAAAAAAAAGTATCTTTTACATGAATAAAATTATATCTTCTAATGAGTAATTTTTCGATGAGGATATTGTTAATTCTGAAATTCGCCATTTATTTCTGATTTTATATTTTAAATTATCCTGTATATGAAATAAAGTATATTTAAAAGTATAATAAAATGATTAGCAACTTATTATAATCAAAAATTTTAATAAATGGTTTATACAAATCTGTAATTGATTAATCTGTTATTGAATGATCAAGCTGATGTAATTAATTTGCTTATTGAAAATCCGGAAAGCAGTTATAATTTATATTTAGTGTTACAAGGGAGTAATCAGGGTTTTAATTCATTGACGTTAAACGAGTTTTCAAATACCATACGTATATTCTATCCTCCCGAATGCAACACATGGCATTTTCCATTATACATATAAGTATATATATATATATATATATATATATATATATATATATATATAAGGTTATATTGTTATATATATATATTAAGGCATATGTATATATGTAATATTATATATACATACACACACACATCAATACATATATATATATATACATACACACACACACACATATATATATATAAATCTTATTCTCAATATTCTCATAAATATATATTAATTAATAATATAATTAAAAAAGGCAAAAGTTGTGTGACAATTTTTTAACGCATTAACGATAGATATTAATCAGCTATAGTCGTGTTCATTTATACCGTTTACTGTATT
Organism: Nephila pilipes; assembly: GCA_019974015.1. Lineage (NCBI taxonomy): Eukaryota > Metazoa > Arthropoda > Arachnida > Araneae > Nephilidae > Nephila > Nephila pilipes. Next base: position 20,134 of record BMAW01109277.1, on the reverse strand, counting down.
AAGAAAAAGTTTATAGAAATTAAATAAATAAATCATGGTTTTTCTTTTATGTTTCCCTTAAATAAGTCACGTTTTTGTAATAATCATCCGATGCGACATAAAAAAAATATATATATTATAAATTAATAACATGTGGCTTACAGAGGAATAATTCATACTACAATCCTTCATTCCTAAAATCATTCTGAGTTTCGTTAAAAAATGATTTGCAGAAATTGTAAGTTTATTTTTTACTTAATACTTACTGTTTATCATCATTTGTAAAATTTGATGTGTCCTCTTGGCAACCCATATGTAATTACAATTTTATAGGGTGGTAGAATAGCATTTAAAAATACATTCAGAATATTTTTAAAAAGTAACAAATCATAATTACTACTACCAGCGGTCATTCTAAAAGATATTTTTATTCCCTGTACACCTTTTAAAATTAGGTTTTTATTAGTTATTACGGGATTTATATTAGCTATAATAAATGTTATTATAATGATAAGGTAAGAGTAATATTAGACGTGTTTTTAATGTAACTTAAAGATATTATTCATTAGGGCTAAGATTCTGCATATCATGCAGTACCATTTACTAAATCAAATACAAATAATATACTTCATTGTAGATCTTAAGACTGTATGTTGCGTAAAGTAGAAGATATGATTTTCTTTTGTGTGCAGAATGTAAATTTCGAAATGTTCTTTTAACCGTCGCTCACGAATTATGAAAAAATCAAAGAAAAAAATAATTCTATGAACGAATATACATAAATTCTTATTTTAAATTATCTAGAATTTTTTTTTGTTCAGCTTGATCCCATCATGGGATTTTTAAGGAGCCTGATATGAGACTATTATTTTTAAAAGGTTGCAAACATGCCTATTCAGAAAAATGAAAGCAAACCAACAGGTGACAAATTTAAACTAATTTTCACATTTATTTTAGTGTTCTAAAGGATATTTTAGCAATTATTACTTTATACAATGAAATTACAGATATATTAGAAAAATTATTTTGAGTGAAAAGCCTGGAAGCACTTAAGACATAATGCTTCCTTGTACGAAGCACATATGAATCTAGTTTTCCTGAGACAGCTAGATAAGGGGCACTTAGCAGCATTTTTTCCCTTAGTTTTAGCCAGATACTGATCATCCCAATCTCTTCTCAATTCAGCAGCATCTTGCACTTTTAAGCATTTTTTTTTTGTTCGTGGAGCACGCAATGTACTTGGTAAGCCATTTTTTTTGCTCTAATTTCCTTCTGTCTAATTTCCGTAAGATCCGGCAATTTACGACTCAAACATTTAGCATATGGTGAAAAATTCTGAAGTAAAACCGTTTATGTCTTTGCTTATGTCTATACTGACCTAATAATGAATTCATTAGATCTACTACAACCATATTTTTGTAATACATTTTATGGAAACAGGTCTTGGAATTTCGAAAAAAGTTTTTCCTGTACTACATGAACAGCTTAGTTGTCGAACCATATCGTTATGTTTTCCTTACTTGTGGTAATAGAAAATGTGTCTCTTATATCATGTTTTATTTCATTGATAGGTTTCAATTTATGTGTAGCTTCTTGAAACCTAGTTGTACATATTATTTCTGTTGAAAACATTTTCCATTTCACAATTTTCATCAAAAGAGAAATTGTTGTGAATTAATTCAAAAAATACTTGGTAATTTTTATGCATTCTAAGTTTACATAGCCTCAACACACCTCCAACTACTCCAAATTCTTTACTAAATTCCCGAGATTCAGCCTTTGCACCTTGATTCATTTCAAAGGCATAAATATAGGGAGAAATTCCAGCGAACACCCAGAGTTTTATTCCCCATAGATGGTGTTTACCTCTTACGTATTGTTTAACCTTCCTTTGAACAGAATCATCATTTAATCCACTGATAAATACTCTTTCGGGTCACAGCTGTCAGCAAATACTCTAGAAAAGTGGTCTAATACTTTTCTGATTTTATACAGATTATATTTATTGTCTTGAGAATCATTACTTGGAACAAAAATAATTTTTAATTAAATTTTTAACAAAAGTTAGCTTCCTAATTATTCGTTTTATATTAAAAATGATAATAAAAAAACTATTTTTAAGAAATTTTATTAAAACTTGCTTAGTTTTATTTTTTAATGAAGTGGCTCTTTATAACCAAGCGTTACTTTAAGCTTCAAATTAGGCACTATGGTTTCCAATAGATATGATGCTTATTTTTAAGAAAAAACAATTTTAAAAGGACTATATGGTACGTGTTTGTCTTACAACAGGGAAAAAAATTTACTTACCTCATTTAGGATTATATTACAGTAACAAACACAAATGATGTTATTTCTTCATTCACTTCTTTCACAAAATCTAAGATATTAATTTTTCAAGATTGGTGTTACGAGCTGTTTAGGTATACTAAAATAATTTGAGGTCCCATTTGAGGCTTAAATGGATAAGAGGTGGCACTCAAGCGAAAACAAATTGAGAAAAAAAAATGATTTTTAATCACAGTTTCTTTGAATTATTGTAGGAGCCTCATATGAGGTCCAGATTAATTAAGTGAGAATCTCACTTTAATAAAAATAAAGAAGCACTACAGATTTAAAATTACATTCGTTCATATTATAGTTTTGAGTAAATATATGTAATTGTTTTTTCCTCAAAAATGTAAATCTAATGCATATTGAATATTCATAAAATATTTTTCACCTATGTAATATTAATTATTTTCAACTCATTAATATCCTGCAACAGTAGAATATGATAAAAAAATTCATACGTTAAGCTGGAATAACTTAAGTTTTAAATTCATTTTCAACATATTGAACAGAAATTCTGAATTGGAAATACTTCAATATAAATAACTACTGCACTTAACATGCTTTTTTTAAATATAAAATGATTGTATCAAAGAACTCAAATTTAATTCCAAAATTTGAAAAAAATATTTCATATAATTATGGAAACTATTAATGAAATATTTATTGTGAATTTATTCAGAGCTAAAATATTGTGAAGTATATATTACAATATTTCAATCATTACTTTATTTTTAAAACATTTTTCGGATACACAACTCAGCCAAAAACATTTTTTACGAAACAGTCGTATTGCTGCACATTAAATGGAACTAGCCCTAAGCTGAGTGATATGGAAAATAAGTATTGTATCTTATCATAAAGGCCGTACTCTTTCATTAAAAGTGGATGAAAATTACAAAATTTCATCCTTTATATATCTCATGTAATTTCGGAGTTACCTTAAATTTAAATCTAACCTTAAGATATTACTATACTCGTATAAACCACATGCAATTTACGTAACAATTTTGATACTGTTATTTTTTATTATGAGAATTTTCACTTGAGGCGTTTTATAACAATAAATATTAAACTCTCAAAAAATAAAAATAAATGACATTTTTTATGTACACATATATTTACATTTTACTTTTTAAAATTTAAATTAAAATAACTTCATTTATTTTTAACAACTATAAATTCTTAAGTTTAAAAACTCCATTCAATATCCTTATTCAATTTCCTGACATATAAAATGTTATTTTTGCAGAAGATTTATGCAAATGTTATTTTGCGAACTTTGCAAAAATGTTTTTTCATCGTGT
>BMAW01109277.1:0-16507 GCA_019974015.1 Nephila pilipes | reverse complement strand
GAAATAATGAATACATTTCAACTAATAATTAAGCATACGGAAGTAATCAGCAAATGGAAGATGTCTACTGTGAATCGTATATACATTTTTTCCTCTGTTAAGAGAATACACCAATCACTCTTGGAACAGGCACAGTATAATTTGGTATTTAATGTCTTTTAAAATATACACATTTATTACTATAACATAATTGTTTTTGAAATGTTGTTCACAGTCTTTTCATTTGGATTAAAAAATTAAAAGTTAAAAGGGCGTCTTATTTCCCAGTGATTATATCGCTCAACGTACCGTAAATTCTTGACCATAATACATATTCCATGCGATTCCATTTGACGGACCAAAATGTGGAAAAGTAATTTTTTCCCACATTTTGGTCCGTCAAAATGAGAGTGTGTATTATACTCGTGTAAAAATTTTTTAAAAAAGTTTTTAAACATCTAACAACGAACGTGGAGCAGCTGTCAGAGAATGTTGTAACACGCGTGTTGCACAGGTGTTCTTTTACACAAACCGGGACTTGCAGTATATGTCGCATATTACGAATGCTTAAATAATTATGAATTGGACGCAACCACAATAGATTAGCTGTGTTGAAGTGAAAGAGATTAAGACCAATAATTAGACAGTATTGTTTGCTTTGTGTTAGAATTTTTGTTTTTTTCTGACGAACTTGACGTTTTCGTTTCTTTTTATTATATTTTCAATTATATTAATAAATACTTGTGCAATTTTTAAATAAAATATTGAAAAGTTATGGGTGCGTATTATATTCGAATTTTAATTTTTTCCTAAAATTTAGTGTTGAATCAAACATGCGTATTATACATGTGTGCGTATTATAGCCATGATTCTACGGTTGAAAAATTTAATTTAAACTAATGCTGGATAAATAAATAACCTTTAGTATATTTATTCCGTATTATTAACCTGTATTTTGGTGCCAGAAATAACACTACTTGATGGTCTTTTCACTGTTTATTTTCAACGATAAACTTAAATAAAAAACAATGACAATTCTGCAGCTCAAATTAACATAAATTTGAATTATTCAATACAAATTCCGAGAAACATATTTGCTGAAGACCTAGAGCTGTAGATTGCTATAAAACACCAAAAAAGTGGCTCCTGGAAAGCTAGCGTCTATCTATATGATCTGGAGGATCTGAAAAAAAAAAAAAAAACTTAACTTCTTTACATATTGGTATAGCCCGTGGGTTCGGTACATGCAGGGCAACAATGGTTCGCCCCCGATACCCACGTGATTACCATCCACGTAGTGAATGACTTTCAGGTTTAATGGTTCAAGAGCCAAAGCAGGCTATTCCGATACCATTCTCGTTGACCACGGATTCTCAACAACAGTAGTTAAGTATTTTTTGAAGGAAATAAGATTCTTGTATTGTCAGATACAGTACATTCAGATTTACTTCAAATGTATACTATGGAGAAGGAATTTCTAAGCATTTATTAATAATTATTTTACAAAAAAATATGTATTCTTTAGAACAAAGTAGTACTTATTATTCAATCACGGAGAGCTTACGAAATGAAAATTAAAGGAAATCTTTAGGATATCAAATTTAACCTAACTTGCAGAATTAATGAAGTATGTGATAAGAAATTATATCATAAATGAATAAAGTAAGCTTTCTCAGTTAAAAGTTATTGTCGATTTCAAATATTTCACAACACATAATATACTCATTTGGTAATGTTACAATAGACTAATTAGAAATAAATTAACATCACGAGTCAAAGTTGCATTACTCAAATCGAAGAGATCAGTCTTACGTTGGATAAATATTTTAACCTGGATATCTAGAACTTACAGAGAAATCAGTTCACCATTTTTAGCACCAAAGACATATCGTGTTCTGTTTTGATATTATAAATTTATGCGTTGTAAAACAAACATTCTTTACACCAGTGTCCTCTATTCAAAGATATTCATAATGGATATTTTGCCGATAAGCATATAGATACCAAAGAAGAATTGCTGAAATTGCGTGAGAATTTAGCTAATAGATGAAGCTCTGTTTTCATTCTAAAAAGAATTTCGGCTCTTATATGTCCAGCACATAGAATGATGACGTGAAAGAATAAAGAAAAAATGCTTTGCGCTAAATGTTCTTCTGTTTTAGAAATAAATATTGGTTGTTACAATCATCATTTAATTAGTTTGAGGCAATTGCCAAAAATTCACGGAAGCATTTATAAAAAGTGGTGCAGGACTCCTAAATCATTAGATATGGTTAGTAAGAAATTCTATGTTATTTAATATTCTAAGTAAAACATAATATCTGTATGCAAAACTAAAAATAAAATGCACAAACATTTATTCTTAAACTTTCTATTAAACTAATAAATAAAATTAAAGCTTTACACAATGACCCAAGAGCAAAAGTTGGAGTGATTAAAAATGTATTCAATAGTTAAAATACGAGTAAAACATTTTAATAATATGAATTTAAATGTATTTTGAATAGATCAATGATTCAATTATTTTTGATTAAGAAATATAGCTAACAGAAAATTTCAAAGAAAAAAAAATATCATTTGTATAAGTACGGCTGAAAGATATATTAAAAAGTAAGTTAAATCGTTTATATTTTTAAAATTGTAGCTGTTGTAGATTTTGAGTATAAGAAGGGAAATGTATTTGTCTAAACGCTTTCTAGCCTATAAATTCCTTAAACATAGTAAAGGAGTTTATTTGTCTGAACACAATATGTAGAGAATAAAATTTTACAGAAAGAAATAAAGCACGATATTTATAGACTTCGAATTGTATTTACCATTTTGCATGAATAATTATCCTAAATATGAAATTCAAAAATAATACTTTATGTAGAACTTCAATAAATGGGTAATATTCAAGAGTAAGAAAATTAAAAATTTCATGTTTAACAGAAAGTGTGAACAACACTAATATGTATACTTGTGATAAAAAGCTAAGCAAAGTTAATAATTATGTGAATAATGAATGAATCTAAATCTAAATGGCATGAACGTGACATAGAGTGTAAAACAATTATAAAAGAAGAAAACATACAACGAAAGAACGATAATGATAAATTTTACTACCCACAGTTTGAAAGAAAACTGGGTATAAGAAGAGTTCACACTTTAGTGAAAAGCTACTAAAAGAAAAAGGTGATGCTGCAGTTTGATAAATTGTGTGGCTGACAACTAGGCACACTGCATAACGATATCTTACATTTACTATGAAACAGAGGAGTTTATGAGTTGTTAACTCAAAGAGTTTGAAACGTCACGAAGAACTCTTCGCTCGTCTAGAATGAAGATTGAAGGAACATAAGGGTTGCTAGTTATTTCCCGAGCATATGTTATATATGCTGGAAATTATTCAGATCATGAGAGGGAAATGTAAACTTCTGGTCGTCTGTCATATAGGCCAAAATGATTGAATCTTCTTGAATTGAATTTGTTGTAGGAGATTCAATTGCACTCCTTTAGCAGACGTGAGAGCTGAAACTCAGTACTACTATCTTTTTGACTGATATTGGTCATCGGTTAACATTTCCCGCATACTGATACTTCTACCACAGTCTGGAAATCACATACTGAGGCATATTCCCATTCAAGCACTTCGGTTTGGGATCGTCCGAATTCAAGCTTTCCAACGATTCTTGCTTTCGCAAACATATACATTTGTCGTCTTCGTACCATTATTCGCCCTGTTTCATCATTTTCGATTTCAGATTGTTTGTTTCTTCGCAGATGAATGGGAATATAACTAATAATTATTCAGCTTTCACAAATATAATTAATTTAAGCAGAAAGAATTTGCCAAAAGTCACGGTATCTTAGGCAGCTAATGCTTTTTTACGTTGATTCTCTTCGTAAAAATCATTACATAATTATGCCTTTTCAATCGGTTGTTTTTCTAATTTAGAAATGAAAACAATTTTTCTGATATATTATACCCACGAAATATTAAATAATGTTTTGCTTTACTTATTCACAACGTTGTGTGGGTTTTACAAGATATAATTAATTTTCAAAAATGCTTTTAAGCAGTTTTCAATAAATAAATAGGTGTGACAGCCACCATATTGCAATCAAATCGAGACTTGTTCTTATAAATATTTGAGTGACTTTGACTCATAGAACACTGTTATTTTATTGGCTCAAAATCATTGAAAACTTGAAAACCCTTTAGCATTTTTTCCTGTTTATTTATTTGTACAGCATAATAACGCAATTATTTAAATTTAAATTTAACTAAAATACGTATACATTTAGACATTCAACAGAATCATGAGATTTAGGAGGGGGGGTGTTCAAGTGAAAAAAGAAGAAAAAAAGAAAACTTGTGTATTGTCATAAAAAATACTGAAGCAAAGCCTGCGTAGATTTCAATGTCAAACTATTGAGTTTTGCTTTGTCTTTTATTTGTCCCCCTCTAAAATAATAAATTCATAATTATTACAATTAAACTTCCTGAATAACACTATGAATGAACAACAAGTATTAAAAGATGTTGTACTAATTCAATTTAAGAAATATTGTGAATTTAAAGTGTTGCATTTTAATTAAAGATTAAAAAGAGGTAATTATATATGTGTACTTGTATAAATATATATTATTCTCTGATGAATATGCACAAATGAAAATATATATTTAAAAAATGCGGAAATAAACTTCATTTACATATTTCTTAAAAAATTATATTCTCATTCCCTTTTTAATACTTATAATGAGGAATAAGTTTATGATTTGTTTGTATTAGGTTAGAGAGGCGGAATTTTTCGTTTGAAAAACAATATCTATTATAGTTATGTTACTAAGGGATTAAAAAAAATGATATATCAGTTGAGAAATTATCAAATGGGAAAAGTTTTGATTTTTTGAAATCCCATATGTGAATAAAAATATCAAATCACTCAATATTTTTTAAATTTCAATTTTTATGACTACAATATCTTACGATTAATCAAACCAGATTATAATAATGAATTAATATACATAACCTAGTGAAATGCTAACTTATTTTCAAATATATTATTCTGTTTCTAGATGGATTCGATTAAAAAGAAAATTGCTGTACTTGGTGGAGGATTTGCGGGACTAGCTGCTGTAGCAATTTTGAAGGAAGAAGGTAGTTTTGAGCCCTTTTGTTTTGAAAAGACAGATAAACATGGCGGAACTTGGTGCTACAGGGAAGAAACTGAGGAAGGTGTTCCATCCATTATGCCGACTACCATCATTAACCACAGTAAAGAATTGGGAGCCATAAGCAACTTTCCTCCACCAAAAGAATTCAACAATTTCATGAGACATCATGAGCTTTACCAATATATGTCCGAATATGTAAAATCCAGAGATGTTCTTAGACATGTTCGTTTCAACACGGAAGTACATAGTGTCAAAAGAGCTCCGGACTATGAAGAAACAGGGCGATGGATAGTTACGGTCAGAGACAGAACTACAGATGAGCTCATCACTGATATTTATGATGGAGTTTTAGTATGTGTTGGACACATAAATAGGCCAAAAATGCCAAAATATCCAGGTCAAGACGAGTTCAAAGGAAAAATTTTACATTCACACAGCTTGAAGGGAGTTTCCTCATATCAGGGCAAAAACGTAGTAGTTGTTGGAATGGGGTGTTCTGGATTAGACGCTGCTGTAGAATCCAGTAGCGTTGCGAAACAGGTATAATTGCCCTTAAATATTCCATTGTCTTCTTTATTAAGAGTTCTACATTTCAAATACATTTAAATAATTTATTTGAATTATAAATTAATTTTGAAAATTATCACTTATATTTCTCGAGTATATTGTTTTCATGCAAATAATATTTAACTACAATGAGTTCAGTATACATGTATGTGATTTTCTTTTTCTTTTCTTTATTTGAAGTCTGCATAATGTATGTATAAAAAAAATTGCAGTAAATTAGTATAATTTTCAAAAAGTAGTGAAATATTTAGAAAAGTAATAGTTATTAGTATAAAAAAGCATTTAGCTGTCATATAATATTCATAACGATACATATGTATTTGATTAAAATTATGAATTTTTTTATAATTAGTAACAGCAATGACAAATATTATACTAAAGCTTTTCATGTACCAAGACTAGTAAAAATTTACAAACACATAACAAAATGATAAATATGCTAAATGAATTTATTCGTATTAGAAGCTCTTTTATGTATAAATATTTAATAGAATTAAATTAACTCAACGAATATATATTAAATCATGAACTGCTCATAGGTGGCCGAGAAAAGGTTTGATCAAAAATAAAGTAAGTACAGCAGCAATAACAAAACTTTTTTACTTGAGACGAGTAGCAATATGTGCTCAAAAAGTGACATGGTAAAAATTTGCTTCACTTAAAAGAAATAAATAAACAAAAATGGAAAACTCATGTCTTGTTAAATAAATTAATCGTGCAGAAATTCTGAGATTATTAGTTATTGGAAAGAATTAATGCTTGAGTTAATTCATTTCCTTGTTATAATTATGCTATCACGTCTTTTAACAAAAATAAGAATTCATACCTCCTAATGTTCATATTTGGAATATAATGAGAAATATTGAACCGCCAACAGATATAAACTGCACACTTCTCAGTCCAACATGATATTTAATCAATTTTTGTAATGAGGTTGTTAGTATATGTTGTAATCTCATGAAAAGGCTTTTGAATAATATATTGAAAAATATACGGAAAGAGACCGGAAAAAGCGATTTTTATTAGGGTTCATTGCTACATATTTGAATGAAAAATGTATTTTGTATGTTGATCCGATTGATGGAAACTTTGAAAACATGCCAAAACGAGAAAAAAAATTAGGGGATCAATATAAGGAATTATAAAACTTTAAAAATGGTGCACAAATATTAATGTAATGAATGAAACTACAACTGAATTTCTTAATATTTCTTTTAATTCAGGGTAGAATTGAGATGCACTAATTCAAAGAAGCGATGCTAAATGCTCATCTGTAATCCTATTTCTGATAGAACTATTTCTAAGATTAATTATTGAAATCGCTTATTCACTTATAAAAATGAATCAAGAGTATCACTAATTTTCTAGGCTTGATATATTAAATTTGGGAAACGTTTTTCGATTAATATTTATAAAATTTTTAACATTGAACATTAAGAAAAAAAAAGCTGTTTGAGAGGATTGTTAGGATGTAACTCAAATAATTCCAGCTGAAATTCCGGTCTCCCGGTCTATTTCAAAATTTACGTTGAAAGGTATAGTGAAAATACTGTACGTAAATATGTTTGAATGACATTAAAATGTAAACAGTTGCGTTCAAACCCAAAGTATAGATTGTTCAGGCCATCTTCATAACTCTTGCACTTGCTTTCATTTACTGAGGGAATTTACTTTAACCTCAAGAATGAAGATAAATCTTTCTAATCTAACTGCCCAGAAAATAAATCAAGTATTAATTAAAAACTTTTGAGATAGGCCAAAATAAAATCTATAAATAGTTTTTTTCCCTTGCGTCTAGACATTTAACTTTTCATGTGACAGGGAAGATCTATGAAAAATGCAAATTCTGAATTCATATTGTATCACTCCGCAGAGCATTGTTTCTTATAGAAAAAAATGGTACAACGTCATTTCTCAATTTTAAAACTCACTGAAAAATATATTTTGCACTACACTACATTACTTTAGTGTAGTGAAAAATATATTTTGCACTACACTACCTTACTTTAGTGTAATAAAGTCCAACAGAGTATCAGATTGCATGGATTGAAGAAAATCTCGAAATTGCCTGTAAGTAAGTCCAAGGAATCGCATGGTATTTACAAGCCTCTAGATAACATCAAGCACAGTGTAGATTTCCTCAGGGAATCTTGATATCTAATGCTATGTAGAGAGACAACATAGTTCCCGGGATAGTTTTGATTAAAGATTCCAGGAAATTCAGATTTTTCTTGCCATAATTTGTGCTCTATTGGGTGTAATATAACATATATTGGTTACAGATTCTTTCAAATCAGAAACCTTTCTAGAAGTTCTCAAAAAATGTCCTATCCCGTTGTAGTTCCCTTTAATGATTGTATACATCCCTCGGTAATTTCAAAGTTCTCCTCGACATCTTTTATAAACAATAGTTATTGAGCAGTATCATTTACATCAGTGCTTTCATCCATACTTATAGAGTGGAATTTAAACCGATCAATCTTTGACTCAAACTGTGAAGTCAGAATTTAATTGATAGTGTCTACATTAGAGTGAACTCTGGAGCTCTCTTTTTCGAGATAGCCTTACAGTCTCAATTCCATTTCTTTTATCTTTACATAAAGTGTTCCAAACTTGGAGCATACTTTGTCTAAGTAACTATCCATCACTGAGAGCTTTATTACGTTTAGCAATATTGTAAAGCAATATTCTAAAATAAAACTTGTAAGTATAGATACTTCCAGGATACTGTTTGTTTTCTGAAAACAATTTTGTTGACATGATAATTCTTTAAAAATATTTTCTACATTTTACTTTCTTTCGTATTCTATCATTATTTCGTCAATGGAAATCTTATGCTTTCATGTGAAGTGAAATATAATCTTGTATTCCTTGAAGACTGCTACAACTTTAGGGCAAATGAGATATACCGATTTATTCTTTGCAACTATAAAAAATATTTAACAGCCAATTCATCGTTAAACGCATGAAACTCTAAATCAACTTCAATTTTCATTAGACATTTTTGGATTGAAATATTTTCCGAATATCTACAATAACCCAAATAAGCCCCAGCAACATTATATATATTTATAATTTTATCATTATTCACAATGACGCATTCTGTCATCTATCTTTCCATTCAACAATGGACGCTATCGGTAATATTAGAACTCATGCCACATACCAGTACAGAAAGGCATTCTTTTATTCGTTACGCAGCGCCATCTGTTATCCATCTTCAATAATATTTGCTATTATGATTAAAATATAACTTTATTAAAATTTCCACGTTTATTGATTAAAAAACAGTTCTTTCATTCTTATTTATGAAGATTATCAATAAATATTAATTTTTGGGAGGGTTTAGAGGAGGTGTAAGTCTCACTACGCCTGTCTTTGCTCATATCACAGCAGAACATCTTGTGTGGAATTTTCAAAATGCGTAAAATGGTTAGTGTAGATGTCAGTGAAATGAAAGGACAGAAGTCTTTTACGTGAACTTATTTTCTGCACTGATCAAGTGACATCTCTTTCTATTTTGACACGGGCTCTATATAATACATATTGTTCAGAGATATCTTACAATCTTGCATATGTTATACAAATATATTAAAAAAAAATTCGTAAATTTGTGGGGAGGAGGATAGTTCCTTCAAGTAGGTCGGAGCTGGCCTAACTTAAAGTAACTGAAACTGATATCATAGAAATTGCTTTGATTACACATGAATACGTTAAGTAGCAAGAGAACCATAGGACAAATATAATTTGTTTCAAAACGTGTTAAAACCCACAAGCAAATGTATATTGTTAAAGCTACAACATTATAAAAATGTTTTATGCACGAAATATTTTCTAATATTCTCGCAATTTTTACGCTACTCATCCAGAATAAGTAGCTTGAAATGAAATGTCTAACAAACATTATAATAGTTTTTAATATTTTGAAAACGCATATATATTACTTCTAGGAATTCTTAATTTGTGCGAAATATGAGTTCTAAAGTATAAAACAAATGCACACATAATTATACTTCTCCATATCTACGTAAGTTAAACTAAGACTGTGCATTTTAATATTATTACCTGTTCAAAGAAAAAAAGTCGCAATATTTCTTATGATTTCAATGTATAATCCATGGCAAACGTAAAACATTCTAAGTTAATAAAATATTGCGTAAATTAATTCAATTTATCATTGATGTGAAAAGATAGGAAGAAAAATTTAAAATAATTTTTAATGAAAATTTTGTAATATTTTTTGTTACAGGTATACTTAAGTACACGTTCTGGAGCCCATGTCATCAATCGCATCGGATCTCACGGATTGCCATATGATTACCTCTTGATTCGACCTTACTTATATCATTTATTGGATATATTTCCTCCTAATGTCGTCAGTTGGTTGTTCGAAACATGTTATCTTGATTTGCAGTATGACCAAAAGATGTACGAAATCAAACCTGATCATCATGTTTTTTCAAAAGATCCAATTCTCAACGATCACATTGGATCAAAGTTAATGTCAGGTTCTGTCAAAATGAAACCAGATATAAAATGTTTCACTGAAAATGGTGTTATCTTTGAAGGGGACTCAGAAGTCACCCAAGTAGATGTTGTTATTATGGCAACGGGATATACATGGAGCTTTCCTTTTCTTGAGGAAGGGATTGTGGAACAGGAAAATGGTAAAATTAATACGTACAAGTGTATGTTTCCACCTCAGTTACCCCATACAACTCTAATAATTATAGGTTTTGTTCTCCCATTTGGTCCAGGATTTCCATTAGGAGAACTTCAATGCCGTTGGGCTGTTCAAGTTCTTGCTGGCAAATGCAAACTTCCATCAAAAGAAAAAATGTATAATGAGATAAAGAAAAGACACGAGAGAAATTTAAAGAGATATACTCCGAGTGATAAAATGTCGATTCGGGTTGATTATGTGCAATATTGTGATGACATAGCTTCACAGTTTGGAGCGAAGCCAGATCTTTTGAAACTTTTATTTACAGACATACGATTGCTTAACAAAATTATATTTGGACCTAGTCTGTCTTACCAGTATAGATTGCAAGGTCCCCATGCGTGGAAAGGGGCCAGAGAAGCTATTATGACAAGCAAAGAAAGGATGCTATGGGCTCTTACGAAACGAAAACCAGATGAAATGCGTGACAATATATTAAAAGTATTTTTCCAGAAATTGGTATCATTTTTAATATTTTAGAATTTGTTCTATTCACTGCTTGTGATTGATAAAGATTTTAAGAGTCAATGCTGTTCTTAACGAATGAAATTTATTGTAAAATGTTTATTTAAAGTAACATTTAAATATACAAATGTGTATATATTTTTTTCGAATAAAATATAATTAAAGTATTAGAGACGACTCGTTAAAGTCATTTAGTCAAAACTCTTGAATTATACAGTGTATTTTATCCATTTTAAAATTATATTTCTATTAATAATTATTCAAGAATTAATTTTCCAAAATAACAAGATTTGCTACATTTTCAAGTATAATATTTGTAAATTTTTATCAAGCAATTTTCTTCAGTCCATGTACTAAAAATTAAACTGAATTTTTGTCAAATATGTAAAAAATAAACGAATTTCCCAATTAGCATTAATTAACTGCCTTCCTAAGAGCATAACATCTGTAATTTGTAAACTAAATTGGACTGAATTGAACAGAATCAAGAAACATCAATACTTGTGATTAAATGTAGAAAATTTGATTTTCTTAGTAAAAATAGTTAGATTTTGTAAGTACATATTTTTTTAAAAATATGAAACAAAGCTATGATTATGAATTTAAAGATATGTTCTATTTTGATAAGAATGTATAAATTATTGATGAATAAAATCCATTATATTACTATATTTACGTCATTTCTCTTTCTTTTTCAACAAAAATTCCTAACAAAAACTAATGATATTTATCTTAAGTAATATATAGAATTTAAATAACTCTTCACACACAACTCAATGCCCTCCATCTATCAACATATTTATTGCATTCAAATTGAATTACAGGAAATATTAATTTCAAAATCGGATGTTCTTTCATTCGAATACAACAAATTCTCTTTGGAAGAACTACTTGATTTCTGAATACATTTTTAAGAATTTAAGCATATGTATTATATGTTACAAAACCATGTATCTTCATATAAACCTTAATTAAGTAAGGAACAGTATATTTCAGCTCATAAATTTAATGTTTTACTATATAGATTACAATCTTTTTCTTAAAGAGGCTTTTGAGAGTAGAATGTTTTGTACGAAATAAATAGTAATACACTTTTTAAATTAAAAGTCATGCTGCATTTTTCATCCCACCGTTTTTCTGCTTGCATGAATTCGTCTCTATGTTTCGCAAATATTTTACTTGTTACAAACATATACAGTAGTACCTCTTAATAAGGCACACCCACCAGATAGAACATTTTGTGCATTAAAAAAGGTGTTAATTGAAGTTAATTGATATTCTTTTTTTCAAAGGTACTGGGGACAATAGAATTGTACTTTAAACAGAGGGGTCTCTTATAAGAGATAATACTGTTTATATATTTTACAATCAAAAAAAAGCAAGGGGATCATAAAATAAATGAAGTCCGTAAAATTTAAGTGGAGTATAAGATATTGTGTTAGGTAATGATTCATGTGTGTAACAAGAGAAGCCAAATTTCAATTGAGATACCCCGAATTTATATATTGTTATATATTTACAAATTTAAGTAGTAATTTATTTCTTTGATTTATAATAGATCCTCGTTAGAGAGAGCGGCTCTTAAGCTTCGGCTTTTACTTATATCTTTATTCTACTCCTTAAAATTTGTATAGGTAAGCATTTTGAAAAGAAAAAAAAAACTATTTTCTTCTAAAAGTTAGCTAAAGCCTTCATTTCGATTCCTGGATTATTGGGAGAATTAACAAAGAAAAATAGGCCCCGTGCATTATATCGTAAAAAAAAATTAATTTTAATTCCCGATTCAATAATTGTCCCGATCTCATTTTGGATTTATCTACCCATATGTTCTACCTATTTAGCATCTGTATATGTTATCTCTATTAGTAAGTTTATTCTTATATGTAAAATTAATATTAATAAATAGAAATAAAACCTGCGGATTTAAAAGAACTATTTACATTATAAAGCAATAGAATAAATCAATTGCAATTTTTTTCTCAAAATAATGAAACATATAGCCGCATAGAAATATAAGATAAACATTTTTCAGAAGTATATAATACGACTTCTTTCTAAAAATTACAATCATATAAGAAGTTTTATCTGATCCAAAGTAAGAATTATATTTTAGACGTTGCCACTGTAAAAAGAATTCCTTTGGTTTCAAGAATTGAAACATTACCTTTTAACATTTTTATAAATGCAGTATAATATTTGAATAAAAAATTGCATTACGTGTTGAAAAAATAATGGAAAAATAAACAGTTTCATAAAGATATTACGAAATGTATAGGCTGTGTTACTGCACCTACCTATGTTAGTGTTGTTTAATTACTATTACATTTTCATTCACATGTCTAAAGAACAAAATAATCCTTTCTTACATTTCGTTAAAATAAGATTTACTAATTTTAGTAAGTTCCATACAAGGGCATCATATATTTGTAATTATCCTTTCTAATAAATGAATCTATTTTGTATTACACTTCAAATAATAAACAGTGCATTTTATCAAGTTTTTTTTCTCTTCTTCATCAAATGTTCAAACTCAGAATGCAAAAGCATTTTCTGTGAAGTATTTATCCACTTCAGTAATAAAATTTTATATGTAACGATACGAAAAACATTTACATGGATTGTCTAAAGTAAGTTATGAAATATGATTAATAAACTCCGAAGAATTTTTGAATTCAATTTATTTATTCAAAATATATCAATGATACTGAGAGGAATGAATTCTTTTTTTTTTCCTTCAATTTTATAAAAAGCACGTTCCGTATTCAAGAAATGTATCTACATTCGGATAAATTTAAGAAAACTCAGACTTCTCTATTTTGTCCAATGAAGAAATTCAATCTTCTGAATCGATGTGAAAGTCAATTTAGGAAACGCATCTGCGATGGACCAGTTTTATCAATCAAAAACAGACGCACAACATAAATATGCAGACTGCGGTAAAATGCTTGCTCCCCCGTCCCTCCTCACAGCACTTCCAAGAAGAATTTTTTTTTATCGGAAAAATGGAACGCTTTTGACATTTGCATGATCTAGTTTTCAAACTCTTGGATAA
Source organism: Nephila pilipes (assembly GCA_019974015.1). Classification (NCBI taxonomy): domain Eukaryota; kingdom Metazoa; phylum Arthropoda; class Arachnida; order Araneae; family Nephilidae; genus Nephila; species Nephila pilipes. The sequence goes on along the minus strand of BMAW01109277.1, from coordinate 2,561 downwards.
TCATCTTCCTTAATGTTCTTACGAAGTTTTCGCTTTAGATTTTAATAAACTTAAAAAGTTTTATGCAGATCATTAAAATAATAATTTTAAATATAGAGAAAACTGCTTACCGACATCAAGAAGCTTAATTCAACTTCAAAAAATGTTTATTTTTTGGAACATATTTAAAAAATGATGATTTTATATATTTTTGACACATGTTTAAAAATAAATTTTCGATAATTAATGAAATGCAAAAAACCTTTTAAATATTTTTTCTCTATCCATCTTGTTTCTTTTTTTAAAATTCTAATGAATTACTTTTCTGAAATGAAAAGAACAAAAAGACATTTTTATTCAATACTTGAACATTTTTTGTGTATGTAAGTTTCTATATTTCATATATTTAAGAAAATGAATAAAATATGTTCCTGAAAAGAAAATAATCAGAAATTTAAATCCAACAATTATATAATTAAATGATAATTATACAATCTCTTCCGATGCGTAAAAATATTTCCTTCCTGACTTCCTTTTTAGGAAACATTTTTTTTGCATCGGTTCTTAAGGTAAAACATATCTCAGGAATAATTATAATTGCATGTTACTTAGCCATATGCATTATTTTTCATCAATACTATCACGTAATTCTATTATGGAATCACATACAAGCAAGAAAATAGAACTTTAAATGCAACATATGTTAAAAACATTTTTAACACATGATGTGTTTTAATCAAGGGCAGCTCTAGAGGTAAAGAAATGATCTTTCTACATAATATTATATCCATCCAGTAAGCGCATAAAATATTCAATCGTTTTCTAATCTAGTGAATTTAAAATTAAAAACTTGTAACACCCGGTCGACCCGGGCGTTATCTTGTGCCATCACTAATATCTAATATTAAACACTACGACACCAATAATTACAGAACCACCAAAACAGCTTTCAACATTTATTAATATATATTTACTATGACACCAATAATTATGCTCTCCAGGTTAAGTTTTCTAACACTTTAGTTCAACCCACCAATAATAATCTAACTGACTCTTACCAATATCTTTTATCGACTGCAACTCTGAATCTGGAACAACTGCTGAAAATACTAGACCGAATCCTTTTCCGAGTAATCTTTACTCGAAGCCTCAATACTAGTCTTTGATTCCGCCTTCCTCTTATATAGCACTTAGACTTCACCTCCTCTCACTACAACGCCTCTCTGATCCTCCTTCAGCTACTCTACTCCTTCGGATGGAGTTTATATACTTCTTAATTTAACCGCTTCACTTCATTCCTAACTGCTTTGCATATTACGTTCTTCATCACGTTTCATTTTTGGTTGGGCAAAGGTTGTTTAGCGAAAGCAATCAATCTCAATTGAAAGTCCCCAAGGTTAGTGAAGAGAAACCGCGAATAGCCCAATGTCACAAACTTACCCTGCCTTGATGTCAGACAATTTTATAGAAAATTTCTTCATACGCAAAAAGTATTCGATCTAAGCATTTAATAAATCTGTGATAAGTTTAACTAATCAGTAAAACTCCGTATATAAGTTAGAACTGTTACAGACTTAATTTTCTTGAAAAAAAAAAGACTTCAACTCATATTCTCGCAAATACACAATTTAATAAAAATCGGTTTCTTCATTTTTTTTTTCGTCAATTGTAATTAATATCTTGAAAAATGAGATCAGTTACTAAAATCATATGAAAGCTCTCTCACTTCTAAGAAAAATATATAGCTTGTGATGTGAAAAGGTTTTTTTAAGTTAGTTGAAGCATGTAATATTTGTTTTATCAGAGTTATAAACTTTAAAAGGAGTTTTCTGAGTTTGTGATTTTTCAATTCATCAGCACATTTAAAATGCTATTCCTTCTACAAATATTTATTAATAACTTCCATTTAATCTGCATGAAGTATAATACATGTAATGAAATTAGGGAACAATTATTTTAGAAAAAAAATATTTCTTTTAAAAAATAATTAAAATGTAAGAAATATCGTTATTTTTGCTGACTGTTAACATATATATCTACATTTTATTTTTTTCTTCAAAACTAAATTAGTTATTACAAAATGGATCCCTAAAGGTTTTTCAAATATCTTTGAAAATATTATGAAAAATTTACATAGTGGAATATTAATAAATAGCGGAATAGGGTTTTTAAATATTTTAAGATTTTTAAAACAATTTAAATTTATGAAAAATTGTCAAAAATAGATTCAAATGTTCATGTGAAATAATTTTCTAGAACATATATATTACATGATATGCTAAGAACTAATTTTCAAATATTTAAATAAAAATATTGTTCAAATGTATCAATCCCTTTACGCCGTTACTGTAAATGTATATGAATTATTTGATCTATACTGAATAGTTAAAAGAGTGATGTTAATCTCTATTTCTGTTTATTAAAATAGGTAAACTAAATTAAAAGGATATATTTAAGACATAATGAAATGGCAAAATATTTTTCTCCGGTTTTCTGTTTAGCCAAAAACTGGAAAATGGCGATATTTTTAATTATAGAACAACTTGTATCTTCTTACTTCATTTAAAATCTCAAATTTAATA
>BMAW01109274.1:0-34592 GCA_019974015.1 Nephila pilipes | reverse complement strand
CAAGTCAAAAATCGGACATTAAATTATTTTAACCAATCTTTATTTTCTGATAAATCATTTGAGTGATATTATAAAGATTATAATATTTTAATTTTGTTGCATGAAACGTGTCTTGAAGAGTTCTTTTACGCACTGCAAGAACAAATTTTGCTAAAAATACGTATTTTCATTTAATTTTCTCCTTCGTTTTTCTCAACCATAATTAGTTTGTATTTTCGTTATCACTTAAGAGAGGACGCCAGCAAGCACTATAGTAGATACTGACTTTCGATAAAATTGATTTTCTAGAAATACATTTAAAACAATTTAATAACAAACTTTAAAATGCAATTTTATGTATTTTTTCTGTCCATTGAATTTGTGTCTATAATTTTTCTCCATATGAAGAAAATAAACGATAAAAATTGCACATTAATTTAATTAATGTGCAATTTTTAAATTAACGTGCAATTTTTATCGTTTTTTATCGTAAAATTGCACATTAATTAGTTAAAATGAGGTATACAAAATTTAAAATGCATTAAAATAGCCTATTTTTGAAGGATAGTAGTATTTAAAAATATATGCAGATTCACTGTAAGAAAATGAATATCATTTCTGAGTAAATTTATACATGTATCTTTAAGCTTCATTTGATTTCAAAGCAAAGTCATGATAGGTTTTATAAACTAATTATTTTACTTTTTAGAACTATGCCTTTCATGAGAATAAAATAAAATTTTGATAAAATTATTCACTAGAATTTAAGTGTCAGCTGTTATATATATATGTGTGTGTGTGTGTGAGAGAGAGAGAGAGAGAGAGAGAGAGAGAGAGAAAGAGAGAGCATTAGAAATCTAGAGGTTATTTCTTCGGATTCGTGGCTGGCGGTTTTCGTTCAGTCGCGGGTTCGATCCTTGGCCACTAAATGCTCGCCGAGTAAATGGGGCTGATGCACGTTAAATCTGTTGGGGCCCAGCTCAGGTGTCGTCCTCGTCACTTGACCGAGGTTCAAAATTATGAGGTCCGTTGCTAATAGCCCTAGTGTTGCTTCCATTGCGACGTTAATAAAAATTAAACTAAACTAAAATCTATACCATTGAGCATAAAGAGATGCACCAATATACATAAATATATAAATAAAAAATTGTAAAGAAAGAAAAACGAATATAAATAAATATGCAAAGCTAACCATGAAAGAAAAACATTATATACTATAAATATTTTTAAAAAAAATTAATTAATCGAAATAAAAACTTGGCTGTTACCTAAATTATCACAAAGTGATAGATCGAAAAACTGAAACAAAGTGATCGAAAAACTGAAAATACCAACTAGTGAAGAAAATTAAATAAATATATATATATATATATATATATATATATATATATATATATATATGTGTGTGTGTGTGTGTGTGTGTGTGTGTGTGTGTGTGTAACCTTTTAGAATGGGTTCTAGACTATAAATGTAACAGCATAAAAGTTTCCATTCTCGATTTATCATGTTAATTAATATGCAAAATCGAATACCGTGATTAACTTAGAAATCAGAAACTACTGTAAGGATAATTCTACGTAGATTGTATTGTGAGCTGTATTAATTAATGTTCCGAATTTCTATTTATAAATTACAAATTAAAATATTGAAATCCTGTTCATCTATCTGAATATGATTAAATTAGAGTTTTACTAACATTCAGTGTATTCATAAATATCAATACAATATTTTCCTACGTGACTCTTTGTATCATGTTCGGTAATAGACACACACATGTAACATCATTTCTGACATCCCTTTCTCCTAAGCAAAGTGATATAGACAGAATATAAATTTTATGTTTTGCTGTTCTCTATAAAATGATAAAGTAAATTTCGCATTAAATTTATAGCATTTGTCCGTGTATTATATTTTTATTTACTACATTTAAAACGTTTCTTTTAATCAACCCCATTTAAATTTTCAAATTAAATTTTCATTCGGGACTCGCTAAAGCACTAATTAATTATCATGTTAAGAAATGGGGAATTAGGGTATTTTGTATCATAACGCACACACACTGACATCTCGTTTTTCATGTTCAGACTCGTGTATCGTGTTTGGTGATTTTGTATCAGAATGATACTCTGAAAAGAGGAAACTAAAAGTATTAGATATTTAACATACGTCAAACCCTGTGATTTTGTATTATAGTTTTTGGCCAGATTAAGATATCCGGTATTCAGAAGTGCTTGACTAATTTATCTAACGGTTTATCGATATTAAAAGTAACCTTTTTGAGAAAACCAAACTTACAAAACTAAAAGATCTTTATTATAATTAATAAAGAAAAATAATACACAATATATTTTTGTTCTAATATTAAAGGTTTATGAGAATTTGAAATATTCATTTTTGTTTTCTGTCGGACAAATACGTATTACAACATGCTTAAAATTTTTGATGAAGGCTCAAAATTTTTAGAAACGCAAATCATTAAAATTTTTTTAGGTCATGTGCTCAAATTAGAGATACACCTTGTTTAATACATGTATGCCGTAGTGAAAAATTAATTTTGGAGTGAAGTCCACACATTTTTGTTTAATTTCTTGCATTAATATACAAAATTTAATTTGTTTCTGGATCACAATGTTAATACTCGTGTGTATACAGAATAAGGTTAAAAAAAACTGTCCCAAATAAGGGACAGCATTTTGAAGTTTCTTATAGAATGTTAAGATAATGGGAAACTATTTAGTTATTTACAAATATGTGTATTATATAAAATGGTAGTTAGACTTAAGATTTAAAAGTAGAAGACTAAAACATTATTGTAATCTCTAACAAATAAAAATAGTATGCATTAACTCTATTTCACTTAAGAAATTTATTTATGTATTTTTAAATGACTTGACTTCTTGATGGTGCAATTGCGGAAAGATGAAAACATGTGTTACGTTCTAAAAATAAAACAAATTGTTCAAGAAAGGACATTATATAGTATAGACTAAGAATAAATATTCAAAGTCTAAAATAAAACTTTTTCAGTCAGCAGTTATAATATTTAAACAGACTAAGAAACAGAAAACAAGCGATCTAAAAATTTTAATAGTAATATATTCTATTTACTCAAAATAAGCATACCAAGATTATTCTCACTTTTCATTTCATTTACCCTTAAGAAGAGCGTCGCTTATCTGGAAAACAGTTAAAATTAGAATTCATCATTTATAATCAAGGCCGCAAATTTAAACACGACCTCTGTTCACTGCAAGGTCGTTCGCAAAATCATATGGATAGAAAAAAAGTAACTGTTGAATTTTTCTTTTGATCTGAAGTGTTGTTATGGTATAATAGAAAATATAATTTCACCTTGTACCATGAAACGTGTTTCGTGACAATATACAGGGAGCTTATAATAATGTTCATTGCGGGGGTTTGTTTCATTAGCGTAGCATTAGAAGCAACACGGGGGCTATTGGCGATGGACCTCATAATTTTGAACCTTGGTCAAGTGACGAAGACAACACCTAAGTTCACACCTCCATTTCCAAGGTTCACACCACGCCAGGAGAGGACTTTAAGTCCCGACAGATTTTACGTGCATCAGCCTCGGCTACACGGCGGGTATATAGGGGCCTCAAGGCTCGAACCCGCGAATAAATGAAAACCGCCGGCTCCGAGTCCGTGACCATACACACTAAGCTACATCGATCACGGTCATAGCGTGATAAACTACAATATATCGCATCTAATAGTTTTATTCTTACGAAACAAAATATTTTTCAAATTTTGACAAATATGCTTAATATAAAAGGATTTTATTCGTGCCATTATAAAAGTTTTCGTAAGAGTACTTACCTTTTAAAAATATAGTTTCTATAAGGCACTGGTTAGATAGCTTAATTCGTGATTGAAATTTTACTTCGAAGAAATTTGTTTTAAGAACGAAATGGGAGTATAAACGAATTGTCATTTTAAAATAATTCAAGAGTAATATTTTTAAGCAAAAGATGCTATTAAATGTTTCGTATAAGAAATAAATTTAAAAAAAAAATGAGTGATATTAAAAACATTTAATTGCCTCAGTTATTTAATATTTTCTTCCACCCAAAGGCATACTTTTTCAGTTACATATATTAAAATTTATTTGACTATAATCAAACGCATTTTTATTTTTTGAAGTAGAATGACAGACCATAACAGTTAAAACAAAAACAAAAATACAATTTGCAAAAACTATTTTATGTTATTTAATTTTTATTAAAAACAAATACCAGTTCTCTAACACCAATTTTTCCTATTTTATGAAAGACTGACTCTAAGCATACGCAGAATCAATCCAAAAAGGTAAAATGTGTGGCACAGTAAATTTCCTGATTTTTTTAAAAATAAGTATGACCTTGTAAAAGAAGGGGGAAAATGTACCTCCTTACTTTGCTCTTAGTATGCAATTTTATTCACATTTCAATCAAATTATACTAAAAGGGGCTAAAAGCATATCATTGTGCTTCTAATATAAAGTTAAAAACTCCAGCAGAAAGCTTTAGATTTATACTTTCGAAAACTATACTCAAATTTTTGGTTAAAAATAGCTTTAATGTAAGGTAAGTGCACGGTTGTATCTTTTTGCATCAAAAAGCGCTTTTAGAATGAAGGAGAATTAAGACATAAGGATATATATATATCCTTATATAAGTTCGAAAGAAAAAGTAAATTGAATGAAAAATAAAAGTCAAGAACTTGAAGCATCAAAAAGTTTAAAAAGTAGTAATTGAAAAAATAAAAATAAATTGAATGAAAAACTAAGAAAATTGGAAATTAATGCATTTAAATTTGTAATAAGCTTTAGATTGTTACACTGGGTTATTCTAAAAATATTAACCAAACTAGCCCCGTGAAGAAAATATATTAATAAAAGAATTGTTTTAAAACCAAATACTATAACTGAAACTAATCTGAAAGCAAACGAAAAAATATTGAATATAAATTAAATCAGAAAAAAAAATACATGAGAAATAAATCTTTAAAAACAGAAGCTAAGATAACTAAAAACGAAAATGCTATTAAAATGTCGAAAAATAAACCAAAAGCAAAAAGAGTATAATTTTTTGCATGTGTAACTCACCACTGGTATGAAAACTACAAACATGGTATACAAAACACACACGAAAATGAATACTCATTGGAAATAAATTTTTTTGAAATAAATTTAAATTTAAAAGTGAGATTCTCTTATATGTTGAAAGCTTATGAATACTAAATTCCAGATCATACAAGGACATGATAAAGCATAAAAACTGAGTTAAAGTAACATTGAAAATGACAAAACAAAAAAGTTTTCCCCGTGAAGAATAACGATTTCTAACTGTTGCTTAAAATGCTATCACTAAACTCTAGAATCAATCCGTTAGATATCTAAGGCTTAAACTTAACTTACCAGGAATCTTGAATAATAAAAATTACTATTAAAAACAAAAATCAAAATAATTATTTATATTAGCTGAACACGCATGCGCTCACACATTATATATATATATATATATATATATATATATATATATATTCTTACTATTACTGTTTTATACTTCGAATTCAATGAAATAACAATAACGACTATCAATACAAAACATAAAATGTTTTTGTAGATTTAGCAATTTCTTGTGTTTGACACTGTATTAAATTAAATTGTATTATTATTAAGGTATTAAATTTCATACAATAATACATAGCTTTTGCTGTTTAAATGCATTATTATTAGTATTTTTTAAACTAATCTGGCATTTGGAGAAATCTGACGGTTCAGTCATCTGATAACAGCCCAGTTACAGTAACAGTACTGTGTTTAGCTTAAAAATCTCGAAAACAGATGTAGAATTTTATTTGATTTATATGATAATTTCATGTATATATTTAATTAAAAATATATTCTTCTCCTCTGGCTAATTTTAATCACTTTTTAATTTTATTTAATTTATAAATTTTTGTGTTATTGTGGCTCAGAAACAATTTTAATGAAATTCGTCTTTAAGCTTGCATCAAAATACTAAAAATTACTACAGATTGTATTTGTTTCATTTTTAATAAGGCTTAGGAAGAATGATATATTTTCACAGACAAATCGACTCAAAATTTAAAATTTCCATTTACATTCTTTATGTTTTTATGTGATATATATGATTATTGTATTAATCAAACATTATCTTTAACTTTTTTTCAGTGGTTTAATTAAAATTTCAATTTTTCAGAAATTTACATGATTGATTAACTGAATTATTTATTATAAGGAAAACAATTTATATACTTTCTTATAATTTTTGTGAACGTAATTTCGCGAAGATAATTCATAATCTCAAACATTTTCTATACCCATTTACATGACTATTCAATCCATTTAAACGGATTACTTAAACTTTTCAAAGCATATTTTTTCGACAGTTTCATTACATAATTATCATTAAAATAGAAGTGTGATGGAAGTAAAAGTAATATACTTGAGGTTAGGTTATATAAAAAATAAATGGAGATTACTTGTAACAGTTACTATTAGTTAATATATACGATAATACGAGAGGGAGTAGCAAAGTTTTAAAAATGAATAATAAGAAATAAGATTGTTGGTGGCTGGTTAGTCTTATTAAGGTCACACTAGAAGCAACACGAGGGCTTTTGGTGACGGACCTCGTAATTTTGAACTTTGGTCAAGTGTCGAGGACGACACTTGAGCTGATAATTCCCTCTCCTAACTTCCACATCACGTCAACACGAGGACTTAATAAGAAGTGACCGAGATATCTGGATAAAATGTATTCTGCATTTTAATAGATCATCATGTGCACAGTGTTGAAAATTACAGATATTTATGATGTCTTGTTTAATTTTAGGAAGCCGAGTAGATTTAACTAACACCAGGGTGGAGAAGATAAAGTTCCATCTGCCCAGTTCTATAATGACGGCCTTCGAAAAGTCAAGAAATGTTGGGAAAAACTATGACTCTGGACTGTGACTCTCTTTGTAGATCTTAAAAATAATTATTTAAATTTAAGTTACTACTTTGTTCAATCTCAGTGATAATTAAAACTTTACCTTACGTCTAAATAATATTTAAAACTTTAAAATAGTGCGGGTTACTTCGAACGACGACTTCCATAAAGCAAAAAAAAAAAAAAAAAAAAAAAAATCAAATTGGCAGTTACAATTTACAATGTATACAAAAGAATCAATTTTATCCAGATATCTCGGTTATTTGTTAGTAAAAATTAAAAACTTTACTTTATAACCCACCCACCCTTTGCTCGTATATAATTTTTTTGGCAAATTATATTAAGTTATTTTGAATTCAGAAGATAAGAAAAAATCTATAGGTTTTGCACAACTATCTAAATTTAAATATTTCAAAGCTTTTTAAAAATATAATTTAGTTCAGTTTAAATATTCTCACACAGCACACACATGCATGTTATGCAATTTATTCACGACAGTTCAAGATCAATTTCTGAAAATTAATTAGGACATAATCTCAAATAATCGTTAGTATAGTATTTAATAAAATAACCACCAATATGTATATTAGAAATAAGGCCTATAGTAACCTTGAAAATACGCTCTTGGAAAAAATTAACATAATCTATCCTCAAATAATTAATATGTAACTTTTTACATTCTCAATAACATTCCTTGATGATAAATAATTATGCAAAAAAGCGAATTCTTATAATAATAAGTTCAATCATTAACAATAGTTTTATTTAAGTCTAAGACCCTCATTCATGGTATTAATATATTTTCGAAGTTTTGTAAATAAAAACAATATCGAAAAGATTTTTCAAACTTTTAAAAGTAAGTTGTTTTCTGATTAACATGTGTAATATATAATCACGTAAATATATTTACCTGTTTTTCTAAATAGGGATATTTATTCGTCAATAACGTCTTACTTGCACAGGTGTTCGGTCAACAATACTCTCTGAACTGGAAGGCGTCTTCATCTAAAGATGATAACATATGTGATAACACCTTATTACGGTGAATGTTATCTCTAAGTTTTCCTTGATACATAAAATTCCAATTGGCATTTTAAACTCTTAAACAATGCTCACAATGAGTTGCAAACTTTCGACGCGATAAAAGTAAGGTAACAAAAAGCGTTTTTCATTAATACCAATTGAAATGTAAAATTAGTTTCATTTTATGTAAAATGGCATTGAAAAACATTAACTGGGACCATTTCGTTTGAATATTACTTAACAATTTTAAAAAAACTTTTACTAATACTTATAGTTTTGAACAGCTTTCTGTAGGGAGTTTCGACCAAATTGTTAAGAGTAAATTTTTTTTCAGGATTTTAAAACGAAGCTAGTTCTTACTAACACGATGAGTTGAGTTAGAATTTTTTTTAACATTAAACTTTTGAGAATGAAACGTATTGCTTTTTTAAAAAAAATAGTTATTTTGAAGCCTTAAATAAGTTGTCATGCAACCTTGATAATAAATTTGTTATTTTTGATATGTTGTTTTATTAATTAAGTTATATGATAATAAAATAAACAAAAAATCTCATGAAAGTCATTCAAAATATTCTTGGTTTTAAAACAGTCACGTGATAATTCACTTTTGTCTTGAGTTTTTCAAAGCATATTCTTAACATTTTAGCTTCTTTTTTTTACTATAGCCGAGGTAGCCTAGTGTTCATGATTGCAAACTCGCTGTCGGCGGTTTCTGTCGAATTATTGGTTCGAGCCTTGATGTCACTAAAGATCCGTCATGTAGCGAGGTTGTTACACATTAAATCTGTTGAGCTTAAAGTTATCCTATTGTCGTGGTGTGAAAATTAGGAGAGGGAGGTACCAGCTCAGGTGTCGACCCTGTCACTTGACCGAGGTTCGAAATTAAGAAATCCATTGCCAATAACTTTTGTATTGCTTCTAGTACCAGGGTAATAAAACCAATCAGTCTTTTTTTTTCTTTAATCAGAACAAAAAAAGCATCAAACAAACTTTATCGTTGTATTTTGGAATCCTTTTTATTTATTTTTTTGCAATGGTCGTCGTAGTCTAGAGGCCAGGGTTTGGAATTCGTGGCCGAAGGTTTTCGTTCAGTCGTAGGTTCGAGTCTTGGCCGTTAAAGTCCCGCCGTGTAGCCGCGGCTGATGCACGTTTAATCTGTTGAGGCCCGAATTCCTCCAGTTGGCGTGGTGAGGAAATTAGGGGAAGGGGTGCCAGAGCTAAGGTGTTAAACTCGTCACTTGAACGAGGTTCAAAATTATGAGGTCTATAGCCATTAGCTCTCGTGTTGCTTCTAGAGCGTTAATAAAAACTAAACTGATTATTTTTTTTGCAAAAAAAAAAAAAAAAAAAAAAAAAAAAAGTTAAATAGTTGCTGTCTTCAGAATACTTTACGTTTTTAGATTACGCAAAAATAAAATTATTTTGGTGGTATAGATGAAAAATTTATTTTATATGACATCTAACTGCAAGTTTTGAAAATTATTTTCATAATTGTCATTTTAAATTTGTTTTCTCTGATTAAGTTATGCGTCATTAGAATCTCCCCTCTTCAAATACTAATATTAATGCATATCCACATTGAAATATCGATGAGTGTAAGGATATTAAAAATGTCGAAAAAAAAAAAAAAGATAATACTATATTTATACAAGATGTCAAAAAATTAAAGTATCTGTAAAATCGTTCCTAAAACATATGGAAAAAAATCAATTTTCGTATTTGATTGTATTTTGTATTGATGCGAGTGAGGAAATGGAGAATTGTATAACAACACATCAGAATTGTAAAAAATTACTAAGCGAATATGAATAGCTTAAATTAATTTCCCTACAAAATAAAAAAGCCTTTTCATTTGAAATTTAGTTTAGTTTAGTTTATATTAACGTCGAAATAGAAGCAACACGAGGGCTATTGGCGACGGACCTCTTAATTTTGAACCACGGTCAAGTGACGAGGACGACACCTGAGCTGGCACCCCCTTTTCCTAACACCCACACTACGCTAACGGGAGGACTTTGGGCCCCGACAGATTTAACGTGCATCAGCCCCTGCTACACGGTGGATCTTAGCGACGTTTTCATTTGGAAGAGGCACAAAAACCTGAAATAAAAATCTCTTTGCAGCTTTTTAAATATGCTTCAGCTACAAATATTCTTATCTTTTTTATTCGTTGCTTGTTGTTTTATTGATAATTGTTATGCCTGATTTAGAAATAATACGAAAGATATTAGCAGTGAATCTCGTAATTTTGCGCAACGGTCAATTGATGAGGTAGGTATTGGAGCTGGTACATCCCCCCCTTTCTTCAAATTTTCAGAACACTTTTACTTATCTATTTGAATAATATTAGTAACAATGACTTCTTTACTCACTTCTTGTTGCATTCTATCTTGTCACTATGCCAGCAATAACAATAGTTAATGATTAGAAGTTAGTAATAACTAAAAAAATCTGTCATTTATTGACCCATCTTATTCCTCCATACTGTTATTCAAAACATGTCAGTATTTATGAGTCTAAATATAGTTTTGATTATTTGCAAATTTTATGTACGTCTTACATATATATGTGCAACGATAAATTCAATGTATTATTGGAGAAGAAATAAATAAATTATGGGGCATACAAAATCAAAAACAAAACGTAGCAAACTTTTATAACTAAAACAAAAATAAATGGCTAAAATAAAATTTTATGATTCATTTTTTTTCGTCTTATTTCTTCATGCTATTAATCAAAATATGTGAATATTAATGTGTTTAATTTTTGTTTATGATTATATATAACTTTATCGTCTATTATGCACATTAATGTATAGATGCGATAAATTCAACGTATTACTTGAGGATGAAATAAATAAATTCTACGATTAATAAAAAGTGAAGAAAAAAAGAAAAACATTAATACCAAACCCTCTTATTAAGACAAAAAATTAAAGTAAAATTCTATGATTAATTTTTCATTCGTCTTTTTCCTGCACATTATTATTCAAAATATGTCAAAATTAACAAATTTTATTTATGATTGCTTGTAACGTTTTCGGACATTTTGCATATAAAATAGTAGATGCGATAAATTCAACATATTACTTGAAGACGAAATAAATAAATTTTGCAACTAACAAAAATATAAACAAAACAAAGTTCTACGACTAAAACAAAAACAAACACTAAAATAAAGTTCTATGATTGATTTGATTCGTCTTTCTCGTGCATACTATTATTTACAATTAGACAATATTAACAATTTTTTAAAATTTATTTATGGTTGCATGCATCTTTTTCGAACATTTTTCGACACATGTAAATGTGTAGGTGCGATAAATTCTACATATTATTTGAGGATGAAATAAATAAAAACACACACATATATGAAATTTTATATGAGGAACAGTATAAGCAGAAAAATGTTTCCACAGAGATAGAGGTAAAACATGAAAAGATAGCAAAAATATGAAATGCTGAATAAATAGTACTTTTCTACTAAAAATAACTTCGGATTTTTATTTTTTATAGAACATTTAAATTTCGCTATTTTACTACAGAGAATAATTCATAAAACTCAAAAAAAAAGGAAGAAGCATGTCTCAGACATCACATATGTGCATTGAAAAACATACAATGCCTTTCTTACAATTCCTCTACTCAAATAAACAACAATACCTCCCCACTGTGCAGCTGCTTTTGTTAGATATTGATCAGCTTATAAAATCCCTTCCATCTAATTCAATCCTAAAATACACATTGCCCGTGGAGAAAAAAAAAGAACTTTTTTGTGCACGGGAACTTACTTACGCGATTCCTCTAAGAAGAGGAGAAACTACCCCCGAAGAATGTTGGGAAATCCCGTGTAAAAGTTAGATAAAATTCTGCTTCTTGAACGAAACCCTTGCATAATTGAATTCCGTCTCGTGAATATTTCGGGAGTTCTTAAGGTTCTAAAGGAATTCTAAACTAAGTTTTGGCGGCATCGATTCTACGCATACGTGAGAGTTTTGCCGCTGACTCTGCATACGAGGACGAATGATGAAAAGTAGTAACTTTTGGCTTTAGATTTGAAACATTCTTAACAGATATGTTCTTAGTTAATTCTATGGAGTATATTTTTAGTATTTTAAAGAAGACAAAGTTTTTTTTTTTTAAATTTTATATGTAATATGTAATGATAGGATTATAAATTATATTACTTTTAATATATTAGTTAAACATTTGACTGCATTGACCATTGCATATTTATAATAATTTTTTTGCATAAGATTTGTTTATATGAATAATTTTCATTAAAATCGACCCTTGACATTATTAGTATTAAGAACTTCTAATAGTAAGCCGATAATATGTAAATTTATGTAGATGAATAAATTATAGTGAATGCTTTTTCAAATTTTATAAGAGGGACCGGAAAGTAATGTTATTTTTGTGCATGTCGATATTCAATAGTCAAGTATCAACTAATTTTGTACTTCACAGTCGAAACAAAGACATTTATTTGTAAATAATTAAATCTTAACTTTTTTTTTTGTTTTTTGCAATTTTAGGGGAAATGGCCAGCCAAATACCAGAAGAGGTACAAATTCGACATTATTTGCTTTTTGAGTTTCACAAGGAACCGAAATGGTTGCTACCCAAAACATTTGTGATGTTTATCCAAATTCATTAGACATTTATAAATACAAAATGTGATTTTCTAGGTTCAAATCCGATAATTTCGTTCTTTCCGACTCGTACTAATCAGGAAGACCAACAACTTTAGACAATGATATGTTAAGGGTGAAAGTGGAAGTAAATCCGCGTGAGACAATGAAACAGCGGTTAAATACTCTTAACTAACCTTGGTGGACCATCCAAGAACATTTGCAGCAGTTTGGTTAAGTAAGCAGAGCAGGTGTTTGGATACCGAATAATCTATTCAAAGAAAACAAAGCTAACCGATCAACCACATGCAACTTATTGCGTCAGCTGCACAACATAGAAGAGTGTTTTGATGGCTTGATCACTGGAGATGAAAAATGGGTTCTCTATGATATTCCAAAACGCAAATGGCACTGGCTCTCTTCGAATTAATCGCCAAGATTTAAAGCTAAGGCGCTTTCGTGTGTTTGGTGGAGTATTTATTGAGTTCGTTCATTTTGAAGTGCTTAAATTTCGACAAACTATGAATGTAGTCCTTTAGTGTGAACAATTGGATCGAGTAAATCAATTTTTAATTGAAAATTATGAGTGATCGTCAACAGAAATGGCGGCGTTCTGCAACACAATAATGCAAGACCGAATTGCTCAAGATGAATCCTGGAAAAAAAAAAATAATGAATTGGGATGGGAAGTTTTGCCTCACCCACCATACTAGCCCGATATCACGCTATCGGAATTTCATTTATTCCGATCACCATAACAATTTCTAAGTTGCAAAAATTTGATAATTCGGATGATATTTCGGTTGATATTCGGACGATATATCTCCAGATGTTTTGTTCAAAAACCAATTGATTTTTACCCATCCGGCATTGAAAGTTAGCTCACTAATGGGCATAAGGTGAATGATAACACGGGTGATTGCATAATCCATCCAAATAAAAATAAAAACTCGATAAAAATGTATCTGTTTGAATTTAATGTAGAAAAACGACATTACTTTTCGGTCCACTCAATATAATAAATTTTACATTCATTGTATTATTCAAATAATTTAGTGATTGCTTATTAACGTTGCACTAAGAAGCAATACGAGAGTTATTGGCGGCGGACCACATAATTTTGAACCTCGATGATCCTTGAGCTAGTACCTCCCTCTCCGAAATCTTACAACACTCCAAAGGGGACTTGAGGCTTCGACTAGATTTAACGTGCATCACTTCCGCTATTCGGCGTGTCTTTAGTTGTACCAAGGCTCGAACCCACGACTCAACAAAAACAATACTAACTGCTAGTCCTCGACTTTGTTTTAACTGCTAGCCCGACGCTGGGGGGGGGGAACCCCACTTAACTTCTCAAACGAATTCGGTACTCATTTATCGAACCTGGCTCGGAACTACTTGCAATCAGACATGCTAAACATTACAGCACCGAGGCCACCAGACTATTTCAGTGTAGAAATCGTCTGATAATAGAACAGGGTGGTGGTACTATTGTTACTCAGACATATAAAAAATGTACCTGTAAGTTCGTCTAACTATGAGAGATCTATTTAATTAATCTTCTTAATGATTGTTTTTACTGGTAAAGTTAGATTTACTAGCCAGGGTTAATACTTAATACTATCTGCTCTGATACTTAATAATATTATTCCATTAATGTAAATCCTTTATTTTGAATTATATATTACAATGATTGCTATTTCCGATCTTAGGAATTGTCATCATTTTTGCTTTTTAACGTAGAATATATTCCTATGTATCATTATGTGAAAAGTGTCGTTACTTCCTCTTTAACATTTTGTTGGATTACTTTAATTATAAGTTGTTATCTTTAAGACTTGTTGCTATACATATACTGAATTAACTATACTCATGAATTGTATTTGAACAAAAAAGCAAGTTGTACATTACTATATAAAAATATTACTTCTGAAAAAGTAATATTTTTAATTGAAATTGGGAAGTGATTCGACATTTAAAGAGAAAATTTTTGAATTAATTCGGGAAATTAAATTTTTCATTTCTGTTAGATGTAAAGCTCTAGTACACTAACACCGGACTATAATAAATATGGTTAGATGAATATATTTAATGCTCTTGCGTATTTTTATATACCTTTTAAGATAATAACAACAGCAGATGCAATAAATCTCAAAAGCAGTTTGAAGTAGAAAGAAAACATTTTAAAACTGGATTTTAATATGTTTCCTTTTTGCCTTGAGATTTTTTTAAATATTAACTTTGATCTAAAACTACTGTGGGTTACCAGATTAATGTGAACGGTCACATAAAGTTTCACAATTTGATAATTTAAGTTCATATAACGCAATCTTAAGTAATTAAAATGATGGGACATTATAAACATCTATGCAAATTAATTTTGTTTCATACAAATATTTATTAATTTTTAATAATGGATGTTAATTTATCGGAAATAATAGAATGAGAGTTATAGAAGAAATTAAATTTGAAGAATTATAGAAATTATCCCTTGCCTAGGATTCTTCGTCTATCCATTCTATTAATTCTTGCTAGTTTCGCATCCGGGTTCCACTTCAACAATTAGCTAATAAGAGTCTTTTGTTACTAAAGAATCTTACTTTTCCCCCAGAATATTCTCATTTTACTGCTTTGAGGTTATGAATCAAGGTACAGATCTTCCTTTGCGATAAAAATCTGACATAAAAATGCTTATCTGGCAGACAGATCACTACTCAAGGAAGATAGGAAATACATCAAATGTTTCCAAATCAATTGTCTGCAAAATAAAGGTTTATTTGAATAAAATAGTTCTTTCTCTAAAATTAAGAGATAATTGTGGTCGAAAAGGATAAAAATTATTTGTTCTGACCAAATAATTAGGAACATTTCTTTAGAAAATAGAAAAAAGGATACTACAAGTCTACCTCAATTAATTCAAGAACTTGAGTTTGTTAATTTGGGAGAAAGGGCCAAACGATTACTGAGGTACTGAGAATAAAACATTCTTGCCCGAGCTTGAGAATACCGATGAAGTTGAAAATTATGATGTCCGTCACCAAAAACTCTCGTGTTGCTTGTAGTGCGACGTTAATAAAACCAAACCAAACAATCTAGAACATCATTACAAGACGATTGACGGCTATGATAAAGTAAATTAATAATATTATTGGTATTTTAATTGTTTTAATTCCTTACTTTAGCATGAACGGTATTAGAGGTTTACACCAAAGAGGAACAACAAGCAGTTATCACATTCCTCTGGTCGGAGGGTATCAAAGGCTTAGAAACTCATTGCAATATGGGAGGAGTGCACTATCTCATAGATTTGTATTTGGGGGGGGGGTAAATTAAATAGTGGCCGAATAAATGTAAAGCATGAAAAGGGAGTACTGTGGTCATCAACTCCCTTACAGTTGACAACATTCAGTAAGTTCAAGAGATGGTTTAGGAGAATAGACGAACTTACATGAATGAGGTAGCAACTGCTTCGGTCGTCATGGTTTTGCCCATCAAAGCCTCTTCAAAGAGCTCGGATTTCATGAAATATGCGCATGACAGGTATTAAGAAAGGTTAATGCAGAGTGCAAGTTCACTCCTGTCTGTCAACGCTTACTCACTCGCTCCAGCAATGAAAATGATGCCGTTTTAAGGAGAATATTCACCGAAGATGAAACGTGTATTTTTTACAATGAGCCAGAATCAAAACGCCAGATTATTTAATGCAAACACCCTGAATATTCGACGAAGAAAACATTCAAGAAAGGACCGTTACGTTAGCTATTTTTAAGTACAAAACGATGCCCATAATGGAAAAGATCAAGGAAACGGAAACTATGATCAACAGTGCGAATTGCAGAGAAATGTTGGAAAAGAAACTGAAGCCAGCAATCTGCAACAATTGACGAGGTTTAACTGTCGAAAAATGTTTTGATGTTGCATTACAACTCAGTCATACACGGCTCATCACATTGTTTAAACCATCAACAGGATAAAATTTGAATTACTGGAACACCATCCTTACAGTCCAGAACTAGTTGTATTTCACTTTCACTTGGTTGGCCCCACAAGGATGTTTTACAAGGTCACTTATTTGTCTCTGATGAGCAACATGAGGTACAAAAGTGGCAACAAGACTAATCGATAACTTTTATTTGGAAGGAATACGTAAACTTGATGACCTTAGAGGAAAATGCAGTAATCAGGTTAGATGAGGGAAATTGCTTAGAAAAAGGATGAACATAATAAAACAATAGCTTCATATAAATAAGTTGTAGAATGTAAAGTATATTTAATTTTTAACTTTCCCTTTATTTTACATGCATACAAATAAACAAAACACAAATAGTACATTTCACAAACATAAAACACTCTAAGAAAATCGAAAACTAAAGCAAAACAATTAAGCGGAAAAAACCTAAATATTTTAGGAATTCACCAGTAATCAAATTAATATATATGCATCCCATATAAAGATTTGCTTAAAATTAAAAAAAAACAAACAATTAAAACCTTAAGCCTTAAGAAAACTCAAAATTAAACACTTAAGAAACTCAATTTAAAACCTTGAAACTCAAAAATTCAAAACAAACTGAAAAAGAATCAAACAATTTAAAATAAAGTGATAGAAAAGCAAAATTTAAAACAGGAAAATAATATAATTAATACTCCTCCATTTTTCGGAATTGAATAATATGTGTTTATACAGATAATTACTCATTAAAACATTACAATTCAGTGAATTATATTATAAGAAAATATATAACAAAGCCGAAAATCGGCAAACTCAGAAATTCAAACACAAAAAAAATAGAAGGTAAACATACATATTAAACATCTTCAATTTTAGTACAAAATACCAATTTACACATAGTTTATATATAATTCTCACAAATCAACATCCAATACACATTATTATAGGTAATTTTAAATTTTCTTTTCTATTCTTTTTTTTAATCTTTAAAGATAATGTAGTTAGAATAACGTTTTGCTTCCAACGGATTTTATATTACTTTGTATCTATATTAACAGTTGCTTTATATAGGATTGATAAGAATTAAACAAAGAGAAAAAAGCTTTCTGATAAAATGGTATATTTTAATCTGAACGCAATTACGAGAACAGAAATATTCCAACTACTCAAATCAATATCAATAAAAGATGTAAAATTTTCTTTTAAAATATTAAATGTAACTATATTCCTTTGAAAGTCTCTTCCATTGTTTTTTTCTTAAAAAAAGTATATTTTAAAGTGTTTTATTCATTTCACAACTCTGTTCGCATAATTAATAAGAATAACGTTTTTCAAACAGAAAAAGTAAATTACTTTACAAAGAATTTAATAAAATTATGCAGGAGGTATTCATTAAAAAAGAAAAGTTCAAGGAACTGAAAATTCTTTCTTTACGATGAAATCACAGAGAGTCTTGCATTAAAACTGGAAGAAAGATTATTTAATTTCATTTGAAGAAAACGTAATTGTTGAATGAATCACTCGCACCAAAAGCATTAAGCACATGTTTGCGCTTGACATTTGAGAAATTTTCTACTAATCGAAAAAACATTAAAAGTAAAACTTTTGAATTATCATTATTTTATCAAACTCTAACGAGGGTATAATTTTAATCTTTAGTTACTTCAGAAACACATGGATTTTCAGTAAAACATTTTTTTTTCTTGTTTAAGCTCCTTAACTGTTACCGAATTTCTTGTCCATAAATATTACATATCAGTCCACATGTATTCCAATTAATAACTGCTTTTCGGTATATATTTCTAAGAATGCGATGTTTAAGACACCACACACATATCGATTACAGATAGTGATATATTAAATATTCTTCTAAAATAAGTGAGTTTGAACTTGGAATTGTAATTATCTGATACACAGAAAATTAGAAAATGACCATAAATGGAAAAATATATTAGGGAAAGTAATCACGTTTTAATATTTCTCTGACCTCAAACTTTTCCTTAGAGAAAAAAGAAAATAAACACAATACAAATTTTTAAAACACTTTGAAAATTTAATTTCTTTTACTTAAATTGAAAAAAAAACACCCAAGAATTTAAAAAAACAACAATGTGTTAGGAAATTTAGGAAGGAAATTTTAAAAAAAGTTTTTATCAGCAAAATGTTTTTGAGTGTCAAGCATCTGATAATACAGGTAAACTAGCATCCATATTAACTAAATAATAAAACCAAATCTTAACAGATTTTTCTATTTAATATAAAAATAAAAATAGAAACTGATGACAAGTTTCCTCCCTTCTTTTTTTGTTTTTTTGTTTTTGTTTTTTTCGAAAGGTACAATTAAGCTGAGAAAAGAAAATTAACATGTACTGTATTTTTAAACACGCTCTCACAATGTCACAATATTTTGAATACATCTGAATCCCTTCTGCAGATACTCGTATATAAGACATTGTTCTAGTTTCACAACCTTTTTCTTCATGGTTAGACTATATTCAGAAATCATTCTCAAAAACATAAATTAGGGGACAGTTCCTGTGGGTCTGAAACATTGGAGCATTCGGGGGGGGGATGAGTCACTTTAGATGACGAGGACGTTACCTGAGGTGGTAATGACCTCTTCCTAATCCCATCATGAAGACAGATTGAACATGCATCAACCCTTTCTACCCAGTGGGTCTGAGGGGAAACAGGATTAAAACTCATAGCTACACAGAAATATAGCCGACGTGAGCTTGATGTCATGACCACTAGGATAATGCAATTAGAAGGAAAAGCACAATTATGTATATCAAAACAGACTTATTTCCAAATTTTTTCTATCTAAACATTGACTAGTTTATACAAATCACTTGGATCGTAATTTCATAAAAGCTGCTTAGTATACAGAATATTATTAAATTAATATAGGATCCCAATTTTTTTGCTTTCCGCCTCCTTCTCGAAAAATTTTATTTATTACTTCCTTGGAAAAAGAATACAACGACTCCCGTTCTTAGATTCAATAATATATTTGTGAGCTGTCGGATTTTTAATAAATATCACTGGGTTTTCTTCTACTTACATTGTATCTATGGCTGGGTCAAAATTTTAAAACCTTTTTCTCACATTTTAAAGCGCTCAATTGAGCTGAAATTTTCTATACACGATTGTTTGGGATGACAATACGATAACTTAATTATAATAAATTAAAATTAAGGTATACGAACACGTTGAAATGGTCAATTTTCGAAAAAAATCACATTTTCAGTTTTTTGTTTTCTTGAATAAAGCATTTATTTAGCTTTATAAAACTGTTTTTATTTTGTTTCTACGTCACTTAAAAGCCAAGATATTACAGAATAAGTAAAGCTCAAAAAACCGGA
Organism: Nephila pilipes; assembly: GCA_019974015.1. Taxonomy (NCBI): domain Eukaryota; kingdom Metazoa; phylum Arthropoda; class Arachnida; order Araneae; family Nephilidae; genus Nephila; species Nephila pilipes. Next base: position 14,678 of record BMAW01109274.1, on the reverse strand, counting down.
TGTGGGTATTTAAATGACCGGAAGTCAGCATTTAAATGTCCTTTAAAGATGTCAAACAGAATTAAAATACCATATTTATTTTTAATATAAATTTAGAAAACATTTGATGCAATATTTAAAATAATTAAGCATTGTGCTAGTGTCTGACGACGTAGAATTTAAGGAAATCTGGCAATAATTGTTTTATTTACATACAGCTTGATTTGTTGACAACTGTGCTTGTGTAGTTGCATAACAAAACTTATTACTTTTTATTTGAAACAATACTGAATTTTCTTTCTGGTATTAGTATTTTTACAGCTATGGGAAATAACAGAAATAAAAGTTATTCTCGTAAAAGACAGTTCAAAGGAAATAGGTACTCTAATAATGTTCCAGTTCCAGAGAATGAAAAAATTAGTAAATATGTAGATATTTCAACTGCCAGTGAAACAAAATTGATGAATTCTTTCAAACCTTCAGATGTTACTGAAAATGATGAAAAAAATGTTATTTTTAACTTAGGAATTTTTAGTCATGTAATTTCTTTATTATGTTGTCCTGTATGTTTTAAAAGAAGTATTAATGTAATGCAAGAATCTGTTTTTGGATTAGCCATGAACATGACTTTAAAATGTGAAAACTGTGACTATTCCTTCTCTTTTTGTTCATCTGATAAAATAAACAAATTGCATAATATTAATCTTGCATTTGTTTTTGGTATGAGAGTCATTGGCAAAGGATATTCTGCGGCCAAAAAACTTTGTTCCGCCATCAATATAAATGTTCCTTCAAAGACAGCATTTGGTTTCCTTGAGAAAAAACTTGAAGTTGCTGCTAGCTACGTAGCGTGTAATACTATGAATGAAGCTGCTTTGGAAATTAGAGGTAATGAAAATGATTCTAAATTATCTCAATGTGGTGTGTCGGTTGATGGAACTTGGCAACGCAGAGGATATTCATCCTTGAATGGATGTGTCTCTGTTATTTCAATAGATACAGGGAAGGTATTAGACATTGAATTCATGTCTTAAGTATGTAGACTTTGCGATTCAAAAAATGAAGGATTAAACACCATTCATAACTGTGCAAAGCAAACAGGATCATCTGGTGCTATGGAACCTGTTGGCGTATATCGCCTTTTTGAACGTTCGGTTGAAGTGAGGAAATTACAATATGTAAGCTTTTTTGGAGATGGTGACTCCAAAGCGTATGATGCTGTGAAAAATATTTATGGCCAGAATACCGTTACAAAATATGAATGTATAGGACATATACAAAAACGTGTTGGAACAAGATTAAGAAAATTGAAATCAACACGAAAAGGGCTTAGAGGACGGGGGAAACTGACAGATGCCTTCATCGATAAGTTGCAAAATTATTATGGCATAGCTATCCGTGACAATGTGAATAATTTAGAAGGTATGCAACGTGCAGTAATTGCAGCATTTTTTCACTGTTGTTCAAATGCAAAACAACCAATGCACGGCCAATGCCCTGTTGGACCGGATAGCTGGTGCAAATATCAACGAGCTGTATCACTCAATAAACAAATCTATAAGGACAAGTCTAAAGGACTTCCACAAAATCTGGTTAACATTATAAAACCAATATATATGAAATTATGCGACAAAAGCCTATTGGAGAAATGCTTACCAGGAAAAACTCAAAATGCAAATGAGTGCTTCAATGGAATTTTGTGGAAATTCATTCCAAAAGACGTCTTTGTTGCATTACCAACACTGCGATTAGGAGGATATATGGCAGTAATTCAATTTAATAAGGGATTTCAAGGATTATTGAATGTATTGAAACATTTCAATGTGCCTATTGGTGCATTTACATTAAAAGGTTTTGCAGAACTAGATGAAGTTCGAGTCACAGAATCTAAACGACATTGTTTTTCAACGGTAAAAGTTGCCAGAAAAAAAAATAGGTTAGCTAAAAAGAAAAAAATGGTTAAAAATGAGCAAAGAGAAGGTGTCAGCTATAAAACTGGTGAATTTTAAGTAAGTGATTGTGTGTATATAGAAAATATATGATAAATTGTACTAAAAATGCATTTTTCTCAAAATCAGTTTTTTCGCATATTTTGAAAATTCCAAAAATGATAACTCAAAATATTACTGATAAATTTCTTTGAAACTTGGTATTATCTTTTCTCATAATGTTGTCTAGGGCTTGGTCTAAAATAATGTTCATAATAAGAATATTTTTAAAATTATGGCCTATTATTCGTATAACAACGTTGTAAAATATGGTAAATTTCTTGTAATAGCTCTTCGACTGGCTCTGAAATTTTTATTTATTTAAATAGCCATAATATTTTAGGCCCAGCCCTAGGTACATGTATAAAGTTTATTTTGATACTAAATTTACATAAATTAGGTAAATACATTTTCATGTAGCATTTTTGAAAATTTTCTAAAATTTCTTCAAAATTCTCTATAAATTTGCTAATTTTGTGAAACTTAAGTAATTTATTGCAAATATCAGTTTAACATACCTTATTTACATTGAAACTGAAGTTAAAAAGGGTATAAATGTTTCTCTAAATAATGTTTTTAAAAAAAAGTACTCCGAACGTGTTCGTGTACCTTAACTGATTAAAACTAATTATTTAAGAAATTAAATTTTATGCCAAGTCTAAAGATTTTCTCATGCGACAAAATAACTCATTAAACAAACTTAATTTCTTTCCACATGTTGAAAATCATTTGTTATTATCTAGGATAGTTTTGAAATTATTAAAATTTGTTGAGATAACTTATGGACAGTCCACAGAGCTTTTTAGATCGAGTCGGAACATATGCCTCCATGAAGTACTTTACACATGCCCTGACTTCTTTCCTTCAATAGATGGTGACATGTTATAGACCATTGGAAAGCTTTGAAATAGATATATTGAGTGGCTTGTGATTTTTCTCATTAGATCGTAAGTCACGTTCTAATTTTTTTAGAGATTTCTTCATGCAATAGTAAAGATGACTAACTGTAAGATATACCTTTCCGAGGCAAAAATTAGATCCATTTCCTTCAAATTCTGTTTCTTTTAATTCTTCTAATTTCTTTAAAACTTATTTTATTAAGATCAAGTAGTAAATATAGAGTTGACTATCGGGGAAAATATTAGTAAACTATTGGATTAAAAGACATTTAGAATTATTTGTAGAAATACGTATTCTATGATTCATAGTATTGATCCCACTCTTAACGCATTTTTCCGAGTATCATCCAGGGAGTGGGGAATAGTTGATCCCCAATACCCAACACCAAATTACCCTTGGATTAAAAACGCCCCCTTAGATATCTTCAACGCACATGGTGGGCCTGGACCGACCTTTTTGAGAATCATTGAGCTAACGAAGTAAATTTTTAAAAATAAGTAACAACTTTAATCTTCTGTAAGATAATAGATTGTTTTTAAGGAAATTTAGATGTCTTCGACAAGGAAAAAGCTTCTTTTATGCCAAATTTAAATAATCATCTTTTATAAAATTAAAAGCATTAAAAGTCTTATTTTAACATCGATATAGCTATATGCTTACATATCTGGTTATGTAAAGAAAATCACATTGATATACATAAGTAATTAGGCATGGGTATTTAATAATCAATAGCTATGTTTATATTTGTAAGCCATGTACTTAACCATCTGGTACATCTTTTATAATGACAAATGTATTTATAATTTTAAAATATACCAGAGCATTTATAAAATAAACCTTCTATATACTATGCATAGTTATAATTTCAGAATTAGAATTGTAACCACCACTATAAATGAACCGCGTACCACCTGATACAAGCGGTGGATGCGCCCTCTGGTGACCAGGTGGTTCAACGAGAAACGCCTCAGTCTAGAACAAGGAGGGCTAGGAGAGAGCATGTTGAACACTCTATCCCTTTATTGTATATAATACTTTGTAATTATGAGTATAACTGGCCATATGTGACCTACACTTGCTAATAAAACATTGTTATACCAACAGTTAACTTGTACTGAATCCCATTTGACCCCTCGCCGTAACTAGCATTAATCGGACCCCAACTGTCTCTTATATTGACGCTCATCAACTCCCACAGAGTTGAATAAATATTTTAAAAATTCAAAGTCAAAGGTTCAATTATCCCTCAATTGCTACACAATTCCATGTGAATGGATTACATTATAATAGCTATTATGGAAATACATTATAATTCCATGTGCATGCGAATTGAGAATGTTTTTGAATGTTTATTAGCAGAAAGTACGTTCACTGCATAGGAAATAATCCCATTTTATAATGTTCATCAAAAAGAATAGAGTACATTTTGAGGAAGGTGTTCTAAGACTCTAAAAATGAGACACAATTTTGAAGAAAATAAATGCATATATTTTTCTCTATCGCGTTGCATGTTTGTTTATAATTTTAAAATTTAATTTTCGCACATTTTATTTATCATATTCTCATAAATAATACATCTACAGAATCAGCAATGTACCCTTTACATGGTTAACATAAAAATACAAAATGAAAATTTTGTAGCAATTTAAAGCCTCATGTGTCTTAATAATACCGAGTTCATCAAGCGACAAGATGTACAAACTGCAAAGACTCAAAGTGGAAAAAATTATTATTCAACAGAAAACATTACAACAGAGCGTGATTGTTCATCAGCGTCGCAACAATACGAGTGTTATTGATGACGAATCTCATAATTTTCAACTCCAATAAAGTGATGAGGAGGACACCCGATCCGGAACTTCCCTCTTCAAATTTCTACACCACGCCAACGGAGGACTTGGAACATCGACTGGTTTTAACGTGCATCATCCCCACTACACAGCGTATCTTAAGTGTCATCAGGGCTCTAATCCACGATTCGATGGAAACAACGCCATCGCGAATTCCCAATCATGATCCATTGCAGCCACAACATTGCAAGAAAGTGATGCAAAAATAAATTCGTTCCTATTACAACTTTAAAGTAAAATTTAATGATAATTGATTGAAGATTCCTCTCCCTCCCTGGGTGTATATTATATAAATCAAATATATTCCGAAAAAGTACAAATGGGTTCTAACCATTTCAGAAATTATAGATCTAGAATCCCCAATGTACCAACAGAATTAAATCAATGATTCGAAAACAAGAATCTTTCGTTCTCAGATATATCGTATCGGTATAGAGAAAAAGTATCAATAGCCCCTTCATCTTATCCTAATCTGTCTTATGCCTTTCAAGAATTATGTCACATAATATCCCTCTTTCGCTCCAAATAATTTCCCGGTAATTGCAGTTTTATCTGATACCCAAAAAGCCGATTCTCCGGGAATTGGTAATCAGTCGGTCTGATCAGTTCTAAGACCACACAGACTAGATATTTTCATTGTCTGTGTTGTATCAATATCGATGGTCTGTTGATGCATCGGATGATATTACCGTAATTCCATTTATGAATGATTGTTTCATATCAGACGAAATGTTATAAGAAATGAAATTTCTGGTTAATCTTTGATAATTATTGTTCTTAGGTGAAACTGAATATATAGCTTTAGGTTTACCTTACAAGATGTATCTAATTCTTTCTGCTTGGAAAAAAAGATTAATTTTGGAAAAAACTCCGACTATTACTCAAAGTAATCATTAGTTTTGATTGTTATTCTATTAATTTTTGTTGTATTGAATTAATAATTTAAGCTAATGACATATATGCATTAAGTATTTTATTATAATTTTAAAATCAATTTCACTGAAGGCATATAAATTTAAAAAAACAACAAAATAAATGTATCTGGAAACTTATTTCTCCTTCACAGTTAGGTGTGTTTATTATAATCAAAATTATATATTATTAAATGTTGAATTCTAAAAGGGCTTTCATAAATCTGGTAATATCATTACTCGTAAAAAAATAACTTTATTTAACCGATTATCCAAAAAATTCTGCAATATATCGACTTTATTCGACTATTCACTTTATTGTTTATTCTATCGCCATCTTGCGGTTACAATAAAAACACACAAGAATGATGCCAACTTTTAACAACATAAAGAATAAAACATGCGGTTATGCGATAAGAATGAATGTATTAAATTATGGCTTTTTGATTACGTGATTATTCCTATTGAATTTCTACTACCGTCCTCAAATTTATACTATTTCTTCTATATGATTGTAAAAACGTGTATCCAAAAGAACAAAAATTAATGAAGGTTTCTACGGAATTGCTTTTTTCTCTCCGATTATTAAATTCCCCCCCACCTATTCCACATTGATTCATTTGTGGGTTTTACAGTCTTTAAAATATTCTTAAATAATTTCAAAAATCGGTGTGAAAATAAATTCTACAAAACCCTTCTTTTTTTTTGCTATTTTGCAGATGTACATTTTGGCATTCCAATAGATAAAATATTATGGATTTGAAGACGGTAGTAGAAATTCCATAGGATTAACATTAAGGTCAAACATTCAAAATGACAAGACAGGAGTCGTTAGACAAGAGTCTAAAGTGATAGAATTAAAGCAAACTTGAAAATTTTAAGGCTAGCAAAAGTATTCTGTTCAGATATTAAAATTAAAGCAAACTATAATAATGAAATTAAATATATCTGAAGCTAAATATAATTACTGTTTTCTTAAAAGGGAAATAAAAATCAATTTTAACATGTTGCAATCTATTATCAAACATTGTGTATGAAGTAAAAACATACAGATTAACCTCTTAATCCCAAATAATTATTTTTGCAGCCTGGTCAGTTTAATAATATGAATGAAATGTTTTAAGCACTTCACTTTTTGAATTTTAAGAATAATAAACCTACATAATTATTTACAATAAATCATAAAAGTCATCATTTATGGATTACTGTTATCGATTTAGCCGTGTGTTCCATTATTGCCATTGTTGTGCTTTGTTTTTCAAAACAATTCTACATTCTTTATTAGAAAGGTAGATTTTAAAATCGATATTTTTGTATCCACTTTTTGCGGTTACACATACATTTAAAGCGGTATTTATCCAGCTCGTGCAAATCTCTGTTCAGTTTAGGTTTTTTTTATTAACGTCGCACTGGAAGCAACATGAGGGCTATTGGCGACGGACCTCGTAATTTTTAATCTCAGTCATGTGACGAGGACGACACCTGAGCTGGCACCCCCTCACCTAACTTCCACGTCACATCAATGGGAGGACTTTGGGCCCCAAGATATTTAACCTTCATCAGCCCCGGCTACACGGCGGATCTTTAACGGCCATGGATTGAAACCGCGACTGAACGAAAACCGACGGCCAGAAATCCAAAGCCATGACCACTAGGCTACCGCGGGCGCCGCAAATCTCTGAAATTGACTCGCAAAGAATGATGATTAAGGATAAACTCATTCTTAATATAAATACATAAGAGAATAACTCTGCAGATGTGTTCAGATCAACATGATGATTTTTGATGAATATGATGTGGGGGGAAATAAGACTTATTTAACAATTTTAAACACTTTGTATGATAGTAGATGAGCAAAAGCTGGGTTTTACTAAGAATATGAAACTGAATTACGATTATAATATTAGAAAGGTTTCATTAAATTCAACCCGAGCCAAAAGATTTAAGTTCAGAGGATATCAACATGTTATTAAGAGTTTTTCATCCTTAGAATAGATATCTGTAATGATCAACGCATTGATGGACAGTGACGCCGTATGACAGGGCTGGTCAAACCTTTGCATATAGTGTGCCAACATTCTGATAGACAACTTCAGATGCAATATATAGCCCAAGCACATTTTATACCGAAAAACGTTTATAGCTAAGTGTTAGTAAATAGTGATAAGATTGGACTTACTTCGCTTAGGGAGGAAAAGGAATTATCTCATCGATTCCTCTTTAAAAATGTTTAACTGTATAACATCAGATATGTTTGTTGATCCACCCAAAGCTGGATAAAAGAAAGCATAAAAATGATCTAGGTCTTTCAATTGCTGGGATACATCCTGAGAGAGTTCATCGATATTTCTCACGGATGACTGCTTTGGTACAGCAATTCAACTGATTTCTTTCAATGCCTTTCTTATCAAGATGGTATGAAAATATTTAGAGAAGGCTTAAATTTTTTTTTCTTCTCCTTCATAAAAAAGTTTTTTTTCCCGCCAATGGTAAATCAATTTCATATGAAGCTTCTGTCATTGCTAAATCTTCACAACTTACTTCAGTAAATATGATTTTTTCTTCTTTTTTTTAGTCTCATATTCTTTTTGTAAACCAAACCCAAGACCATTTTTTCTTCAATGTAAGCCTGTTACTTTGTTTTGTAGTGTCTATTAAGATCATGTATTCTATTATGTGAAAAAGTACTTTTACAAACAACGCAAAAGTGTTTTCCTGATGTTAACTATAAATAATAAGACATTTACCCCCTGTACGTTAAATTCATGCCCACTATTAGGCTCTACATTTCATTTGATCACTTTATTTTGCATTGTAACGGTGAACAGGAATGCAGAAACATGTAAAAGTACAGAAATGTAAAAAAAAATGTAGAATAACAAGAAATAGATCGCCGTTTTTTAAAACTCGTGACAAAAAAAAAAAAAAAAAACTTCAAACACACAAAACGCTCTTTCAAAACTCTGCTTCAAAAGCATGGTTGGTCTTCTGTATAAAGGGGCCTTAGTGCAAGAAACCATTTGGGGACCTAAATATTTTGTAAAGTAAAAAAAAAATTACAAGCATGAGCATGTATTTCTAATATGTGTTTATTTAATGCAGGATTTTGTTTTTGCTAATACATTAATTACTTCAAACAAATTGCGGTTCTTTGCAATTTCTTTTTCGGTGTTTAATATAGCAAGTGCCTTTAAGAGTTCTGCACATTTGTTTGACTAAAAAGTTCCATTTAGGTGGGGATACTCGGGGGTATTCGGTAATTCTCCGAATCAAATAACAAAAACTAACCATTCGCATCATCCAGAATTAGTTTAAGATTGTCGAAATTCAGAGATTTACTATAATAATAATGTTTATATTAAAATGAACTTTACGTCATACTGACAACGATAGGAATATTGTCAAGCTATCATGTGTAAGAGTATATTATTTTAGTTCTAGATTATGTTGAGGCACCCTCAATCGCGGCCCCCCCACCATGATGGATCACTCGGATCTGACTAAAGCGTTACGGTTTGGCCATCCCAGACGTTCGACTTCAGTTACTGTTATTCACAGTCATTAAGAATATACACAGTCACAATTCATAATTATTCACATTCATTATTAATAGACAGTATTCACATCCACAGTCACTTAAGAATAGACAGAATTCACAGTCATATATGAAGGACAAAATGACGCAAGGTGTCTTTAGAATTATATATAATTTTATTCAAGTTAAGTTTGGAATTATCTTCAGGTACTATTATTAACAATTGACAAAACAACGTACAGCGTCTTTAGAATTATTTGTTCAAACAAACAAAGCGATGAATGGTTCCTCTTTTCTATACATTATAAAGAAGTATGGTCCTACGTACTTTCATATTTTGTACATCGTCTTCAGTCCTGGTGTCCTCTGTAGAAGACATTAAACAACACTCAAAAAATGCCACTAAGTTAAATAAAAGGCGTCATTGTTACCCAGAATTAAGTAATTATTTTGTTAATAGATGGTAGTACTGAAAAAAGTAATTTTTAGTGAACATTTTGTATTCGTAGCTTATTTATGGTGAAATGAAAAGGGTGTTTCCCTAGAGGAAGAAAATTACACTCTTGTGCATCGCTAAGTGTTCATACTTTTTATTATTTGTACAATAGAAAATTATATTAAACACACTCTTAAATTCCTTAAACTTGCTTTTTTATCAATAACATCATTAATTTCTCACTCTTATCTTCCTACTTTTGGTTTAGAATGCTATTATTTCAGTGTCACGTGCAGGAAACATTGGGTCAATTGCTATCAAAATCACTCGATTTGAAACTATAATTATGGCATACATTTCAGCTCCGAATGATATTCTTTGATTCTTTAACTAAATTTTTCAAATGTATATGCTTAAGAGATACAGAAAAGAATCTGTATCTGTCAGAAAATGAAATGAAACATAATTAGTGATCACTGTAATTATGTCTAATTTAAAATTTCCCAGAATTCGAATGTATTGGGCAGAAAAACTATAACTTCCGTACTCACATACAACATTTCTTAGAAATCACGACCTTTAAATGAGAAACAACTTAAAATTCAGAAATTATTTAATAGTATAGGATAAAGTGAAAGAGAAAAAGACGAATGAAAAATTTTGGAAATTAAGTCTCTTCTACACACAGTTCAGACAGGAATATCTTACGATACAAATTTTACATTACGCTCATTTTACATTATGCTAATTATTACGAATTACTAATTAAATTAGAATTAAAGAAATATTTTAAATTAACATTATGATGTCACTTTGTCCCGATGTCTCCTCCAGGAGACATTTAATTTCAAAAATAAAAGTTAAACTAATTTTTTAAACATTTTTTCTTTCAGTAATTTTTCATGTATTTAGAAGCTATTGATACGAATTATTCTAAGAGTTATGGTTCAGAGTTGACCTTGGGTCTGGAGAGCGTATTTTCAACATGCCCTGCATCAAACTATGTGGTTTTTTGTTTCTTCTCGTCCTAAGTGCATGTGTTGAACCTATCCCTACCCAATTTAATCAAGCCACGTACCGCTTCGATTGCACCATTGAAAACTTAGTAGTTGCATTAGATCTGTCAAATTTGTAACTAGTACACAATAATTATTTCGAATGAGAAGTTTGTAAAAAGATACGACGTGTTTGTCACTGAAAGGTAAGTTTATTTTATTAGTGAGAAATAACATCCTATGTTATCGTATCTGTGAGTTTATATCGTTTATACACGAACGATATTTGTATTACAAATGATCGATGATAACAATCTACACAACCTTTATGTACGAGATAAAAGATAGCTTCATATGTATGTATTATAATGAAGTGTAATTTTGGCAAAGAAATGGACCATCATCAAGACCATGACGGCGAATACGCCAGAACTATGAATTAAACGATTCAGGATCATGTGGAGATTCGTCTGAATCTTCATCGTAGTCTGGAAATATGGGTGAACAACATTTCACCCAATAGGATATGTAATAATATTAAGTGTTTGAAACTTATTCCGTCAGTATTATACTCCATACAAAAATTACTAATTTGGTTGATTCTTGTAATGATTTATTCTTCTTTTGATGTAACTTGAGTAATTTAAATTTACAACTTTTTGTGTCACAAAAAGTAATACGTTAGTGGACCATAATCTAAAATTTATAAGATATTGGAACGTAAGTTACAATTAATAAAATATCAGAATATGTATGTTTTTAAAAATATGATAATATAGTTTATTCTAAAATATAATGGGATATAAGAACATAAATTTAAAAAAAAAATAATAGGATATAAGAACATAAATTTTTTAAAAAATAATAGTATATAAGAACATAAATTTAAAAAAATAATAGGATATTGGAACCCATTACAAGACAGGAGCTTATACGTTGGAACCTTTTATTTAAAAGTAACAGTTTGACACTCCTGTAGGAAGACAACATGGTAATTGATCCTAATATAGTAGAAGATGATTCTGAGGACTCTTGGAACAGAATACAACTTCAACCAACACCCGATTATAACTTAGATAATAATTTCAATACCTAATTTTATTTTTAATGTAAATAGTGTAGGTCACCAAAATGATAATGACCCAAAGTATCACCCTAACAAATTTTCGAACTTGAAAAAAAATTATGACAAATTTTCAAAAAATACTTAATATCATATAACGAAGTTACAAGATATTCTACTGTTCTTTAAGTGTTGAAGTAGTTTAAGCATCTTCAAAAAGGCTTAAGGTCGTATTACTTGATGTTAAAGAACTGGACCCGAAATCAGAATACTTTTTCTGATAAAACAGATTCAAACATTACTTTTAAAAAAAAGCTTTGCTATTTTTTAGAGAGCAACATATTTTATAATACTACTTATTTCTATATAAATTATTCCTTTTTTTCTGGTATAAATTATGTTCCTTGTTTCGTCTCCTATACCTTAACGTTAAAAAGCCTTTACACTTCATGTGAAAAATTGTACATTTTTGGAGTGTACTTAAAATTTAAGTACACTCCAAAAATGTACAATTTTTACAAATGTACAAAAAATGTATTATACAAAATAATACTGCATCATAAACGGATGTATGGGCTATAATATCATGAACTTATAAGAAAATCGGAACAATTTTCTGCCTGGAAACGCGTTCGAAGTTTTAATCAGATTATTTAGTATTAGAAGAAAACAACCTTAATTTATGTGAACTATAAAAATGATATGTTTCACAAAGCACTAAAGAACACTTTTCACTTTGAAATGAATTCAACATAAATATATCAAAATAAAGTTTTAAAAACTCCTACATTAACTTACTTTAAAGGAATGAGTACACTGATGATTAAGCTGCATATCACTAACACTTTAATAGTCAATTCACCGAAATACTCGACCTTTGATTTCAGAACATACAGTAAAAAACACTCTAATTTCAGAATCATACGTTGAATGCTATTTTATTATTCTACATTTGCCCTAAAATAACTTTTTTTAGTCAATTATAATAAAATGTATTCTCGTTTTTATTTAAATAATTAATATTTATTGTACAGTCCCAAACTTTGTAATCAGCTTTTTATTTTAGAGTATTGGAATTTTTAATTCCAGATAACTTATGATTAAAATGTGAATTGAGTTATATAACTTAATGTATACATAATTTTAAAATTCGTGTTATCCGACTTTTTGATTTTATAAGTTTTACTGTTTTGACGACAAATACTGATGATGTAGGGTAAATTATATATATATAACTTATTTTTATACAGTTTCAAAACTCAAAAAGATATGAATTTTCTAGTTAACAGATTATTTCAGAATTAGTTGTTGATTTTTAGATGTTGTTAGAATTAGATGTTGTTGTTGTTACAAATACATTTAAAGCAGATTTACATCTGATTTCTTGGAATCGATTAATATTTAAATTGACTTTTATTTCTCAGTAGAAACTAATATTATTACACGTACAATTTACCGCACAATATGAAAGCTCTATGTATACATTCTACATTTATCAAGAATATTAAGAGAAATAAAAGAAGCAAATATCAACAATTAAAATCAGTACCTGAAAAGAATGTATACTTAAGGATCAATTAATTTGCAAAATAAATTGTATCCAGATATCTTGGAGGAGGAAGAAAGGGATTTATTTGAGCTTAGAAATACAGGACTTCTTGATTCTAATACGGATATGTACAATTGCTATCGGAAATTTGTGAAAACAAAATGTACGGATGGGAAATTTCAGTTCATTTGATTTAGACTTTCATTTTTTCAGTAGTTCCCTGTAAGTGATTAAAATTACGTTAACTAAATAGGAATTCAGTTGAGATCAGTAACAGTATACTACAGCCCGGTATCACTACAACGATATAGGACTGTACATAGAGTTTATCTTAAAATCTGAATAAGTTTTAAAATCTGACTGTATTTAGAGTTTATCTTATGATTTGGAAAAACAAGTCAATAAATAAGCGATGTTAAATCAAACTGAAAGTGCCCCAAAAGTTAGTTTTCCAACGAACATTGGTTTGTCTCGTGATATAAAGACAATTACGTTGAAAAGAATTATAATCGTCTACTGATAAAATAAAGTATTGTGTAAAAACGATTACCAAGAAAAAGACTTCAGATTTTTTTTTTATCTTTGCGGATTTTAGAATTGATAGAATCTTCATAACGTATAAAAAGGTACTGGACGTATGAGAATTAAAAATTTCAGATAACTTACTTTAGATTATTTTGTGTCATTCGAGTTTCCTGTTAAGTATGAAATAGGGAAATTTCTCCTTAAGATGCATGTGAATACACCTTTGTTAATTGTACTCGTAAAACGTCTTAACAATTGTGAAAAATATATGTCTTCGCATCCATTATAATTAACTAAATTGTGCACTTAAGGTACACTGTCAAATTTAAGTTTTTTGACGATATACGAAAAAAGAAAGATTTCTTGTCAGAAAGGAAAAATATATTTATTTTAATTTTAATATTATGATATCTTTCTTAAACTCCTATGAAACTTTGAAATAATATCTTTAAATAAAAATAATTATGCAACTAACCAACAAAAGCATAAATATTAATCTAAGGCTTTTAAAATAGTCTTCATTTTTAAGAAAATTAAGTATCAAAAATATTCATAAACATAGTAAATCTGTTTGTAGAAGTGCATAAGATAAAGTAAATAATTCCATAGGATCTATAAAGGTCACCGATTTGAAAGTAGGATTGTCGTGCGAGCACATCCAGCGATAGAAAGCTGTGCATTCACCAAGAAAGGGAAAGTAGACGGTATTGTTGAAAGCATCAATGTGTTCTGTGACTGCTTCGAAGATAAGTAATACCGATACGATGAAAGATGCATTCAAACACAGAAGGATCGTTCAATAAGTCTTAAGAAATTCCAAGAGATGCCGCTTGTAACATCATCGAAAATGGTTTATTTTTAGTAAACATCATGATTCTAGACAGGTGTCTAAGTCTTAGTTATTCGCATCCACACACAAACACACACACTATATACATATACATATA
>BMAW01109265.1:0-28129 GCA_019974015.1 Nephila pilipes | reverse complement strand
GGAGTTTCCTCTTTCACCCTTACCTAAAAATCCCTCTTTTCCCTTTATACTCAAATTCTCACTAGCGGTGAGTGCATAGTTATTTTTGTAAGTGATTTTGTCATCTCGATTACTTAATCATTTCATTTTAAATTAATTTGATTTTTTTTAAAAAAATGCCTAAACGTAAAAGAGAACTTTCCACGGAAGAGATTCAGAATATTTTAGCTGATTTAGAGACGAAATTTTTGATGATTCTGATTCTGATTGTGAGTTAGAAAATGAGGAAGATGATTTAGATCAATCTTTAAATTTGAGTCGAGAGGTTGAAGATGAGGTTGTCTCCGAAGAACAAAATAAAAAAATCTGGAACGACCCACAAATAACCCATAAAGCGACAATTTTACCTTTTACAGGAAATAATGTGATAAAAGGAGCTGCTGTAATGAAATTATTGGATTAATATGTTGAACTTAAACAATATTTAAATATTTGGAAATAAATTTTTAATTTCTAGTTCCACTTTATTATTAAAAGGTTCCACTTTACTTTATTATTCAAATAATAATATATATAAATATTACTAAGAAATATATGTTACACAAAAATTTTATTTCCAAAGTTTATTCAAAAAAGTGTTATAACTTTAAGTGGTGATTTTTTTTTTTATGATTTTTATTTTATTTTGTTCATACTAAAGAATATAATTACATATTTTCATAATGAATGTTTTTTTACTAATACACGTATTGCTATGCATTTTGCAGATTTCAAAATACCTCAGTTCTACATTTTTATTAACTTTTATACCTGTAAAACTACTTAAAATATATTTGTGGAGAATTTGAAGCAATTTTTGCATTCTGTTTTTGATGAAAATTTGTGCATAATTACACAATGTATTGCTGTACAGAAGCGTATTTTTATTGTTATCTTAAGTTATGCTTTTTGAAAAACATTTTTTAATAATTTTATATCGAAAAATCAAAAAAAAAAAAAAAAAACCTTTTTTTTAATCGTGTATAAACAACAAAAAAAGAAAAAAATATTTGCAACAAAAAAAAATTACAAAAATATTTGTTATAGATTTTTAAAACTGTACATTGTAGTCTTTCGAATTTATAAAAGCAAGAAACTAATTCCGACATTTTTTTATTATGACAATTGATGTATAAAAGTTGAGTCTTCGAAACAAAAACTATTAATTCCGATATTTTTTCTTTCAAATTTCTAGGAGACGAATATTACAAATTCTTTAGCATAAGAAAAATTCCCCGATTTATACAAAAACCTTAGAAGCAAGAATAAAATTTTTGCTTTTGTTATATATTATACTTTAAAAGTTCTACAGTGTTGGATTTCCTGATTTTTCGAAACTTAAAAGAAGGTTTTTTTTTTTAAAAAAAATATATAATAAGTTTCTTTTATAATAATAATAAATACTATAAAATTTGCAAAATACTCTAAAATATATTTGAAAAATAAATGTAATCAGAATCTAACAGATAGTTACATTGAAATAAAAAAAATGTGTTCGTTTTCTTTTTTTTTTCTCGCCTATTTATTCATGAGTCACACTTTTTATGTACGATAGTACAAAGAAAGGAATGTTCGGGTGCGTTCTAAGGCACCCGAACGTTTGAAACTCTGAATAGAGAATCAAATGGCTCTTGTAAATGAGCATGAAAAACAAGTTGTAAAAGCTTTCATATCGACAAAGAATGCTTCTCCCTCTTGATTATTGTTGATTCTTTCAGGTTTTGGTCATTATTGATTATCATATGCCTTTTTGGTGTAATAAAACCTAGAAATGCACATCTGCCTTCTTGTAAATCTTCAAGGTTGCTTTCATATAGCCGGAAAACTATTCTTCCGTGGTTCTTCCTCTTATTGCCGTAATAAAGCTTTAGAAAGTGATTGCCTTTTCTGTTACATTGTCGGACATAGGATAAATAGAAACTATGCCGACGAACTTAAAAGAAGGCCTTCTACTTTGCGAACGTTATCGGGAAACTGAAAATAACTGTTCAGTGAACTGATATTGTGTTAGATTTTGAGAGATAATGTAAAAAGGACCCAGTCACTTAGGGGACTGTCCAGACGAAGTGGGGGGTAGGGAAAAAACGATATTTGAAGCTAAAGTTTTCCTTCGTTTTGAAGAAAGTGAAGAAAAATTGTTGTCAGTTTTTTCTAAACCGATTGAGGAGTCTGTGCGTTGAGAAGGAAAGGTTTTTGTAATTATTTTGAATGTTGATCGAAAGAGTTGTCTTCGTAGGAATGTATTGGCTTTGGCTCTATCATATGCACAAAATCACACACAAAAATCAGTTTATTATCGCACAAAAATCAGAGCAGTAATCTTAGAATTAAAACAATATTATGCAATTCTTTTGAAATTTTAAATAAAAAGTAAGGATTATCTAAAGGTTAAGAATATAACTTTTTGTACGAAAAGTGAAAAAAAGGTAAGAAGCTCCAGTATGTTGTCATTACTTGCAAAAGAAACAATTAAGTACAAATAAGAATCATATATTCCTTTTATATAAACAAGATTACCGAGATACATGAAGCTCCTCGGCAACTTAAAAATGTTTGCAGTCATAATATTTTGTCTTCGATATCAGCTTATTGTTTGCGTTTTACTAGAAGTATTCTAAAAATTCAAAGCATTTCCTCTTTTTTACTAATTGAAACATTTATTACTATTGAAAAAAAAATAATTTTAAATTTCTTATGTGCATTTAAAGAATTTATTTTTAGGAACACGTAGGTAAACTGATAAATTATTAATATTTCATTTACAAGTAACATAAGGGACAAAGTAATAAGACGGTCCTCGTAATTTAAACAAGTAACGAGAACGATAGCCGAGCTAGAGCGTCCACTTCTAATTTCCACACCGTGGCAACGTAAGGATTTTGATTTAATGCGTATCAGCTCTGCTACATGTTGGAACACCTAATCGTCACCTTTTGTTTGACTTAACCGTCAAAACATGTGGAAACTACAATGTGGCACTATTTAACAAAGGCCAACATTTATAGCCTTAGGATACTCACATTTTAGAGCATAATGCGAAACACCTTTTTCTTAATGGTTTTGCTTTTTATTCATCTCATTTATTTGCCATAGTGAATATTTTATCATAATTTTCAGCATATATAGGAAGAATTAGATCAAAGAAAAATAAAGTTTTCATTTTTGAAAAATGCTTGTTAATAAAATTTAGACTTAATCTTAGGATTCATTCAATATTATAAATATTAATGTATCACAGTATAATGGATTATGGAACAATAAAAAATGACAATTATACATCAAATGTATCATTCCTTCATGGAAGATATATAAGAAAATTCTTAAGAGTGTTTAAATTTTTTAAGATTTCTCTGGCATGTTCTAAAAGAGAAAAACAATTATAAATTAAGTAATAATGAAGTTTCCAAAAGAGCATAGTTTATTTATGATGATATGTCTATTGTTATACAAATGCTGTGAATACTTATAAGAGCTTTTAAACTTACTTCATTATCGATTTGAGAAAGTCTGAATTTTACATTATAACATCAAGAGACAGGATCAGCAATTTTGCTTTTTATTTTATTTTGTATTACTGATAATAATTACGTGCAATTTATGAAGTATCATATTATTTTCTTCTTATTTCTAATTTGATTATTTTAAGTTTTAACACCAGGTGTGTATCAAATTCCTGCATTTAAAAGAATTAAAAATAAATTTAAAATATTTTATATCTATTTTAAAAAAAATTACTGAAAATCAAAATATAAATAAATTTTACTTGAATAATATCAATTAAATTTGGTTAGTTTATTGTGTGTACCTTTGTCTACAATGAAATAAGCGTTTCATTTTCTTATGCAATGTTTTATATTATCATCATTGTTTTGTGCTATTTCTCTCAATGCTCTTAATAATATTGAAAAAGGAAATCTAGGTGAAAAGCAGCTTAAATTGTTAGGAAATAATTTCTTTTTTAAAAAAATAAAATAAATAAATTTCTCAAATTTTCTTGTACTGAAATCGTAATTGAGATCTCCAAGAAAATATGTTTTCCTAAGAAAGGGAGACTCTTTGTATTTAGGGACTTTCTAAGCCGCGAACATCCCCATTGACTGCGGACAGCAGCAATTATCTTGCTTCTTTTGTATGCCTATGTATGGTGCCATCCATGAGCGATAAAAAAAGGGGAAGTAAACATCGCCTAAGGCGCCGTCTTTAAGGGCCTTTTCCTCACAAAACCCGCCGTCTTCAAAAGGTTAATCTTAAACTTAATAAACTAACTGGTTATTCTTACAACTAACAATGAAAAGAGAATCATTTTTTTTCATTCATTTTCCATTAATTTATTTACAATAGCACTTTTGAAAAATGCATAAATATTTTACATTATCTAATTGTTAATACATTAAATAACAATTTGCAAACTAAAATGTTTAAATCCTTTTCAACTTTCAATGCATAACTACATAAGAATTTATAAATGCAAGCGAAACTATTTGAGAAATTTAAAAATACTGTTCATTTCCATAATTATTAATTATTCTATTGAGTGTATTAAATATGTTGAATGTTAAGAGAAAATATCTGAAAGAATTTTAGAGTTTTTGAATTTTTTTTCTTTTCTACTTTTATTTTTTAATATAAGACAAAAGATACGTAGAAAAATTATCTTTGCTGTTTAGGAGTGGACTTTAAAAACCTTTAATATGCATTTTCTCTTAATTTAATCTATGTATTAATTACTTTAAAATCGGTACGTTAATCTCTGTCAAGGTACTGTAAATGAAAAATATATCATTCTTCGCACTATTAAGTAAATGAACTGGTATTTTCTTAAAAACATTTTAATATATTTTAAGGATCCTTGAAATTTCCTTAGCTTTTATAAGTTAACTTATAATTGTAAATGTAATTTCTTTCAATCATAAACGCATAAATCTACATTCAAAATTCTTAGAGTAAATTTTTGATTGGATACAATAATTATGCTGCATAAGCCAGATGTTGCTCGACGTGAAAAATTGCATTATTTTATGTTAGATAAGTTTAGAAATTGCATCATTAGTTTTAAACATTTTGACTTTCAAATGAGTTTCATTAAGGTTTATTATTATTTCGATACCCAGTATCCAATATCTTATACCATATTAATTATACAATATTACAAAGAATCTTATTTAATAAATGAAGTGTTTTCAAAGGGTTTATTGGAGGTTTAATACAGGGTGACGTAAATTTGTAACGGGCATTAAATTCAAAGAGACATGTTTTAACTGATGAGCATAATATTGGTGTATATTCTTATAAATTTAAGGATACTTTTTTTTAGTTTCCTATGTAAAGCAGAAAATAAATTTTTAAAACGAAAGAAATCCTATGTCAAATTTAATTGCCTGATAATAGTAAAGCTGTTAAAAATAAACTATCCTAACTGAATCAGTATATATAATGAATTCCTTTGCTTTGTGTCAAAAGTATTTTTCCTTATAATTTTCCACTATAATAACAAAAAACGAGTGAATGTAGTATTTTTTTTAAATCCATGTAAAAGATAGTTATTTGCCTCAATTATATCGAAACTTTTGCAATTAAAAAAATTCTCGATTTAAAAATCCTAATCAGTCATAAAAAGTTCTTCTATCTCTAATCATGATGAAATTGTGTTATATCCAATTGAGTAAAAGGTATTTCCATTAATATTCTTTGTCATTTTCCATAAATAATATTTTCATAATTTCCATCAATAAACTTTCTAACTTTTTAATATTAATTAAGATTCAGATTTTATTATTAATTCAGATTGAGAATTTATTATTAATCCAAATAAGATCCAGAAATTTGTTTAAAAAAAAGCTTTTACTGATTAAAAACATTTTATTTTGAACATTATATCAAAATTAATACGCTTATAAAATTAGAAACGAATGAAAACAATTCAAGTATATTAAGCATATCAATTCAATAAAAAACCAGTTCTTAAGGATTTAGATCAATAGAAATTAGTTGAAAAAATTCCCATATGAAAGTAGATATTTTTTTTTTATTTCCAATGGCAAGGCAATACAGAAGAAACAACAACAAAAAGTAAAACACACAAGAACAAATGTACAAAGGAAAAAAGGGGAAAAAACATAAAAAAATGACCGAAGTCATTGCCTTATTAAAAGTTATGTTGCTCGCCAATGCAATGCCGTCTCGGTGGCGCCTTAGAGCGATGAGTAAGGGTGGAGATGAGCCAGATTCATTGTCTTCACCAAACCACAAAGAGGACAGTTTGGATGTGTAAAAATCCTTATACGATGGAGGTGTTCTCCTAGACAGTCGTGGCCCGTCAAAAGACGAAATTTTGCAACAGCCTCACGACGGGGAACGTTGGGAATGGACAGAAGATCGTCCATTTTTCACCGTTTTGACTCAAACGACCAAGTAGTTGTACCCTAAAATTTTGTGACTTAATATGTTTGATATACAACTTTATAGAATGATAAGATATTTTTGAACATTTTGTCTGCAACAATCTCGGGCTTTTCCTTGCAAGGAAATCAGCCTGTTCGTTCCCATAAACTCCACAGTGGCCAAGAATCCACTGGATGACAATATGTTTTTTTCTTTAAGGCCCATCTCTGCAAGTAATCTCGACATTGAAGGATTTCGTTCGATGAAGGAGCGCCATTGAACTTAGGGCCAGGATTGCTGCTTGAGAATCAGATAGAAGAACCACTCTTGAAAATTTATCTTCAAAAACCAAAAACAGCTTTAGTGCGATGCGAATGTCTTCCAACTCCCCATCAAAGGCTGTTCTAAGTTTCCCCGCAAGAGCATAATAGGAAAATAAACGTGAAAAAACTCAAGACCCTGCAGTCATAAAATCGTCAAAAAGAAGCCATCTGTTAAAACATGCAGCCACTCAGACTCTGAGTATTTTATATTAATAGCTTCGAGGGCGTAACATCTCAGTACGTCCGGAGAAGTATCTTTCTTCTACAAAGTGCTCCAAGATACAACTTGTTTCTTCCCTTATCATCTCCAGCGGGTTTAATGGCTTAGTTATTTCTTGTATATCATCATATAACTCATATTCTTTCCTGAACAAATTGTTTCTTTGAGCAAATTGAAAAATGCTTTTCTGGATTTTCAGGTTTCTAACACCTTTGGATAATTCATCCAGTAAGGAACACCCATTCTAATACATTTCTCATATAGAAGTAAAGCCTTTTCTTCAATGGTAGCAGCAATAAATTTATTGTGGGTCAAGAGTAACATGGAATCAATCGAAGTAGAATTAACTGCTTCGATTACAGAAGAAGAGAATGACTAAAAAAATATTAGAAGAAAAAAACTGTCAAGAATATATTTTGGGAAACTTCCATATACTGTTAAAAATGGGAGCGAAGAAAAAAAAACATATTGCTCAAAATGGTAACAATAGATAAGACAAAGATACAATAAAATATATGAAGGAAAGAAAGAATAGATTTTATTGCAGATAAATACTAAAAACTATATTCCTCAATGTAGAGTTAGGAATTAGAAACAATACAAAATAAATTTGATGAAAATTCAAAAATTGAAGCCTAAATTATAATCAAAAATGCTCTGGCTGTCATTCACAAAAATTCCGAAATATGCGCCATATAAAATTTATCAGAGTGGAAATTCAAAATTCATTTTTATCATCAATATAATCTGCAGAATGAAACAAGTCAAATATTAAAAATCGAAAAATCGAAATGCTCGAGAAATTGTTTAAATTGATCCTATTTTAATATTTGGATTTAAAAATATAATACAACTAGATAAGAAAATTTTTGTAAATTCAACAGACAAAAATATGTTACAACATTTAGAAATACAATCAAATTATAACTTACTCATATTTTCATCGTCTGTAATACTAATTTTTTTTCGAATTTAAAACCATTAATTACTTTAATATTTCTCTACTCACAAGCTCTGTTTTTTTAATTCTTAAAGTCAGCATCGAGTTATTGAGTTGATGTTGGAGATAATGTTACTTGAATTAAAACATTTATAGATGCTACACATAAAATCTCTCTGCAAGTTTCATGTTGAAAATTTATATTTTACAATATGAAACCAAAGTTGTAAAGGATACTAAAATGAATTTTCTAAATTCACACAATGGAATGAAGAAGATTTTTACATTAGCATTAAGTGAAAAAAATAATAAGTATTTTACTTTCATTAAACAATATTCAGAGCAGAAAAATCAGAAAATATTATTTTATCTTTTTTTTATTTCAAACTTGGCTATAGAAAAGGAAAATCTAAATAAAAAACATTTTTCTCAAGATATATAATAAGCCCCAGAAATGTATCTATAAAATTATCACAGAAAAGTTTCTTCTTTTTATCTATTATTTAGTTATAAGTAATAAAAGGACATAATACAAAGATATATGCTGAAAGCTGATTATTTTAAAAGTATAGTATTCAGCAAACTAAATAGTAATTAAAAAGAAGATATGGCAAATGATGAATATTGGATTTTGATTTGCCTATTAAAATAAATACTTGTAAATTATAAAGAAAATTGGTTTAAAGAAAGCCTCAAAGAGAAATAAATTTAGAAGAAAATGTCTGGAACAAATTTGAAAGATTGAATCTCCGCTTTGAAAGGAGCTAAAGTTAAAAACAAGAATATATTTGCAAGAAGAATAGCAATAGAGAAAATATAAAAAATAAGGGATTTGACTAATGAAAAACAATAGTCTTGAGACAGGAAATTGTTAAAAAGTAAAAGAAAAAATGAAGTTAAAAATTAAAATTAAATAAAAATGTTTCAGAAAAAATATACAAATATATGTAATCTAGATCAAGTATCCTAGGAGGATAGAAGTTCATAACATTTCCATCACGCAACATCTCGGGTTGATAAACTCTAAAATCCGAAAGTTGCCCTCATTTACAGTTTACTAATATTAAAATGAATAATCTCTTATCGTGAGAAATTACTGAAGTTACCGTAGTTTAAATTTTGGTATTAAAAAAAATAGGAATGTAGTTTTTCAGCATAACTATATTCTAAAAACAGACATACAAATTTCTACATTTAAAAATAAGATTCAATTATAAATTATGTTCCCCAATTAAAAAAACAGTATCTTATTACAACTTTAAAATCATTCATTACTTAATTCTTATGAAGTTTATCTTATTCAATTCCTTTTGTGAGACCATACTAAAACTCAGAAAAAATTTATGTTTTAATGTGCTTACGTGAAGAAGGGCATCCTCCACATTTTTAAGAACTATTTTATATGTATACATAAAATGATTTAATACATGTAACTAATATAATACTAAATAAATAAGACATATGTGTTTTTTGTATTTATTAATAAAATAAATTTAGTAAATAGTTTTAATAAAATTCTGATTAGTAAGAAATGAGATAAATTGGTTTAATGGGGGTCTTAGTTTTAATTTTTATTTTAAAATTCTTACTCAGTAAAACATTACTATGCAATGTGGTATTTCATAAAAATAACTTTAACATATTCATTCAAGACAAGAATTAAAGAAAACTTGATTTGATGAATATATTAAATATAAGTAGAACGTAATAAAAAAATTTTAAAATCTTTGTAATAAAATTTATCTTTAAGTTTCCACTTCTTAAATTATAAGGTACAATTAGAATTGCATAAAATTTATGCATTTTCTTGTTTTTATGTTATATAAAAATGTCAAATATAATAACATTAATTTTATATATGTTGTGAATTGCAAAATATAATATATAAGTATTTTAACGACTTTTGTGAAATTCTTATATATGATGTATAAGAAAGTCATATATTTTACAGTTTACTTCTTTAAAGGTTCTAAAATAGTGTTTTTAAAATATACTTTAATCATTAAGATAAGTGAAACCATTTTCTTTTTGATTACCGATACAGTAACAAAAGAAAAAAAAATGAAGTTTTCTGATTTAAAAACAAGTTCCTAATGCTTAGATTAGATTCTTTTTTCCCTCAAGTTTAACTTTCTTTGATCGATTATATACTTCATTGTAAAATGGATAAAAAAATGTAGTTGAAGAATGTTTAATAAGAATATTTTCATCTTCAAGTGGCACTTTATAAATAAAGAGTACTTTAAACTTCAAATATTCCAAACAAGTAGTGTTAACAATGTGGATTTATCGATTGTTATGAAATCGATTATTTCAGAACCACGAACTTTTGTTTCCAAGTTCTTACTATACGAATCAAAAAGAAATTTTAGAGCTTTCTTTAAACATTTTTAGGATCAAATCACATATGTGTGTAAAGATAAAGTTTTATTTTTTGATAGGTGAGCAATATTTCAGAGATGAAAAATATATGCGACAGAAAAATTTATTTATGTAAATTTATGCTTCGAAAATCAGAGGTTTCATAGGATATTTAATTTGTCAAAACAATTATTATAATATTTACAACATAGGCAATAAAAAGAGTAATTATTAAAATTCCGATGCCAACTCAATTTTAAATACTTACTTTTTGTGTGTGCAAATGGATTTAAGGAAACAAAATTATTTATTTATCTCACATACAGTGAATGATAAACAGATTGTACTTCCTATCAGTATATAAAAAGAATGAATTAGTTTCCATAACTAAAGTAGGATTCCGTTCTGAGGTATAATGTTGGTTGATGAGTAATTTTCAACTTAATTTATGTAATTCTTCATTTCCACACTTATGAACCTATTTGGTCTTAAATTCTATATTTTATCTTTTGATGCGTTAAATTAAATAATGGATTTCCTTACCTTACTGTAACTCATAATTACACTTCATAGTGTTTTGCCCTTCGTTTTACTATAAATATTTTAGGTAATTATAACATAGCAGCAGACATCTGGAATGTGACTCAGATTTTTAAAAAAAATTACAACCTTTCTAAATTAAAACAGAAATACCAATATAATATATTGAATGTTTCTTTTTATAAAACTAGTAGATATTATTAGGATTTGACGATTAACAATTTTAAATTCCCTTAGTAATCAGTAAGAGGTTTTGTACATCACACCAGCTTAATTTTTAAATAGATTTATCTCCCATTTCAATGCCCTTCCGCAAAACAATTCTAAGGGATTCATACGTTAGAACATGATATGGAAAGTATAAAAAGATAGAAAACGCAAAATTAACTTAATTTACGTTATTATGATTGTCTAAAATATAAAGTATTCGAAATGGAATTATTAGTAAACATCACATCACGAATTTTTGTAATTCTAGCCTATATTTCATGAGAAAGATTCACTTTCCTCTCGTTAATGAAAGTTATAGTAATAAATGTTATTTTGATTTATATTTATATTGCATATCACAATTGTTATTATCAAACACAATGAAAACATTTTTCGGTTGTTCTTACTAGAATTCCTTTTCCCATTTTTGGAAAAAAAAACTTTTCCTTAATATATTAGATTGAAAATGTTTTTAATATAAAATTATTTGGTAAAATAATTTCTTTTGTCTTTTATCTTTTAAAAAATTATTGATTTGCCAATGATTTAAATCATATGAACTTAAGAATTATAGTAGTTTAATCTTCCCTCTGAGCAATTCAAGACAGTTCAAAAATTATTTAATTACTATTTCGTCATTCGTTTTAATTTAGAATCATTGTGATCTCTTCTGTAAACACGTTATTAATGAAATATCTTTTTCTTTCTAGAAAATTTCTTTTTTTAATACCATCCAATTCTTAACTTTAAATGTACGACTACAAAAACAAGGCAATGTATTGTTGCAAAGTTTTGTTAATGTTCTGTTCATATTGAAATTTAAAATAAAGGAAAATTCCTAACACCTGTATAATTAGAAATAATAGCTTTATGCTTTTTTTTTATTATGTCCTCAAAATCATTTATTAAAGTTAACAATAATATCTGTAACAAAAGTATAATTTAATTTAGAGTTTAGTAAACTACACTATTAAAACTATAACTTTTAATACAAGATATCATAAAAATAACGCACTCAAAGTTAAATTTTGACATATGTCTGTAATATTTATATATAAATTCTAGTATTAAAATTTTATCATAATATACTCATTACATATAAAGAAAAAAATTCAAAAATTTCATATATTATTTTTATTCAATAACAATTCACTTTAAATAGAAATATTTTGAATTACACATATGGACAGTTATTTAAGATAATAATATTATTAATCAATATTTAAATTGCTATTATACATAATAGAACCTTAATGTCACTCATATTATAGGTGTAGTTACATATTAAATTTCCATTATCTTTTAAATAAAGGGCTTATAATTTCTGTAAAACCAGCTTTTCAAATTCTTAAATTTTTATCGAATATCTACTTTTTATAGACATTATTCCGAGATTTTAACAGTATTATAGTCTCTATACATCGGAGAAAACTTACCTAGTTTTCTTTAAAAATGTTTAAAAAATTGATATTGTTTATAGAAAATTCTTCATTATCAAAATTTTATTAGCTTGTTATTTAAGTTTGAAAAGCTAAAAACTAATAATTTACAATAGAATCCTTTAAGTAGAAATTAATGATTCAAATCAAAATCTATATCATTACAAATAGCATTTTTCAGTTACTCTAAGTTTGCATAGTAAAAAACTTTTTAAGCCAATAAAAAAACTTCTCATTACCTATATATATTTAGATACAGAGTGAATGTATCTTCAATAGAATTTCCACTAGCTAAGTATCATTAATAAATATGTCCTAATTGTTAATTATATCCTCAACTAGAAGCCGCAGTCCTAACTTCTTATTTTCACATAAAATTTTAACATTTGATTTTGTATAAATAAAATAACCACTTCTGGAGAAAACATTATCAGTTGAAACTATTTTTTAAGTAAAATGAGTCTTTATATATAATATATATATATATATATATATATATATATATATATATATATATATATATATATATATATATATATATATTAATTATTTCATTTATTCAATTTATTCATTTTGTTTCAAATTTGATTTAATTAATATTCATCTCATTTACTTAGTTCTGTAAATGCTTTCTTTTGTTGATTTTCGATTTTAATTGTTCTCTTACTTTTATGTGTTTTAATAATAATTTCATTGCTGTATCTTATACATGTATACATATGTATTTCCAATTAAGTAAGAAATATTCTATGAATATGCCACTTTTGATTAGACTTATTAAGCGAAAACCCAATATAATGAAAAAAATTAGATGTAAAACATTTTTTCAACTTATTATTTGAACTTATATTCAATTTATTTTCAACTTATATTCAATATTTTGTTAAAAATGAGTAGTAATATAGAATAGGAAGTTATTAACTATACATCTGAAAACACTAAAGAAGACACAAATTAAAAAAGAAAGTAAAGTAGTTAAATGAAGAATATACTAATTTTTTAATTCTAGTCACCCAACAAAATATAATTACTTATTTAAAAAAAATAGAAAGAAAAAAATTGCAAGAAAAAAATCCTTAATCAAAAAATAATAACGCTATAGAAATTAAAAGAACGAACACAAAACAAAGAAATCAAAATATACTTTAGCCTAGTTAAAATTTACTATTAAAAATCAAATATATGTCATAAATAACTCGTTCTAAAATTTTGAAACTATTACATGATTATAAAACTTTTACTAAACGCAAACAATATTCTCAACATAAACTACAGATCCCATGTGGGGTATGGTCCCAAACTTCACCTTTTTTTCTACAGGTTTGGTTGTTTATTTAATTTCATGAGATAAAGATCACAAAAAATTATAAATTGATCAATTTGTTCTAAACTCACGAAACCTGTTATACTAAGAAAATATAATTATAAAATACATAGATTCTAGAAAAAAATTTACTGTACTATTTAATCGTTCTTTATAATAGTTCTTTGATATAGAATTTCTTAACCATGAATGCATGGCGCATTGATAGATTTATCATCTAATGGCTAAGGAAAGAATAAAATGTATCTCCAATTAACAAAAGAGAAATATTATACTAATAAGAGTTTATAAAATAGAATGATTTACAAACACACATACACACATACACACATATATATATATATAAGTGTGTGTCTGTAGTAGACAATTAATGTTAAATAATAAACTACGTTATAAAATGCTATTGTCTAAGAATAATGATGAATTATAACTATTGGATTGATAAAATTCTTAAAAACAATTAGACGTAAAGCATAATGATCCAAAATGAGAATGTTGCTGTCGTTTTATCACAGCTAATGACACGTTGGCAGAAGCATGCGGAATGATTCGTCGAAGGTCTTGCGATGTTTGCGAGGGGTCGCACAAACCTCTTTTTGAAGTATCCATTCAGGAAGAATTCAATTGGAGTCAGGTCAAGGAAGGGGGAGGCAAACCTTCAAAAACACCATACCTGATTAATCGTACCCCGAATATCTCCATTGTAATATCTTGTGTGAACGTGCTTTCTGGACGGAACTATAACTCCGGATGGGCATTACATTCTACAAAATCTCTACATAACTTGCGACCGTTATTGATAACAAGCTCTGGTAAAACACTGTGACAAACAGCCCGCTATTGTCCAGTTCACAACAAGCATTGATCACAAACTGCATTTGATACTGAATATTTTCACAGCACACAAGAGTTTTTAGAGAACAGTTTTGGATATTCTGTTTATAGTGCATTTCTTTCCACGAAAGGCCATTCGCCTCCATCCGCTTTATATCAGCCAAAATTTTTATTATACATTTATCTAATTCATGACAATGTTGCACCATGCTCAATTTAAAGATAATATTTGATCTGAATTTATCGTTTAAATAACTAAACCCTTCTTAATTTAAAACATTTTGGTGAATAAAAGTAACGAGATTCGCATCTATTTGCAATTTATGTCATGTTCGAAACCAAGAAAACTTTGTAAATGTTTCGTAAATATGGAATTTAATTAAATATGCAATAAATATGAATAGTTTCAAATCATTTTCTGGTGAATAATTCTTAAGAGAAGTGAAAACTAACGGAAACATTGTTACGTTGTACATAAAAACTAAATTATATTTGGTAAACGATGTCGAAATCTATATTTATTTCCTATAAATAAAATTTATACTTCAAAAATGACTGGTTCTTTTAATTTTTCATAGGATAGAACAACTTACTTATTTAATTATAGTATAGCATATTTGAATCCGTGATGTAAATTTCATAATGTTTCGTATTTTTTAACTTTGTTACTTTTTCATTATGTTAAAAGTTTTTTCTCCGAAAGAAGTATAATATTCTCTACAAAAATGAAACATTTTAAGAGAAAACCCTAATTTATTAACCATTAATAATATGCAGAAAGCAGATATATCATTAAATATTTCTGTGTCACCAGGAATCATTAATTTCAATTAGTACATTTGCTCAAAAGTAAATAAAGTCTCGTATTCTTGGTTTTGAAAAAATGAAACTCGGGAAATTTCATTATATTAATTTTTGTATCAAATAACTCGAGAATATGTAATTTTTTTTATTAACAGTACATATACAAATAATGAAAATAATAAATATATTAAAGCATAAGCTATATAATGAGAAGTTTATATAAAGTTAACTCATTTTCTTCTTTAAAAACTAATAAACTCATGAACAAAAAAATTAACCAAGAAATAATTGCGGAATCGTAACGAAACTTGGCATGAAGGTATATGTTGGGGAGATATGCAAATGATTAGAAATGCAGCGTGATTGCGCATTACGTATAGCCGGTAGAGGGCACTTAACGCCGTTCTCCGTGGAGTATAAAACAGGTAACCAAAGCTTATTTGAATGTGCTGAATCGCATACAAAGAAAGAGCTGAGGTAGACATGCCTTTACGCCATTTTCGAAGACAATATGAGCAGCTGTCGCAGTTTAAGAGGGGGAGAATCATCAGCATGATGGAAGCTGTGTGGTCAATTAGGTTAGTTGCTCATCAATAAGGCCACTAAGATTGTATTGTGAGGAGATGTTGGGACCAGTGGATCCAAGAGATGTCATTTACACGAAGACCAGGCTCAGGACGCCCTCGATAGACAGTCGTCGAGAAGACCGCCACATCGTAAGAAATGTACGCGTACAGCCAACTGCTTCATCGGCCGCCATCCAGGCACAGGTAGCACCTTCACTAGGGGCCCCTGTGTGTTCTCGAACCATACGAAGACGCCTGGCTGAAGGACATTTGGGATCACGGTGCCATTACGTGTGCTGCCCTTACTCCCACCCATTGACACCTCTGTTTGGAGTGGTGCCGCGCAAGAGGAAATTGGATTGCAACGGAATGGAACCGGGTCGTATTTAGCGACGAATCCAGATTAAATCTCAGCAGTGATGACAATCGTGTTCGTGTGTGGAGACCCCGTGGTGAACGCCTCAATCCTGCCTTTGCTTTACAGCGACACACCGCTCCCACAGCTGGTGTGATGGTATGGGGTTCCACTGCCTCAATACACGGTCACCCCTGGCACCATGACAGCCCATGTGTTGATCTGTGTGCGTGATCCGTGGCACATGACAGCCCAGTGTTATATCTATGATATCCTGCAACTACATGTGTTGCCACTCATGCAACGGCTTCCAGGAGCAACCATTTTTCAACAAGACAATGCTCGGCTTCACACGGCAAGGGTGTCACAAGATTATCTTCGCACTGTTACTCCCCTTCCTTGCTCTGCCCGATCCCCTGAATCTTCTCCAATCGAGCATATCTGGGATCATCTGGGAAGGCGAATTGGCCATCCCACGAATTTGGACGAACTAGAGGCATGGTTACAGCAAATATGGAACGAAATGTCTTAAGACATCATACAGAACTTGTATGCCTCAATGCCTGATTGTATCGCATCATGCATTTATCCCTACAGGGGGTTCAACAGGGTATTAAATCCTCCGTTCTTTTGTCTTTTTCTCTGAAATAAATGATCCTTTTTCTTTGATTTTCTAATCATTTACTTACATTAAAGTAGTCATTACGTATGTAAAATTTCGCTTCATTTTGACGACTCCTTCTTGGTACGCTAATTTTTTTTTTGTCCACGGGTGTATATTAGTTTTTACTATTTTGAATAGTCTTCGACAATATCATTTCTTAGTTTTTAATCAATGCGCGTGTTTTTAATGAATGTAGTTGTAATTTGAGCATTTGGTTGTAGAAGAAGCATCGTATAGTCTTAATTATTATTATGAAATAGCCATAATATCTGAGTATATATTATACAAATCAAATGATCCTTATGTTATCCAATGTTTCAAATCACAGCTGGTAGTATTGTTTTTTTTAATTCCAGGAAGCCGTAGATTGAAGTAATCTGAATTAAGGTAATTTCCTCATTATTATACTGGTGTATCGTTCAGTTGTGATTATTACAAAAAATAAACGAATCAAAACTTTATTTAATTTTTTGTTCCTTAGATTTTGCTACCTAGTCACCATTCAGAGTTATGAATTTCTCACAATGTTTCTTGACGATTCGAAAGCCGTCTCTGTAGAACTCAGTAGATTGAACTCAACATTCTTCAGAGTGCAGAATACTTTGAACAAAGGCTTCCTGAAACCATGAAAGAATCAATATTAACAGCTGGAATTTGCAGCGCTATGTGCATAAAGGTCACTTAATATGCAGAATAAATTTTATCCATGCATCCGAATTATTACTTTAAAATAAATAAAACTTTGTCACAAACCCTTGCATATTTAAATAAAAAAATTTCACTCATAATTGATATTAAATCTTGAAACTGTTGGTACAAACATTTTAACATAATAAAACTTAAAAGTATAGATTATTTTACGTATGTTACATTTATAGTGGAAACAATAAATAATGTTGATAAATAATGTTACAGGTAAAAAAATACTTTATATTATCAAGATGTAAAACGTGAAAAATCAGTGGCAATGAAATACGATGTGACGACTTACGAATTTTTAAAGTTGAAGTAATAGTAGATTAAACTTCATATAAGATTTAATATGTGAGAAACAAAATGAAATATTTCAGAAAAAGAATAAGTTTAAAAAAAATATGTCCCTGATATTTGAAAGAAGTCTTCTTCTTTCAAAACATATAAACTTTATTTAATATATTCATTTATGTATTTCATTTTACGCAAATTGGATTGAGTACATAAACTACACATTTTAAAATAACACTTGAGTTAGAAGCTACAAACTTACTAACATGGCTCGTTTAAAATAAATTAACTTAGGTCTTATCTAATTTTTCTTAAAAAAAAGCTGTCAATTTCGTTAATTTCAATAACGCTTTACAAGTGAATTCTAATAAAAGCAACAAATTTATTTTTTAAAAAAAGTGTCAAAATCAAATAAAAAATATAAATACTTGATTATTATATGGGTCATAAATATCATTTTTTCTCAAATTGGATTGAACAAATTTATTTTCAAGCAACTTACATTATTTTTTTAAAAAAATAAGTTATTAAAAAAAACTAAAAGTATAAGGTTAAAAGATGATACACATTTTTCCTTTTAAGATAATAATGCAATTTACATGACAATTTTTTGCTACGAATTTTCTAAGCGCTACTTACAAAATGATATTTATGATATGTTTTTCTTTTGAATGCATTTCCTCCTTTTTTGAGAAATATGACGGTAAATTACTTATTAATTTAAAGAATAAATAAATTTAAAATTACAAGATATTAAGTATTTTTGGTACACGTGTGCATAAAATTATTCATACATTTCTAGATATCATCTGTTTTAACTACTTAATTCTACCAATTTCTTTAATTTCAAATAAATAAAAGAAAAAATAGGAAAGCCATTGCCCTTAAATAATTGCAACGGAATTAAATACATAACTTCAAATAGTAAGCTAAATAAACGCATATTTAGTTAATTATAATCATGATATTTTCAAATACATTATTTAGGATACATGCTATAATTTTATAAATGTGACAATGCATGTATAGTGAAGTAAATTTAGAAATTAATTTGATTTCAATTTTTAAATGTGTACTAGAAAAGTAATGTAAAAAAAGTTTAAAGTATTTTTGATATACACTTATTGCCATAAAAATCTGCGCACCAAGAAAGATGTTTCTGAATATACATAAGTAATAAAGTTTATATACATATAAATAAAACGTTGATGTTAGAAAGGGAATAAAGTATCACGGCAAAATGATCGTTTATTGTAGGAAAAGCAGGAAAAATTAAAAATGAATGGAGGTTTTTGTCCCTGTTGAACTACCTCTGGCATCAATGCATTATTTGATACGTCCAGGCTTTGAGGCATACAAGTCCCTTTTGATGACCTGCGACCTCCCGTTCTACGAATGCTATAAGCACTCCTTTAATTCGACCAAACTTGTCGGCTGTCCAACTTGCCATCCTAAACGATCCTAAATATGCTCTATCATTGACAAATTTTGGTATCGAGCAGGCCAAGGAAGGGTGGATATGTAGCGGAGGTAGTCCTGAAATCTTTCCGGTGCGGGGCAGAGCATGATCTTATCAAAAAGTGCTATTGGGATCTCTACCATGAATGGCAAAATATATGGCTTAAGCATGTCACGAAAGTCATGCTGCTGTGAATCAATATTAGGGGTGACCGTGGGTGGTATGCGATGACACCCTATACATTCGCAACAGTTGTGGGAGCGGTGTGTCACTGTACAACAAAGGCAGGATTGAGATGTTCGCCACGAGGCTTCCCGGCACCTATACAGTTGTCATCATTGCTCAAATTGAATCAGGATTTGTCGCTAAAGACGACCTGATTCCATTCGGTTGGTATCCAATTTTTTTGAACATGGCACTACTACAAATGGAGATGATAGGGAATGTGTGTCATTGGCAGTACACGTAATGGACACCGCTATAGCAACTGTTCTTAAGCCAGGCACCTTGCGACGTTACGGACTGATACAGATGTCCGAAGTGAAAGTGCTGCCTTTGTAAGGATGGTGAATAATGAGACAGTTGGTGCTATGCATGAGTGTCGTATGATGTGACTGTCTTCTCGACAATTGGTCTGTTGAGGGTGTCTAAGTCTGGTCGCCATGTAATAGACATCTCTCTTGTCCACTAATTACAACACTTCCTCATAGTAAACGCAAAATGGCCTAGGTGGAGAGCTATTCCCCAGTTTCCATCATCTCTGTGATTCATCCCCTGTGGAACTCTGACAGCTGCTCATAATATCTCCGATGGCGAAGAAATGGCATCTCTAGTTAAGAAGCGTCCTTAAGCAACAGAATAAATGCACGCAAAACAAGCTATGATTACCTGTTTTATTATCTAAGTAGAACGAAGTTCTATTCCCTCCGGTGGCATTATGCAATGCCCAATCATTCTGAATTTCTGATATTTACATACCTGCCTGACACGTACCTATATGCCAAGTATCGTAAAAATCCCACTTTTACTTTTTCGTGAGCTAATTTGTATGGCAATGTATGTATTTGCATTTTTTTGTATCTGAATATGTTGTACATTAATAGTTACTCTGAAATGATAGTTTCTTCATATAAATTAATAGGGTATTAAAATTATTGTTAAACATATATAAAATTCGGAAAAGATCATTTTGTGAGGGGATAAAACTACACCTGTGGCTTTAGTTTCCATCATTCTTAGCTTGTTAAGAAGATTCTATTGACACTTTTGAATCCACAGCTTCAAATACATTTTTATTTCAGCCAGAATAAGATCGAATCATTTCATGTCATAGCAAAAACATTTTCGATAAAAAAAAATGTTCCCCTCAGCGTAATTTTAATTCGAAGGACTGTAAAATGATTCTTTTAATAATTGTTTCATTATACAATTGAAGAAAAGCTATATATCCATACTCCTAATTATGCTTTATGAAAATATAATCGCAGGGAAAAAGCAAATACTTTCAAGGAGGGGAAGAAGGAAAAGACTTTAGACATTTCAGATTCTCTCAAATTCTTTACAATCGAATTACATTCGAAAATATTCAGAAAAACATATTTATAGATCATATATTTGAAGATAGGCATCCTGGTCAATAGGCGATAAGCTATAACTTAGATTTTCTGCTTCGAGATGTTATGTGGTATAACAGGGGCATCGATGGTCATAAAGGAAATATATGCATCTCTTTTATAAGGAATATCTCTACTTAAGGAACAATTCTATTGTTTCTGGTCTCTTTGAATAGTATATATATTTAAATATTATTAAGGGACATTTCTATTTCATGGATAAGATATATGATACGGTGGTTGTTCCTTATTGGGAGATACTTCTGTATTTCTTAGAAATAATAACATGATAAAAGTCCTTTCGTGTAGTGATTTGTAAGATAATACAAAT
Organism: Nephila pilipes; assembly: GCA_019974015.1. Taxonomy (NCBI): domain Eukaryota; kingdom Metazoa; phylum Arthropoda; class Arachnida; order Araneae; family Nephilidae; genus Nephila; species Nephila pilipes. The sequence continues at coordinate 6,763 of BMAW01109265.1, read as the reverse complement.
GGTAACGTGTTCGGGATCGTCTTCGTCACAAATAAATTCTGTGGAACTTATCAACTTTTCATGATGTGATATAATATGTTGGTAAATAAGTATTAAATCATGTGTCTAAGTTTCATGTTTTAAGTTGACCTAGGAGATCCAAAATATGAAAATTATCTCTAAAAGCTAATTGTTCTTTATAAAAGACATTTTAATAAACATTTTAAAGGCACTGAAAATTATTTTCTACAACATACCATTTTTTCGTATTTGCTCTACAATCTGCAGGAGAGAGATTTTATTTTATTTTGATATGTATCTGTAACAGAAATCAATAATAATTACATTAGTAAATTAAATCAACAGCTAAAAATATAAATCGTAACTATGAGGCTCCAAAATATGTGGATTATCGAAAAAAGATAATTGTATTTCTTAAATAATTTATTAATAAAAAATAATAAAAGCTTTAATAAGGGTTTTCTAAAACATAATATTTTTGGTAATCACATTATAATCTAATGCGAAGAAATTTTAATTTAAGCTCATCAACAACTAGACGATATAAATTTTTTAACATTTTTTTCTGAAATATATACAACCAAAAATGACATCATATCTAAGGTGATTTATTGTTATAAAAAATGGTTCAATTCAATGTTAAATGTTTATTTCACGAAATAATTCAAATAAGTAGAAAACTAAAAAAAATCATATAACTCCAAAGATAAATCTTTTCATCGAAAGTCTAGAAAAAATATTCAGTTGCTTAAAGAATGTATACCTTTGATACAATTCTACAATGATTTTATTCAAATAATAATGATTAGGATTAGAAGCTATTGTTCATAAATTTAAAATTTAAATTTTGTCAGGATGTGAGACTACACTTAATTTGTTCATTACAGTATGATACTGAAATCAGATTGGTGAGAACAAGATTCGAAATTAATTGAAAAGGAAATTTAATAGTCTTTAATGTAACTACAATTATTTGAAATAGATGTTGAAACCTTGCAAGCTTTCTGGTCGTAAAAATATTTATCATAATTTCTAAAATATTTAAGAAAAAAAAAACTTTACAACTAAAGAAAAACTTGTCACATATTTATAGTTAATAAACTCCCTTTGCTTTAAAATAATTTCACATGAATTGAACTTGGCAGCATTATATAGTATATTCAAATGAATGGCAGGTGAGTTTGCAGGAAATTTTACAAAGAACAGTATTATTAAAATATGTCTAGTCTACAATGTTACTGAAACACAATTCCCTTTTCCTTTTAATGGAAGTTAATGCCCGTTTGAGTGCTGTAATACTGTCAAAATTAAGAATTTTTGCATGGCATATGTAACTAATTATTTACATAACTTATTACTACATAAGTTATAAGATTTATGAACATATTCAAAATTTGAATGAGAAATTGTTGTTTAATTGTATACCAAATCCTATTAAAGGGTTTTCGAAAGCATTAAGAAACGTAATTTTCAATTTTCGAAAGCGTGTTTTGAATTTGTGTGCCTTAAAACCACTGCAAGTATTGATTGTAGAATACAAATAAACTCGTATTATATTATTATAGACTGTCATGGATTACTAAAGGGATATTTGCAAATAAGATAGATGTTGAAGACAGTATTCTAAAGGTATTGAGGGTATGTATTTAAATGCTTACAGGAGGTCATTATAAGTTTCATGGTATTAGTTTTAAGGGTATTCACGTCTGTATAACTGAATGAAAACGAATGACAGAAAGGAAGCACTGGTGCACTATCGGACCATTGAAAATAGGGATTGTTTAATAACATCACACTGAGAAGCGACATAACGTTATTTGTGATATACCTTGTAATGTTGAGCTTCAGTCAAGTGACGAGGACGATACTTGAGCTCGCCCTTCCCTCTCCAAATTTTCACAATCCCAGCCAACCATAGGGCTTGGGATCTCGAACATATTCAAAGTGCCTCAACCCGATTACATTTCGGGGTTATAGTGTTTTCAGGACTCAAACCAGCATTTTGACGAAACCAATGCTGGCCGCGAATCCACGACCATGACCACTATGCTACAATAGCCACTTCGGATGTATTGAAGCATTTGAGTAAAAAAAAAAATATCACTCTTTCATTTGGCATTCGTTATTTTGTAATTTTAGGTAATGGAAGCAATTTCAAATTATTTAGTCACTTGTTTGGAGTGTACAATTGTGCTGCCTTTCAAGTGTTACAATCCAATGTAATATTCAGCATATTACTTTAATAACCAATCATAATCAAAGCTTGACCTCTCAAACAGTTACATCTATGGTTGCAACGTAACTTTGTCTTGATCGTTATATTTAATACCCCCATATATATATATATATATATATATATATATATAGAATTTGAATTTAAAATAGAAACATGAAGCAAAATATTTAGACATATTATTTTCATATTTCGATTTTTTGAGTATTATCTTTAATTACATTGTCGCATAGATGTTGTAACAGGTGGAATTGAAGACAAAATAAATAATTCTAAATAATTGGGTTTATTAATCAACTGAGAATAGCTAAACATGACTCTCATAGATCCCTCTGATGGAGAATACATTCATTTATATATCAAAGTGGAATATTCTAGAATACTGCTCTGAAAAATAGAGAAATTATAATGAAAAAGCATGACACATTTAACCAAAACTTTCAACATTCCCTGTGCTATGTTTTGAAACGTCAATCAGTAGATAAGCACCGTACCTTGGCATCATTGATGACTGCGAGTTTTTTTCTGCTATATTATGCCTTATAATAATTAAGTATCAAGTTCCATTAAAAAAAACTATTATAATAAGTTTCACACTATTTGCTTAAGGCAACCTAATCTATTTTTTTAAATGCTAATTTAAAAATGATCAGTATTAATTAGATATGATGTTTGCAAATCTGAATAATTGATGAGAATAATAACGAACAATAACAAGTGCTCAAGTGATGAAATATAGTTTAAAAAAGCTTATTCCATTTTCGTTTGAAGATTAAACCCTTAATGTTTTATGCTTTCCTTGCCTGAAGCAGAAAACTCAGTATGGCTATTTTCTGAAAAGTGTTCCATCGAAAGTGAAAAAGATCTTATCGGGGGATATAAAATTACTTGATAAAATAAACGAGAAGTGCATGCCTTTTTAAATTTGTCTTGGTATTTTTTCCTTATCAGGTGATTTAATTATAAGAATTAAATGGTTGTCATTTTTTTATGTATTTCACTTGAGATGCTTACTCAGATTTTTTGTATTTTACCACATATTTTAATAAATGACCAAAAAACAATTTTATAAAATCATTTGTTTCATTAAAAAAGAAAGAATTGCTATTTTTTTTTAACTCGGTATTTAGTTTTCTTATTTTTATCCTCTTAAAAGCATCAGCTAAAATGATCTACATATAAAAAATTACATCAGAAATACACTTATGTGCAGTTTTATTAATCACTTAGTTAAATTGTCCACTTAAAATAATTAGCATCGTTTTAATAATTATATACATAAAACATTTCATAAAACATAAGATTTCCAGGGCATGTGGCGAAAAATAAGAAACTGAATTTAAAACTCTTTCATTTTGTGACATTTTGCCTTAAAATTATTTTTAGAGCTTGGATTTCTTGTATGTTAATGAAAAAATGCTAATCATTTTATTGAATTATAAATTATTTTTAAGTTAAAAAGTGGATCTTTCCTTTGAGTTGAATACGAACATAATTTTTCAGATATATTTGAAATTAGATACAATTTTAAAAATAATGTTTACTCCTCAAACTAAAACTCTTTGCAAAACTAATTAACCAAATGTTTAAATATTCCTCAATGTTTTCTTTGAAAAAATTGTGGAAATTTGGAAACTTTAGTTTTATTTTCTGATTCGTCATGTAACAAGATATTTCTTAAAACATAGATATTATTTAGAGAAAAATATTTTTGGTTAACTATATGCATTAGTACTCCTTAAATAAGCATAAAAATTTTAGAAACATACTATGATATAATTTTTCTTCAAAATGGTACTTAATTGCAAATATATCTCATAAATCATATTCATATTCAACTAAAAGCATAAATAGCCATTTTGACATAAACATTACTTTTATAATTCCATAGAATCATTGAAGTATCATAATTAAGTCCACAAAAGGCCTAGGCTCTACTAATAATTGGAAAAAGAAGTAATTCGCAAACACGAAGAGTCTTAGATGTGATATTCTACAATTCTCTGCATGTCCTGGTATCTTTAAGATTATGATGATAAATACATAAGCACGAAGATCACACATTTTAAGCTAAACAAAAATGCACCATAACAGTGAGTGAAAAGAACTCCAATATGATTAAACTTAATTAAACCAAGAAACATTTAAGAGGATAACACATTATTCCCTCTATTCAGCGTTTAAGCCTTGAATTAAAATTAAGTCAAATAATATTTTCAGATATTTTATAGATAAAAGTTATAAACCATCTTCTTCTCCCTATAAGAGATTTCCCTATTCAAATTTAAAATATATTTCATAAATTATGAATTCATATCAAACACTTTAATTAACTTTATTTGACTGGCTTAGATATCTGTGAAAAAGTGCACATCTCAAAATTTCACAAATTGATGTATTTTTAAGAAAAATTATCATTTTAATACTCTGTTCCAATATTTTATAAAAAGCCATTCATATTAAAACACCAACACTATTTCTAAGAAACTCTAATTTTACAGAAAAGTAAATTACCAGATTCTAAAAATTTAACCGAAAAAAAAGGTATAAAATTGTAATGAAATGTTCATTAACCCTCTCGCTCACGAATTGTGAAAAAACAAAGAAAAAATCAATCTATGAATTTATATACTTAAATTATTGTATTAAATTCTGTTGAAGAAACGTTATTTGTTCAGCTTGATTCCATTATGGAAAGTGTGAAGAGCCTCATATGAAGCTTGTAAATTTAAAATGTTGCAAACATTCCTGTTCAGAAAAATAAGAGGATAAAGACACGTGATAAATTTAAACTAATTTTTACATTTATTTTAATATTCTAAAGGATACTTTAGTAATTATTACTTAATACAATGAAATTACAAATATATTAGAAAATATCTTGAGTGAAGAGCCTTGCAGTACTCTGGGTAAAGTGTTTAATTACATCGAACACATATGTATATAGATTTCCTAGTACAGCTAGATGAGTGGCACTTGGCTGCCTATTTTCTATCAGTTGTAGCCGGATAATGCTCACCTTTATCTCTTCTTAATTCAACAGGAGCAGAACTACTTTTATAAATAAGGGAATTTGCAATGGATGATTTAAATTCTAATAAATCCATGGATTTATATTCTGGATCTAATTTCCCCAAGATTCAACAATTTAGGATGCAAACATGTTGCATATGAAGAAAATTCAGAAGTGCCACCGTTTATATTGTAGCTTATGTCTACACCAACCTAATGATGGGTCCATGAGATCTATCTTATTTTTATTTTTTATTATACATTTCGATGATAGGTTTTTCTTACCTTCTCCAATATTTCACTAATCTCACAGGACTTTCTTCAAGAAATGTTGAGGCTACTTAAACAGCTGAGTTGTAGAACCACCTTGTATTGTTATGTTTTCTTTACTTGTGGTAATGAAAAATGTGCCTCTTGGATCACATTCATTTCGGTGATACCTTTCATTTATTTTGTATCTTCTTGTAACCTATTTGAACTTATTATTCCTATTTTAAAATGTTCCATTCAATAAGTTTCATCAAAAGAGGAATTGTTGTGAATAAATTGTCGAAAAATGCTTTGCGATTTTTATGCATTATAAGTTTACTACGCTTCAATACAACACTTCCAACCGCTCCAAATTCATTACAAAATTCAGTTGATTCAGCAATTTCACCTTGATAAATTTCAAAGGCATAAACATAGCCAAAAATTCAAACTAACACCCAGGATTGTATTTCCCAAGGATGGGGTTTATCACTTTTGCATTTTTTGATGTTTGACCTTCATTTGAACGGAATAATCATCTCTTCCACTGACAAATATTCTTCCGGATCGCAGCTGCCAGCAAACATTCTGAAAACGTAATCTAATACTGGTCTGATTTTATACAACTTATCTTTACTGTCGTAAGATGCATTGCTTGGAACAAAAATAATTTTTAATTAATTTTTTTAACAAACTTAGCTTCCTATTTATTCATTTTATAATAAAAATGATAATACAAAACTATTTTTAAGGAATTTTACTAAAGCTTATTTAATTTTATATTTTGTAAAGAAGTAGCCCCCACGTGTTACTTTAAGCTTCATATGTGACACTACAGTTTACTACATATATGAAGTTTATTTTTTAGAAGTAAACCATTTTAATGGGACTATATGACATATATATGTCTTATGACTGGGGAAAAAATTACTAACCTCATTTAAAAATATATATTACAGTATCAAACAGATTGATGTTATTTTAGCATTCACTTCTTTCAAAATCAAAGACTTCAATTTTTCAAGTCAAGTACCTCGAGTTATTACAATATACTCAAACAATTTGAGGTTTAAATGGATAAGATGTGTCACTCAAGCAAAACAATTTAAGAGAAAAATTATTTTAAATCCCTGTTTCTTTGAGTTATTGTAGGAGCCTCATATAAGGTCCAGGTGAGTGAGGGGGTTAATCTAAAATTAATGAGAAAAATTCAAGTATGTATTTTGTACGCTGAAACTAACAAAACCACTGTACAACAAGTGGCGATAG
>BMAW01109263.1:0-14816 GCA_019974015.1 Nephila pilipes | reverse complement strand
AAATTAATTTGTTTAATATATAAATAAATTCGCAACTTTAAATAACTCATACATTAAGTAAAAAATATAACAATATATTAATGATGAAATTGAAAAGAATACTTTTTTGCTACTCTCGATACTGTACAATATGTAATTTTTGTGATATATGTTGATTAAATGTTTGTTAATGTCGCTCATAGAAACAATGCTGATGCTATTATCGATCATGTTCATAATGTTGGAAAGGACACCTCACTCACCTAGCTGTCATACCTCACCAACATACGGTCTTACAGCCTCGAAATTCTAAACGTACAGCATCCTGCTACATGGCAGTTTGCCTTGGGAAATACAGAATCCAACTCGAGACTGGAACGAAAGATATTTGCATACGAAATCAGGACCATAAATACTCAGCTGCCGCACACCAAATTTAATTAGAGAACCATATTTTTATACATATGAAAAGTTCGAAATGAAATTGATGCTAGTTTTCCAATACATTTGTATTTTCTTATAATAATCTATTTGAAAATTTGTTACATTTATCTTCCAGAAAACTATAATATTCATCATGGATACTTTTTAAGATAATTGGAAATCGATATCATTCCTCCGGATGAATATTTTTAGTTATCGATTCTTAAAATAGTGTGATCACCTATGTAATGTAAGAAAATTACCTGGAGTTTGGAAGATGATTTTATTACAATATTTATAGTCGGAATGGAAGATTTGTTTCTTTAACATACTTAGCATGTGTACTCAATTACTACTTCTTGCACTGAAAACCGATTGTTGAAAAGGAAATTTTTCCACATGAAGTACACTGACTGATTTATGAATAAAAATTCCCAAATCTTGATATTCCCGTAAAAATAAATTTGATACATTAAGATATTTTTAGTATTGTATAAAAAATGTTATTATGTAAGGGGCTGTGAGAAAATGCCCTTTATTTTCAGTTCTTGGTTGATCGTATTTAGAAGCAAAATTAGGGGTACGGGTGACAGAATTCGTAATTTAGAGCCTCGTTCAACTGACCAGGATCGCACTTCAGATAACATTTTGCTCACCAAACATTATCGCCACTTGAATGAAGAATGTGAAGTCTCGGGAAATTCAATGTGCATCAGCCCCGATACAGGCGACTCTTTTAAGACATCAGACTTTGCACCCATGACTTGTCTGAAAAAACGACGGCCTCAAGATCGAGATCATGACATCTCAAATAAATGTAAGCCAAGCGGTCAACCGGAATGATAGTTGTATTAATATGAAGAAACATTCAATTTAAAATAGTTTTAAGTTTAATTATTTTTTTTTAACAATTATTTGCGCACGATTTTTTTTAAATGCATAAGCTTTTGAAGGAAATAATCATTCACATATTTGCAGTTATAGCAAAAATTAATCAATATATAATATAAATAATAAATTTTATCTGCATCTATGTATATAATGTAATATTTAACCTTTTCATTGATATTTTACAGATGTCACGAAATAAAGTGTTGAAAAATTAAATATTTTTTTGAAACTACCAAAAATAAATTTCGATGGCCAAAATAAATTTAATAAAATGCTAAAAATAAATTTGAAATAGCCCTGTCATCAGACGTGTTAAATAATTCTTGTAACATATACTCTCTTTAAAAAAAAAAATAAAAAACCTTTCCCTTGATTTTCTTTCATAGGTTCATGAACAGACATTTTAATGTTATATCACAGTCAGAGTAATTAAGGAAGTTGAATATTTGAAATACATAACTAGAAAATTACATTTATAAATTCACAATTTGAAGAAAAAACAATGATTCCCGAAAACGTGGTGGCGATTTCACGAACGGCATTGTTGTCTTCATTCGAGTCCTGGTGTGATTGAAGACTTTTTGTATAGAGAGACAAATACTGGATAAATTTGTCGAGACGAAATGTCCTGATTTTGGAATGCTGTTACAGCTTTGAGAATAGGGTGCCTACTCAGATGCCTAATTCGTCCCTTGACCGAGGTAAAAAATTAGTAGATATGTAGTCAAAAAATTCATGTCGCTTCTAAGTGCGACGTTAATAAAATTAACCAATAAAATTATTAAAAAAATCATGACATAAAAGGCTGCGAAGACTGTTAAATTTTAAGTGTCAAAGGAACAAAAAAAAATCTATATTTAAAGGTGGAAATGTGTTAAATTATAATGAAACATAAAAGGCAATTTAAGCAAAATTATATTTTATCGGCTTTTATTTCCAGTCATCAAGGGTTTTGTTGAGCTAAACAACTTAAGTCTTCTCATTAGTCTTCATTTTGTCAACATTTTGTTTTCTCAAAAGACTTTTTTTTTTTTGTAATCGAAACACACCTTTAGATTTCAGTTACGCTTCAATACTACAGGGTGATCAATTTAAAAGAGTACTCGTTTGTTTTTGCATTATTCACATCTATAATATATACAGCAAAACTTACAACTTCCTGACTTATTTAATAAGTCTGTATTTAAGGTGCGGGTATCGTTCTTTTTTTCACTTTCTGAAGGCAAGAAAACTCGTTTTTCAAACATAAATTCACGTGGACATCATTAGTAATTTTTAATCCAGCTCTTCGCAAATGATATGAGTAAATCGTTTGCTACGTTCAATGTTTTTATTTATTTATTTTTATTTATGAAAGCTTATTTCGTAAGATTATAAATGGTAACCATTAAAATCGTCTGCATGAACTAATTCAGTGATTTTAATGAATTCTGGAGCGTACTTGAATATAATCCAATGATTTATTGCTTCACTGGAGATACAGGACAGTTACTGCTGGTTTCGCCAAGACGGAGCCACTCCATATACGTCAAACCTAGCAATGAAAGTGCTTAAATAATTCTTTGATGAACTTTTAATTTCAATAGGCCTCTGGCCGCCATGATCACGAGACCACACCCCGTTAGATTTTTTTGTAAGGATATCTCAAAGATAGGGATTTCCAGAAAATTCCTGGAAACATTTGTCAATTAAAACAAATCACAACTGAAGAAATCTCGTCAATAATCCAACAATATTGCCAAATGTGTCAGAAAAAAAGGCTTCATCATGTTCATGCTCGTATTCATAATGGTGGAGAGCATTTTCAACATTTGCTGTAAGGAATGATAAAGTAAAGAATCTGAATTAAATTATGTTTTTCAAAAATAAAATTGTCACAGGATTAAGTAACATTGTAGTCTCTATTTGTGTTTTACCTCACAGATAAATTTGTAGCAGTCCAACAGTGTTGGAAAATGTCTCCCACACTTAAACAAGGTTCACAAAATCATACTTCAATGTTAGATAAGTCGCTACATCCGACAGAGTTAAGGGTAATAAGAAAGCCCGACGGGTACTCAATTAAATCGATGAAGTTTAAAATCGAAAAAAAAATATTATTGGTGTAGCAGCAACTGATATTACAATTAAAAATCCTGAACTTCAGACGAATAACATAATTTCTAATTCTATGGCCACGTATATTTGTGGGATGTCAATAATAATCAAAGCAACCTCTTAAAATTCCTTATAGAAGTGGGTTTCGTTTTTTTTCTTTAAATCTGGAAATACATTGCATTAGCGTTTCCTTGGCGTTAAAGCTGTACGCGGAAGCAAAGGGAATGTGTTTATTGCAAAAGTGGTTAAACATTTTGAAAAAAAAGGTTATTAAAATTATTTAATGTCTTCAAAACATATAACTCTACAAATTTGATGCGATTCTCAAAAATGATGTTGAAATAAAATTTATAATCACCTGTTTTTAAAATTAATAGATTTAAAACAAATATTCCACAAAAATAATTTCTTGTCCTGATTTTATTTCTATATCTTACATCAAAATGTTGTTAAAATATATTTGAGTTGAATAATTAAGCTTTAAATTAAATATTGTATATATATATATATATATATATATATATATATATATTTATATATATTAAACTATAATTAATTAAATTCCACTCTAAACTTCGAGTGGTTTTGTACTCTCACTTGACCGAGGCTCAAATTTACGAAGTCTGAAGCCAATAACACTCGTTTTGCTTCCACTTGTGTCATTACGAGTATTAAACAATCCTTTACTAGAAGTTAAGAAAATTCTCGTACAAAAACAAACGGAAAGCGCTCTGGAGCAGTAGATATAAATTTAGAATTTTTCCTTTTAGCGAGTATGCCATATCAAATTTATCACAGAGCTTTCAAATTTTCTGGAATTTGAAATAAATTTACTTCAAGTGACGGAGGAGGAATAAATTTATCCCTTTCTTTATGCAATACATTAGTCTGATGATGTGTTTATACATCCTTTCTTACACGGTATGCTTACTCTGAACTTCACTGTCTTACACTTCTTATTCTCTGTCTTAATTTTATGCCTCTCCGACCCAATTGATCTCGATGGCCGAATACTCATAATCACAAGCTGTAGGCTAAAGCTATTTCAGCCCAGTCGTTGGCTCGAATCCTGGTACTTGGAAGAAATGATGTCATAGAAGGGTAGCAGTAACGCAACTTAAACAGAATCATGGTCAAAAGAAACATTTCGAATGTAGATTTTGATGCTATATTTCAGAGGTCGTGTTAAACCATCTCCCTTTGTTTTGATTAAATAAATTTGTTAAATTCTTAACTGAAGATACTATAGGTGTATATAGAGTAAATAAAAGATTTATATTGAGCAATTTGGAAGTGATTATCGATGTGTATATTAAATATAGATAGGATTTAAATTCATCAGAACAGTCACTTATCGATGCTAAAATAAAATATGCTTCATTAAAACAAGACCTTTTCGTTATTTCAATGCATTCATTACAGAAGCAAAAAAAAAAAAAATGACCTTTTTAAAACTCAATCATTGTGGTTAACCTTCCTCCTCACTAGTCTGATAAATCTTTTTTTAATTAGAGAATCTATCGTTAACATATCGGAATACTTTTCTTGAATCGGTTGCATTAATTGATTCATAATGAACTATAGAAGTTTAATGTCATTAAAGGAAATCGATTCGGGAGTTAGAACTTAGTTTTCGGTTCATTAAAAAAACGATTTCCATTTGCCTCTCCATAGAACTAAGTTTTGTTAAAAATAGAATTATTTTTAATACCAATTATAGCATATATGTATATATATATATATATATATATATATATATATATATATATATATATATAGGGATTTCATTCAAACCACTTTCTGAACACTAGTTAAGAACGAACTGTAAAATTCGAAGCGAAATAAGTCACGCAGTTTTTGAAATATATGACCCACACATAACGAACATTCATTTTTATTTATATATATTAAGACAATCCATTCATATATGAAACGTTGTTTCTTTAATAAGTTATCACAAAATATTATTTATAAGTAAAGGGTACATCTTTGTTTTTTATATTCCCGTTTATAACATAAGAATAATATAGCATCCGTTCGAAAACATCTGCTTTTATTCTAAATCAAAGCAGATGTTCGTGACTGAGCAAACAAAGGCTTAGGAATCAAAAATTTATGTAAGGTAACAATTACTTAATTTCCACTATAGTAAAGTATTTAGGCACAGTTAAAAGTCACTATCTGCTTTAAACATTCTAAAATTGTCTTTAATTTAACTTGCTCCTTCTTTTAAATTATTTTGAATTAATCTGAATATTTTCTAGAAACATATAAAATGTACGATTTACAAAATGACTCCCGTAATATAGAAGACAGAAAAATTAAAAAAAAAAAAAGGAAGAACATAATTAAAATGTTTTCTAATTCGAAACGCATAGGAATTTATCTGTACAAAGAATTTTAAAATTAGAATGAGAGACCAATAATCAATTATGTGATGTTGGAGTTTGAACAATTTTCTCTTCACTAACCTCTGGTCTTCGATGTAATTTGAATTACATAAAATTATAATATCTGTCAATAAAATGAAAAGTGATCAATTAAATTAAATGAAAATAGAAGAAAAGTGAATTGAATTAGAGTTTTGGATATATAAAATAAGTAGAATTGAATGGAAAATAAAGAGAGCCTGAGAATAACGTCAGGCTGATAAGTATTTGTAAGTTGCTTTAAAGCATCTAAATTAATCTTTTCGACAGAAGCGAATCGTAGTTAAAGTACTAAAATAAGAATCAGCTGTATTTGAAGAGTGTTTGAATTGGATAGAGCGAATTGGTAAAGTAAGATTTCACTAGTAAAATTTCCTTATTATAAATATCACAAGCATACGGTCTATCTTTGGTGTGAATACGCAAATGATTTTTCATATCTCCTTTGGTAGAAACGTCGTTTTGGCAAATGTCACAAACATAAATGAACATTACAAACTGAACACGAATAGGATCTCTCATTTGAATGAAAGAGTAAATGTCTATTTAATTGAAACTCATAAGAAATGATTTGTAGCAAATTTCGCAAGTGTATGCTATCTGAAGTGCACGAAAACATCGATGTCCCGTTAAATTATGCATCGAAAAAAATGACTCTTCACATTTATTGTAAGTAAAAAGTTTTCTTTAAAATGAGTAGCTAAGTACGGGTCTGAGCTTTCCAGTAAGGAATATGCTTTTTGGCACAACTGGCATTCATTAATTTTCTCGTCTATTTTGTTGAAGTAAATGATAAATCAGCGAGTCTTTCTTACCTAGAATCTAATCTCTTGTCCCAGTATTCAAAGACTTTCGCAGGAATATTTACGTTTCTATACAAATATATTTGCGTGTTCAATAGCGAATGGTAATAAGCGGAAAGGTTATACTAATTATTCGCATCTAGGGGTAAAAGTATATTGTTCCAATCTTTGAACCAAATTTTAAACAGAATGTATTTATTATACCTTTTACTTATCTAGCCTGTATAAACTGACACAACTTTCGTTTCAATTAAACGTAACAGAAAGTATATCATTAGTATAGCTTTTTTAAACTGAAATTGAGTGTGTGTAGCTTGGATGTAAGAACAATAATAATTTCAAATAGATTTCCATTTTTATAAATGTTAAAAATTTACCTTAAAAATGGTTTATTTTTAAATGTATAAAATGTAATAATGAAAAAAGAATACAGTGGAAAAACTACCAATATACTGAGAAATTTTAACTTTCCTCAAGTGTATAATGAGAAGGACTTTTAGTAACGATATAAACAATGAGATAAAAGATGAGTTTTAAACTTTTTTCTTGTGTTTCTTTTACCACAGATATTATGTAGCCGCGTCTACCTAGTGGTTTTCATTGCAGACGACGGATTCCGTCGAGTTAATGGTTTCGAGATTTGATGCCACTGAAGACCAGCCAAATTGCCGAGGCTTATTCACGTAAGATTTGCCAAGGTCCAAAATCCTTTCTTCAGTCTGGTGGGGAAATTAAAAGAGAGAAGATGCCAGCTCACTTGTGGTCTACGTCTATTGACTTTTGTAAAGATTTATGAGGTCCTTTGCCAATATAACTATTTTTTATTCTAGTGCGATGTTAATAAAATAATCGATCAATCACACATATCATTTTTCTATATTCTTATGTTGTTTTCTATAGTTTGAGAAATTACCATGCTATGTAAATTACAACCAAAAGCTTAGAATTAAATTTCTGGTTTGAGATAATATTTATTTCAATCTATATAATGGATGATTCAACTCGACAAATCATTTCACTGATACTTCTGAAGCATACGCTCTGAAAATGTTAAAATGTTGCGAATCATTTAATGCTGTCCAAAAATGTATCTTTTTGATACGGACATGAGAAATCTTTTCTGTCTGATGGATATCAAAGTCTTCGCTTCCTTACTGAATAATAAAACATATTGTACGTAAACATGTTTTATTAACTTATCGTAGTGAATAATTTATGTAAAACGAAATATACGAAAATTCAATGTTTATAATAATAAGAGAAAAATAAAAAATAAAAAATAAAAAAAAAAACAAAACAACTCTTCTGCATCATTCGTTGTCGTCGGATATTTAGAGTATATAATCGCAATACGAAATTTATAAGGTGAATTACGTCTTTATTCAATGTTTTTCTACGCATTGAAATAACTTTTTGAATGAAAATGTGTTTGTATATATATATATATATATATATATATATATATATATATATATATATATATATATAACATATTAATCAGTTCCACAAACGAAAAAGCAAAAAGATGTTATTGACGTAAAATTAAAGCTTTTTTTGACCAATTTCTATTGGTACACTAGATTTAATTTTTGTGGCACGGATTGATTGAAATTACTTAATATCGTTAAGTTAATTAAAAAACCTAATATTATTAACATCGTTTTCAGAAACAGAGAGAGGGTAACTCTCAACGGTCAATTGATGAGGATCACACCAGACTCATATCCCGACTTGGAAAATCGAAATGCGCAACTTGTAACATCACGCTATAAGTCGGATAGTTAATGGAATAAAGGCTCCAATCCACGTGTCGGAAGAGAAAAAAAGTTGATCCCGATTTCGTCACCATGACCACTAGAAAACAGCAGCTGAAATTTGTAAAAGAATTTTTTATACATAAAATATAAGAAATGAAATTGATGGTATATTTCTACTACGGGAGTATTTCAAAATAATAATCGGCTTAAAAATGTGTCTCATTTAACATCAAGGTACCACCAATATTCCTCATGACAAATTTTTAAAGGAATTGATTTCATCGATTCACGTGAACTTTGGTTGGAATAAGACATCATGAAAATCGTTTGATCTAGTATTATTTCAAACGTAACAAAGTTGTCTGCAGTTTAAAAGACGATTTATAAAAAAGACCATTATTTAAAAGACGTTTATTTAAAAGACGATTATTTAAAAGACGATTATTTAAAAGACGATTATATCAAAAGACAATAATTTCCCTTATTAAGATATTTATAGTCTGAACGGATGATTTTAATTATTTACCTACTGTGTATGCATATGCATTTATAAAATCTTGCAATAGTAATCGAGCCCTTAAAATGTATGTTTTCCTCATAAGGGATTCTAATTGGTCTTTGATTAAAATTTGGAAATATATTCTTTTATTCTTAAAAAATTAAAGTAGAAGCATTCTGATTTTGATTATTATAGGGAAAGAATTATCATTCAAAGAGTTTGAAAGAAAAATATTTTTTTATTTTTATATTTCTTGATCACGGATGGGTTGTTTATTAACTTCGCTCTTAGAAGCAACAAGAGATCTATTTATGAAGAACTTCGTAATTTTGAGCCTTAGTCTGGAGACGAGGAGGACACTTGACCTTACCACACTGTTTTCTACCTCTCTCACAGCACTAAGGGGTCAGCCTCCACAGATTTAATCTGTATCAGCATTGCTACACGGTGGCTGATTATTCACGTCTAGATTTGAGCCTAGTATTCGGCAGTAAAAACGCCGGCGCATGTGCTGGTGACTATGGCCAATCGGCTACGAGGCAGGGCGCAGTAGTCGAGCGGTCATGGTCGCGGACTTCCGGTTGGAGGTTTTCATCCAGCTGACGGTTCTGGTCTAGATGCGATTAAGGTCCCACCGTGTAGCTGAACTGATACATTTTAAATCTGATCGAGTCCTACTGTTGTCAGAATGTGGAAGTTTGGAATGTGAAGTGTTAGTTCAGGTGTCATTCTCATTACTTGATGGAGGCTTGGAATGATGAGGTTCGTCACCAATAGCATTCGTTTTGAATCTCTGTGCGACATTAATAAACAATCACACTTACATAATATTTTTATTATTATCTTAAATTATTTAGTCCCACCTAGAATACCCGTAGACTCTTTCACGATCCAGCTTCAACAAACATTCTGGATGATTTTAAGCGTTTCTGTTTGAATAGAAGATCTCTGTTAATGGATATAATGTGGCTCATGTAATTTAGTTAAGATTTTCTGAAGTGTAGTGTAAAGAATTGAGGAGATGCATGTACAAGGAATGAAGTGTTTAATACGCAGAGTAGGTGGTTATTTGTAAGGAACGATTTTTCATGTGTCATTTTAAATGACAGGACACATTAGGATTTTAAGCAAATTTATTGTAATTAATTTCATTTTCTGCAACGCCTCTTCCAAAACCCAAAGATTGGACTCCAAAAGATCACATTTCGTGGGAAACAGAAATGTTGCTTGCTCTTTCTCACGAATCCAATTGCCTTTAATGAGGATCTGGTGCGGATGTAAGGGAGACCCTCTAAAAAGTATGTTTAGTGTGATACCAGCAGTTGGTTTTAGAGAGAGTGAGAGGAAGTTATCAAAGGGAAACTTTTTGTCCGGAGTAAAAAGCCTTAGAGGTGATTATAGAAAGGATCTACGAAGGATGATCATTTCGAACCTTCATGTAAGGTTCTACTTAGGACTCGAATCATTCTCATTGATGTCGATGGGTTCTCATTAAATGAATAATTAAATATTACAATAAATGGATATGATGGATTTATATTGAAACATTTAGATGAATACGCAAATTATTCAGAAGAATGAACAACAACAAAATAGCTTTTTTAGTATCCTTGAGTAATTTGTAAATTAAAACTTTTTTGTTACATCTTATTAAAATGAAAATTGTTTGTACTATAGAACACTAAATAAATACTTACTTTCTTATAATTTTCATGTGTGGAGTTCTTTTTTTTTTTTTTTTTTTAAATTACAAAATATACTTTTTAGAGTTGAGAAGTATGTAATAATTTTTCTAGGTTTATCGAATATTTATGGACATATGTTTCGCTTTGATTGTGTATTGAAATTTGAAATGTACATTAATGATAGAGTGAGAAAATCGTTTTATTTATTACTAAATATGTGTAATAAACCTGTCTTAATACAAAAACTTAAGAATTTGTGTAAAATGTTTTTTGAAATTGAGACATGATCCTGAAATGAGTGTTGAACATAGAGAAATAATAACCACCAAACGTTAAATACTTTCGAACATAATTAATTAAATATTTCAATGATAATAATAGTTCAAATATATTATTGACTCATTTTTATAAGAAAAACTAAATTTTTATAAAGGTCTGAGATTTTTTACAATAAGTTCCAAGCAGAATGCAATATCGTCACTAGTTAAAAAGAAACATTTTGATACATAAGAATTATATACTACATTTAAAACACATTGTTTAAAATATTACAAAAATTTGTTTTTTATTCAGCTTTACAATTAAGAAATTATTACTAAAATTTCTCTTATAAAGCATATTGCTTATGGTAGAATCTCTTCGTAGTAAGTAACACTTTACCTTTTGCATATTAAATTTGTTGTCATCATATTAACCCCTAAGACTTGAAACAGTTCTGGATGCAAACATGTCTTTGGAGTTGTTCCGCACTCTCATGGGCTAAATAGAAGACTCTAGAAATATTTGTTTCCATTTTGAGTACACGACTCTATTTCTTACGTGATGATTGACGTGTATAAGTATTTTATTTAACAAAATGTGCATACTTTAAACTTTTTAACAAATGAAATAAAATTAATTAAAAATAATTCAAAATTAATAAACATGGATAGCTTTAAAGCAATAATAAAGCAACACTTTGGGATTTTCTTAATCATGTAGTCTTTGCATGCTGTAGATGAGTTGTCAACGTCAGTAAATCATGAGTGGCGTTGTTTCCATAGGGTCTTGCGTTGGAGTCCTAATGCAACTATTGATACAATAGAAAAGTGGTCATATTCGCATGCCCGAGGGTGGCGGTTTTTCTTGATTCGTTTACTCTAATCCTCATGCCAATAAAAACCCACGAAAAGTTCGAGGGTTCAATTATTTCCATTGTTGTGATGCGGAATATTGTAGGTGTATCATCCTCGTGTATCAGTAGGTTCCTTTAAGGGACCAAGAAAACTCATATTGGTTTTAAGGACGACGTTAAAACAGTCACTCAATCAGGTTTATGGAACAATGCTTTTTGCACTTGAAAGATTTTAAGAGTTGAATATAACTGGACATTTTCTTTTTTTTTTAGATGACAATTTAAAGAAGCATTAGAAATGCTTGTATCATCTTGCTCTGAAATGACTTAGAGTGTAAATATTTTAATTGTGTCGAAATGGTCCTTAATTTATGACTGTTTTCTTTTCTTCTAGCCTTCTTTTACAAAACAAACTGCCATGATGTTGCATATCAGGATCTTAGAAGCTCCAAAACCTTACAACGGTAATATGTAGAAGGGTGAGCCCTCTGGGACTTACCTCCTTCAGGTGAGTACGGGCTTCATGAACTTGAAGGACCTGAGTGATCCTTTTCTCTCCCATGGAGTTTATTGAGTTTAGTAAATACGTGTGTCGTGCCACGGGATATCTCAGTGATCCTTCTCTATTTTCGATCTTATCTTATTGTCAACAATTTTTTTCAGTTTCTTCAAGTCTGGATCCCATTTTACTAGCTTTACAATCACTGCTCACTATGTTTGGCGCATGGCCTCATTTGGGTCTTGCTCCATTAAAAATACTATCATTTGCTCATTCAAATTTCTAGATCGCAGTTACACCTTGTTTATTGCAAAAGGACTGCATCCGGCTCTTGCGCCATTAAATTCAACTGTCACTCATACACTCACATTAGATAAGGGGCAGTCATATCAGATAGCATTCTCATCATTTGACCGAGATTCGATGTCTCTAAGTCCATCCACAATTGACCTCGTGCTGTCTGTAAGAACTACGTTTGCAAACATTTAATGACAATCAATCTCATAAAAGTAAAATATGGTATAGCAAGAAGAACATAGCAAAAAATCACTTTCCAATTCTTTATAAAGTTATTTTATGCTTGAAGAATATGAACGTTGAAAATTTTAATTTATTTATATATCAAACGCATTATCATAAATTGCTGAAAATATCTTCAAAGCATTGTGCAGCACTGATTTTAATTTGTATACTTTCCCTTTTCACATTTAAAGAACATGAACTTCGAATTTATATTTCAATTTCATCAAAGAGCTTTCTTAATCTAAAAATATCATTAGATCATGAAACAGGTGAAAGATTAAGAAGTTTTTGCATATGTGTATTTATAATGATGTTATGTCTTCTAAACCTAGTATTTGAAGTATCAAAAGCCAGAGTCATAATTTGTAACTGAAATTGAAAATCCTTCTATCGCATTAGCAGCAGCTTCACCTAAGTATGTTTTCAAATAGTTAAATTTCTATACTTTCAGAAGTGAACTATTATCGTGAATTGCGACCTTAAACGCGTTCCAAAAACTAATCCATTGACTAACATCGCCGTAAAGTTTAGAAATTTCTAATTTCGTAGACGCACTTGCTGGTTTTCGTTCTTTCCCGCAACTTCAGTTGATAAATATTCTGAATTTGCTTAAAGGCATCATAGTTAATCTTTCGGAAGAAAAAGAATCTAAATTAAAGTATTAAGTTAAGAATCTGTTGTTTGCGAGAAGTGATTAAATCAGAACAAGAAAAATTGGTAAGCTAAGATTTTATTTATCAAATTTCTAAAATGACGAATTAAGTGGAATTCGAGAGAGAATGTCATTCTGTGCTTTAGTAGTAAATAAAATATCTTGTCTTGCTCATCCGTATCTTCAGTTGGAGTCGAATAGTTATTGACTGTGCAACTAAAAGAAAAGAGGGCAGAAGAATTAAATAACAAATATAGTTATTATTATTCGGACGGTCGTCACAAGTTTTACTAAAATACAAAATATCTACTTCCCTAGATACACAAAATATGAATCCAAAGTATTTTCAACTTCATCTGAGAAGATTGAGATATGCTATTATAAAATTTTGTTTCACACCCGCACAAGTATAATATGCGCAATTTTTTTTTGAATAGATATATTGGCTGGTTTTGTAGAATGTAGAGAAACAAATGCTATTATCCAATTTAAAATATTCTCTTTTTATAGATATCGAAATATTTTATGTTTCTCAAGCCATTCTACTAATTTAATCATCACTTATACGTCCATTTTTCGATATCCATTCGTTACCCTTCTTTCGTCAAACTAATTTGCGTAATCACGTTTCATTTGATTTTGTCGAGTTCTTATTTTTAGTGAAAATTGATTATGAAACTTCTCAGAGTAGTTAATAAAAGAACGCTAATGAGCTATTGTTACAATTATTTATTTCATTATCGCTTATTTACAAATAAAATTAAATTTTACGTATTCCCTATTATACAACACTTAGCATGGGCCTTTTCTTCAACTATATTTACAGAATCTATTGAAGAATGGTAATAAAGAAAAAATCCGGAATGTACAAACTATTTTCAAGAAGAAAATTATCTCTGAGAAGTAAAAATGAGATAAAATGTTTTCCATCGCATAAAAATATTCGTAAAATATTTCATTATTTTTCAATAGACGAGAAATAAATTTAAAATTGTCCGCTTTGGAAAGAAAACAACTAAAATTTCACCACTCGGATAACGCTAAACGGATAAGTTTTTTAAAACCTTTATTTCTTCTTTTTTTAATACACTTAAATTTTTTGTCTAAAGTTTCATGTATAAAATTATTTTACTTTTTTGTTTCTTCTGATCAAGATTGCGCTTGATTTATTCATATTTTAATCCATCTTCTTCAGGCTGCGGTAGCCTTATGGTTCTGGTTGTGAACTCGTGGTTGGAGGTTTTCGTTCGAACCTGGATGACACTAAAGACTCGCCACTTAGTTTTAACACGGTGATGCACGTTAAATCTGTCCAAGCCCTAAGACCTCCCAATGGCGTGGTGTGGGAGATCGGAGAGGGAGGTGTAAATTGAGGTGCCATACTCGTCACATGACCGAGGCTAATAATTAAGGTCCGTGACAAACAGCCCTCGTGTTGCTTCCAGGGCGACATTAAATAAAGGAAC
>BMAW01109244.1:0-17198 GCA_019974015.1 Nephila pilipes | reverse complement strand
ATTTTCTCCTTCCAAACCGCACTCCAGCAAGATCAATATAATAATCACTGTTGATCGGTACTCTTTTCGAGGTAGTCATAAGCAAGAAGATCCTACGCCATGCGTATCCCAAAACGAGCGCACTTATGCTGCACCGCCTGACTGCTGCGTTTGGACCTTCCGGCCTTTCAAAGCCAGCCTGTGGCCACTTGCTGCTTCGACCCTGGGTATGTAGTGATGCCATCCAGTTTCATCCATGGTCACGTAACGACGCAAAAAATATTTTTGTTGCAGGTAAATAGGCGATAAACGCTTTCTCAGGACGATCATCGACTTCGTTGTGCTGTTTTGTTCCATCGAGAAGAACAATCGCTGACACCCACTTGGAAAAACCTTTCATGCTCAATTTTTCAGTGAAGGGATAGTAAATACTTCCATATGATGACCACTGTCATCTCAGCAACTTACGGGCTTCATTTAATGATCTTTCATTATAATTTTTGTCACTTCCTCTACATTTTTCCGTATCGTAAGACTGCCAGTCTAGCCTAGCGTTCCAGCGTCATCTGGCCAACGGTATTGACCACGTTTAAACTCGGACAAACCACCATTGACAAATCAGTTGCTTTTGATGGACAAGATACCAAATAACATTTTCAATCCATTGTTTTGTCTTGCACGGTGTTTTTACCCATTAAAAAACAATGTTTTATCAGAACACGAAACTCGGTTTTTTCCATTTTTTAAACAAACTACAAAACGACTTTACTCCAACCTCGATAACTCAGCTGTTTCTGGTCCGATCGACTTAAAATTTTGACACGTTTCAAGCAAAGGTTCGTACTCTAGAAAGACTTGGTTACTGGTTTACTACGAACGTTATCTCTGGGTTAGTCTCGGAACTTATTGATCCATGTGTTATATCTGATACACACTCACTTTAACATGACCAAGTCCTCCCGTTAGTGTGATACAGAAGTTTGACAAGGAAGGTATCAGCTTAGGTTTCCTCCGAGTTATTTCATTGAGTCACAAAATTACGAGGTCCATTTCCAATAGCTCTCGAGTTCCTTCTAAGAATGATATTAATAAACATTTTCGTATAATTAAAAACCATTTTAAGCAGAAATTAATTTACGGTATTATCTATTTTAAATTAAAGTTCAACAAACATTTTCTTCAAATCATCCATGAAACCCTCATAATAATTTAAAGAGTTATAACATACTTTTTAAGATTAAATTGAAGTTAAATACAAAATTAAAAAAATTATAAATTTAAAAAAATTATCAACTGTAAAAATGGAGGAAGTCAAAAACGAAACACCCAAGAAAAACATAATTCAAGCAAGGTGCAGCAGCATAATGAATCTGTAAAAAATAAGAAATTGTTTTCACAGAAAGTAAAAAAGTATATTCTTAATTTATTGAAGTAAGAAATTCAAAATAATTAAAAACTGTATATCAAATTTAGAAATAGTAATGAAATTTCTTCACACTATGAAAATAATTTTCAAAACAAAGGATGACTCGAAATTTATTTTCTGTATTGCTGAAATCTTCTAACTTGAAAAAATAATTTTATTTTTACATCAATCGTTATTACATTTTTTGTGCCACATTCTCATCGAAAAAAAAAACAGCTATAAAAGTTTTTTTTTTGTTTAATTACGATCTATTTCAATAAAATTGAATTATATAAATATATATATATAATTAGTGTAAATATATTTAAAAACGTTTCATATATAAAGCATCAGGTGTAGAATATTTTCCAATTAAAAAGGATATTTGTCTCATTTTGGTGCCTCAATTTAAAATGAATTTTTAGGAGAAACTTGTGAAATCGAAACGTTAATAGCAAAGTGATAATTTTTGTTCTGAAGTTTGAAATTAAATTTCCATATTGAATTGTTTAATTTTGGTTTGGTTTTATTAACGTCGCACTAGAAGCAATTCTAGGGCTATTGATGATGGACCTCGTAATTTTGAACCTCGCTCAAGTGACAAGGACGAAATCTGAGCTGACACCCCCCCCCTACTCCTAACTTCCACATCACGCCTATGGTAGGACTTTGGGTCCCGACAAATTTAATGTGCATCAGCCCCGGTTACATGGCGGGTATTTTGTGGGATTAAGGCTCGAACCCACGACACATTGAAACCGCCATCCTCAAGACTGATGCCTTAAACATTAAGCTACCACAGCCACATTGAATTGATTGAATGTTGTGACAATCATTATGTTATTTTTGAGATTTTTGGACTTCTCTGGAGACTTTTCAACCGAATATCTAAGAATGTCTATTCTTAGAGTCAGAGGTAAGCTAAGTCACGTGTTTTTAGTTAAATGCTATGTCGAAATGCTTAGTTTGAGCTCTAAACGATTAATCCTCTAGCGTCTTTAAGACTACTTTTTTATCGAATTACTCGCACAAATGTTATTATTAATAGTAACTTTCACTGTTGTAAACTTTTGTTAGTTCATATTGTTCTGTGCAAAGTTGGCTTTTTTCTCTCGCTCTCTAAGAAACTCCTCTTGTTTCGTAAATAATACATTTTTGTTATTTTGTCAGGGAGACAGCGATTGTTTATATTCTAAACTGGAAGCTCTCAACAATTATATAAAATGTTGAAAGTAAATAATATGAAATGACAACGATCATAAAATTTTAAGAATTTCGTAAAATACGCTTACAAACTTACGAAACTAATACATAGAGACAAATGATGCTCATTGTGTGCAGTTTATTGCATTATTTTTGGATTTTTATATGGAACACAATAAGAAATTGTTTTATCTATGATATTATGAACTTGATTATTTAAGAAACTTGGGGATGAAAATATTTTTTCTAAGAAAACCCTTGTATAAACTATATTTTATTTACCTAATTTTTAACCAGTTTTTCAAAAATAATTCTATAGTTCAATTGGAACATTGTAGTCAACTATAGATTTTTTTAAAATATGTTTATCCTTATTCTCCTACAAAATAACAGAAAACCTGCTTCATCCTTGACATTTTAGGTGCCATATTGATTGAAAAGAAAAGCTTAAACGAAACTTCGAACGTACTATTCTGTATAAAAGCTATTATAAATGACGTTGCTTAAAGGATTCTATACACATACATTTTGTTTTCTTTATCATATTTCTTGCCATTTTGTCATTTGTAAAAGAAAAGCAAAAACAGAATATTTCTTTTGACAGGCAAGTAAAAGCGTGGAAAAGTTAGAATTTCCAAGCCAATATATTTCAAAGCAATGGAAAGTTAGAAACACAAAAAGTTTGTAACAACCATTATATATTTTATTTTATTAAAAAAGTGTGTTTAAAGAGTTTCTCTTAAGCAATATTCGTGATCAAAATTTGTCGAAATATATGTTTTTGCTAATTTATGTATTTCTCCCTTATTTTGAGCAATTTAAATGAATGGAAAACAAATTACTAGTTATTTAAATTAAAATACTTTCTATTGAGCAATAACATATTTCTTAGTTAAAACGTAATACAAAAACATTAAGAAGTTATAAGTGTTTATACTGCATTGGTTATTTCAAAGCGGATTTTTTTAGTGAATACTAAATTTCTTAAGTTCCATTTTATAGTATTTTGCCTAAGTTAATCTTATAGAACTCAGTGAAAATTTCAAAGCATTAACATTAATCGATATTAGTGAAATTTTTCTGTTTAATTCCTTATTGACATAAGCACATAAAAATACTGAATATTTTAGCAAATTATTAATTATTTTTGTGTAAGTTAATTATTTAGAAAAAAAATTAGTGTTCGTAAATTTTTCATCCTTGATGATAGATTTCAAGTTATTGCCTTCATTTGGTTTCTTGAGGGAAAGTGATTAACTTTCATTGTTGAATTCTTAAGAATACATTAAATGTTATGTAAATATTATTACATATCCTTAAAAAATAAGTTGATATTTTTTTAACTGGAATTAATAGATATTTTTATATAAATGATTTATGGAACAAAAATTGTTTAATTATTTGAACATGAAATAATTACAGGAAATAAGTTGCTAATATTATTAATGATTTATTGTAGCTTTTTTGTAATGTTATATTTGCATATAACTAATTTTCCTCTTAAAGTAAAAAAAAATTATCTTAAAGCTGTCTTGTTTACAAAAGGGTTTTGCAAGCCTATAACTATTATGCTACGCACAATAGCAGGAAATACATTGAATAAATGTCCGTGAGCCTTAAGAGGTCTGAGACATGGAAATATGAAACGACCCTCACAACTGATTTTGTGATTAAAAATATTTCAGTATGTTAAAGTCCTTGTTTAAAATACATCTTTGTATTTTAATTTATATATTTTTTTGTTTTTCTTTTGCAAACAGGAACTCAAAAATTGCCGAAATTTAGATAAAATTGTGTAGGCCTGAAAGACAAAAAGAAAATAAGCCCATTTATTGATATGAGGTTTAAGGAAACTGAGATGTCTTCAACAAAGACAAATGTGTATGTGATGTACAAAAATTAAAAGATCGTCTCATTTACTTACGTCAAAGCAATAGAAATCTGATTTCAACACTGAGATATTCATATTCTTATGCAGCAGTTTATCTATATAAAATTACATATTTATGTATAAATAATAATGCTTGAGCAATAAGTAACCAATAGCTGAATATATTTTCGTTAGTCGTGTACATACTTTTTGGTACATCCTGAATAATGCTCATTACATTTATAAGTGTGTAAGTTTTCCGAAACCTTATAAACATAACATTCCTTATTACAAACGTAATAATAATTTTAAAAATTTAATTTAATAAGATTTTCAAAAAATTACATTTTATGACTCCTATGTTTCTTAATTTTAATTCAAGTACTAAACTGTTTCTAAATTGCTCCTGTGTTTATTAATTTATTATTCAAATAAGCTCATTCTATATAAATATCTTCCTTTTATAATGGGAAAATATCTGCACTATAGAACAAGTAGATTTTAAGAAAAGTGTACCAGAATCCTTAAAAAATTTAATTTGAGGAAAATGCGACTAAAGATATTTTTCTGTATGCAGTCGCACATTTATTTATGATTTTAAATTTCACTTTTTTTATTTATTGAATTATCATAAATAAATTTCATCTTTGGAATCAACAAAGTTTAACATCAAATCAAAAAATACAAATATTGTAGCATCTTAATGTATCAGTTACTTTGATACACTTTTTTTTAATTTCTTAATTTTATTTCTTTCTTGAATGTATTTTGAGAGAAAAAAGGATCAAACCATTTTGATATTTGTGTTAGTTGAAATTATTTTTTTTCCAATTTCTAAACTATTCCTTTTGTCCCACAGCAAAATTTTTAAATAAAGCTAGACTTCACGAGAGATCGCACATCATCCTATTAAAAATTTTAAGAATATTTCAATTAAAACATTCCTTATTCTTCAATATCGGGAAAAAAGAGAAATTTAAAGTATTAACTATAGTCTGAAATTAAATTATCTGCACAAATAATGTTAGTACATCAATGTATCATTTGAATACATTCACAAATAAAATCTACATTACTTCAACATTTGCTAATAAGTTATTTTTATTGTTTCAGGAAAAGAACAATTTACAAAACTATTCCATCTATTTATATTCTGAAGCATGAAAATAAATCTTCATTTTAATTTGCACAATAGATAAAAATTGATGCTGGAAATATAAGATTAAAGTTTATGTTTGTTAAAGTAAAAATTTAAGATTTACTTCAGTATACATACTATTATCTTTAACAAAAAAAATCTCTAACTAGTTCCATGTATTTATGTATGAAAAAGTGATTCTACTTTTACTAAGCAGTTTATATAGTTGAAAACCTGTTAAATGATTTATCAATTCATATTAATTAATTTCATCTAATCCTAAATATAGAAATGAAAAGGAAAAAAAAAACATTTATCAAGGAATTTGCATTTCGATTTCTCATTATCATTAAAATTGAAAATGGTAGCATCAAAGATGTCAGTATAATTCTATTTATATTAAACAAAAACGATTCCAAATTTTGAATAATTTCATTTTTGTTCTTCAATCAATCACCTCAAATCGAGTTCCACGAACACTTGGTTAGTTATACCAATGCAGTTGTGAGGTAAACCCCACTGCCGAAGGAAAGATACCTTGACACATGTCATATGGATATCCAAGATTTAGGGTAGAAGAGAAGAAATAAAAAAAATGAAAGAAATAAGGGTTCCGATCCGTTGACAGTCTCGTTAACCCAAGCGTGCTGAGAAGATGGGTTCTGATTTTTATGGAATGGAGATCGAGAATGTGTGAAGGTTCTGTGCTACTCTTAATACTTTATTTCTCGCCTCTTTATTTATTTTTCACCCATCACGGAGACGATATTCCTTTTATTATTATTTTCACTCGAGTGTTAAACCTCTGAGCCGGAATACGATTTCACATAAGCCACTAAGAGAGTACTTTGAATAGATGTTCATTGGATTGAGATGGTGTTTAAAGTTTTTCAAATGGAAAAATGGAATCCTATTCAGTTAATTAGATCTATTATACTCTCTGATTCTGTTTTTCAGCATCACTTCAGAAAAATGCAGAATAAAAGGAATTTTCTTGAAATGACATTGTGTTTTCAAAAGCTTTCATTCGAGAAGAATGATGTTTCAAGGAAATACGGCCATGATATTATAATTTACCCAAATGTAAAATCAATTAGTAAGTTTGTTGAAAATTTTCAGGCATTAAATATTCAAATATGCATAAGTTTATTTTAGGAAATTTGTGACTTTAATTCTCAGTTCTGAAGACAATTGAACAATACGTATTGTTTGTATTATATTTGAATTTTGAAATTACAAATACTGCAATACATTTTTGATTGTTTAATGACTTTTAAAATGGTGAAAATTGAAATTTTACTCTTAGATACTAATTTACGGTGACAGAAACTATTTATACAAACATTACACAAGTTTAGGAAACCATTTAATTAAGAAAATAATATTATGCTTAAATATTTATTAACAAGCATTAAATATATTTTGTCACGACTAAAATGCCATTGACTTCTAATTATTTCATTCTCAAAGTAACAAATCACTCATAAAATGGCTCGCAATTGTAATTATTATATAGTTATTATTTAGTACCCATAATCTTTCTAAGTCTAAGCAACAGAGAAATTTTTTTTAAACACAACGTAGAAAAAATTTTTTTAAGATATTATTCAGATAAAAATATGTATCCTTTACAAATCCTACATGAAAGACAAACTCAATGATGTTTGCTCAGTTAATACTGAACCATGTTTTCATAAAGCGATGTAAAAATGAAAAATGCAATATCTAAATAAAATATATTATATAATAATAAGAACAGATGAGGAAATATAAATAATAATCAATTAGAAAAATTAGATTGTTTACGATTAAAAATATACACTTCATTAATTACAGTGTTGAAAGAATAGCTTAGAATACTAACTCTTGAATTCTAATATGACTGTAAGATATTTTTATAAATATTCTGAGTAATAATATAAAAATACTAATAATACTATAAATAATAACAAAATGCTAAAATAATACTATAAATAATAATAATACATAATGGTAATATAATAAATAAATAAATTCTGTAATGAAATATAAAATAATAAAATAAATTTGCATTGTATGAAAGAGAAATTCCGCAGTATCACATTGAGCATCTACAGATTCAACATACTTAAGCCTCAGATACGCAGCGTATACACGTTAATGGAATCGAGACTCGAACGTGTGATTTGACTGAACAGCATCCACCATGAGTTCGCGACCATATCTCTCGGCAACAGTGAATCCGAGAGTACTGTTGTAGTTTCATTTATACGTATATTAAATACTGTTGCAACGATATTCCTTTCTTATTTCTCATTCAATTTATTAAAAAAATTATTTTTAACTTCAATTTATTTTTCTAACTTTTTCATTAATTGAAATTTTTTCTTGGAAATACGAGCAATACCCATATACATTCTGACGTGATCTGTAAGCTGATTGTAACAATGTTTGCTATTTATGTAATTGCTTGATTACAGTACATAAATCTAGTCTTTAAATGGCTTCAAATGCTCAACCTGACTTTCGAAACATAATGTTTTGACAGTTATTCCTGCTCCTTTTTCTTTGGTTATAAATTATATCTAATTTTTTCACATTACTACTTATCTAAATATTAAAACTTATTATGACCACTTATAAAATATTACATTATTGACAATGTTCATGAATCAATAAAAGAAAAATCACGTGTCTAGCATACTCGCTTTTCGTAATTTCCATACAGTCCCTCTTAGATGGCTACTCTCCGGAATCATATTCCCTTGACCGCTGTCCACGCTGTGTGGTAGAAAATGTTCCTCCGTTGAAAGGCTTCTGACCGCACTTGTCAACATCTGTTGCGCGGTCGTTCGTAACACTTTCTCCATAGAGAGAAAGAAAGGAGGAATAAGAAGAAAAAAAAGTTGCAGAACACGAAAAGAAACTGCTTTCATCCGCACTTTTTGTTGCGTTTCTGTTTGAGGGCATATTTATTCCTTTTTATCATTCCTGGCCTCAGTCTATCGGCGTTTGTCTTACTCGCTTCTTTCGAGATTCGTTGTTGATGGCACCATTTACATGTGCATACTTTTAACAGCCGTTGGTGGTAATTTGGTACATCTGTAAATTAGCTTCGGATTGAAAATGAGTTGCAGATTTCAATTTTAATGATCCTATTATTCCCCTTACATACAAAAGCAATACTTATAAAAGTATAGTCTGATTGAATTTTGGTATTAGCACATGAATAAATATTGTGCCAAAATTCTATTAATTTAATCAATAAAATACTATATTTTCCTTAAAACTTTGTAACTGTAAACAAATAAAATGGGATATGTTATTAAAATATTACTTCTATATATAGTATATTTGACTAATTTGTGGGGATTATTAATATACTTCTTATTTACACGAATATAATTTATATACTCTTCAAACTCCATCACAAATACTAATATATCAAAGCTTTTTACCGAGATATATTACATTGTTATTAAGAAAAAATAGAAAATATATTTGGTTAAGAAAATCCTACAGTTTCATTGTATTGAATAATTTTATATATTGACCTAACATATTTTCCAGCATATATCTTTCAGTTCTCACCATTTTTCTTAACGTTAAAACTTCTAATACTTTTAATGTTATGTTCTACTCTATCAAATCCCCTCATTATTGTATCACTCCTCCAAAGTGTTTTATTTTGCTACAAATAACTTACTAAATAAATAAATAACTTAAATAACTTACTACAAATTATAAACTTTATAATGATAAATGATATCACGAATAACATCTAGTTAATCAAATTTAAAGAACGTGGTATAAACTTATGTAACGAGGTTAAATATTTTCTTTTTTCCTAATCCGATAAATGAACATTTTGTCATTTATTGCCTTGGTGACAGCGACACAAATAATTTTATAATTAATCAATTTTATATATTTGTAAATAAATACATTTAAAATCAATTTTACAACCTTTATAAATTGTCATTAATAAATGACAAACTGTTCATTATCCAGAATATGTTACATTTTTCATATTTTATGTTACAGTTTTTCTAGAATATGTTACAGTTTTTCATACATGCATTTGATTCCCAATTTCATTAGATTACATATATAATATATAGGAAAACACCAAAAACAATAATTGCTGCTTATTTAATACTTATTTTCTATTTTTTTATTATTCCCAAAAGGATTATTGTTCCAAGAATTTGAGCACTAATATTGGTAGATAAGAGGATATGGCTTACAAATGTTCTGTCCTATTATTTTTATTGATTAACTTTTTTATCTTCTCATAATAATTCAAAGTGTGCAACACTTGCAGGTCGTAGTTTTCTAAGTGCATCTTATATTCATTATTACATTAAAATATTTATATAAAATCTATCACTAAAAAGATGCAACTCAAGTATAATTTATTAAGATACTAAGAAATTACTTTTGGACAACTATTTGTAGTCTACCATGTGTCTTAGTGTTCAGAAACATATATAACCAGAAGCTAAATTACACTACCATATAGTTGTCCATCATTTCCTGCCATGACTCTCTCTCTCTCTCTCTCTGTATATGTATACATCAAAAAATAAAATCATTAAACGTAATAATGGTATCATCTTCTGTGAATTGGAATAAGAATTAAGAAAGAAACACACACACATGCCTAAAATAAACAATAGATTTTAATGAAGATCATAAGAAGATTTAATAGGAAAATAAAGGGAAAAATAGAAGCAAAAAGAAATTAATTTTAAAGAAAGAAAAAGAAAGTTAATCTATTTTATAATTTTAAATGTCACTCATCTTTAAACATTAGTTATGCCAATTCTGTCCAAGACTTACTTTTGCCTCCCAAAGCTGTTATCATTAAGCAAAACTATACTATCGGCCTCTATAAATTTGAATGAGAATAAAGAAAAAAAATTATAAATAACACCGGTAAAAAACGAGTTTTTTGAACATGGGTTTCTTTCAAACTTCACATTTTGCGTAACATAGTTTTTTACACCTTAAATTTTGTCGGCAAAAGGGAACGCGCAATGTGTCGAAAAGAACTTCTGACATAATAATTTATTTTAATTAAAAATTTATTTTCCTTTAATTTTTTTACAAAATAATAATGAACAAAAGAGAGTTTAAGCAATGACCCCTTCACCTTAGATACGGATTTGTTGACCATTAGACGAATTAGTGAGAAACTTAGCGTAAAATTTAATTCTTTAAATAATTAGTTTTAATCAAATTATTTTTATTAGTTATAATTAACTTTTCGTATTGTCACCTAATGAATCCTGTTTTGAAAATTGCAGCTCAATTGAGTGCTTTAAAATGTGAGAAATAAGCTATTAAAATTTTTATCCTGACATACAATGTGAGTTGAAAAAAAATCTTTAAAAATTAGGAAATATTTTTGACGAAAGATATAAAATATGTAAAAAAGGAATTAAAATATAAAACCAAAAATTTTACAAGAAAAAAATTATTATATTTTATATTTTTAATCTGTTTCTAAAAGAATTTTCAGTAATTAGCTTTAATTCCAGTATAAAACAATTCATTTAAATTGTTTGTAAAATTTAAAGGTACATTAACTAATTTATTACTGCGTAAAATATCATTCAATCATAAAAACATAAAAGTTTCACTGTAAAAATATTTAAACTGAAATTGCTTGCAAACAAAAGCACATTATTAACAGAAAAATAATCTTTATCTTTCTTTTCAAATATTTTACAACTCATCCAACATCTACAACTTTTTAAGTTAATAATTAAATAAACTGTTTGATAAGCATTTCATAAGTTTCAATCAGATTTAAATAAGTAAGATTAAAGACAAAACTGGTTCAAAAATTTTCTTTTTTAATTTATAAGGTCATCTATATGTCTAACCAAAGTGAATACATTGTTGTTTATAAAAAAATTTTCACATATAAATGTTAATAAATATTAGCAAGACTATTAATAAAATATTCAATCTTCTTATAATCACACACACATTCTTAATATCAACAATTTGTATTTATGAATAAATATTTAGTGGCATTCTTAACAATATGTAAGCAAGTATTATTTTATTTTCAATATAACAAAATCAATTAAAATTTTAATAATTCTTTTCTTCATACATAATGAAAAGTTTTTAATATTTTTAATGTTGAAGTTTTTTTTCAAATTTAGTATTTAAAGTATATAATTTTTCTTTAATAACATTCATGTCCATATATTTTCTTTTCCAATGGCATGCTTTATTTGTTTCTTTTATTATTATTAGAAATATAGAGAATATTAAAACCATAATTCCAGTTAAAATATTCTTAAAATTCATTCTGATTAAGAATTGAATCATAATTTTATTAAAATTAAAAACTATAATACTCTTTGGTTATATAGAATTGAAAGCCCATATATATATATATATATATATATATATATATATATATATATATATACATATATACATACACACACATGTATATACGTCTTCTGCGAAAAAATAGCATGCCAATTAGTACTCTGGGATTATACATCATGTCATAGGAACGAGTTGAGAATTATTAAATTTATGCCGAAGCTGCGAAAAAGATAAAAGTAAAGTTGTAAATTTGAAGGCGGCAGATGTCATATAATAAGTCAATTACTTGTAACTTCATTCGTTACAAATTTCACAAAAATAGAGTTTTGAGAAAACATGCAAAACAATATGTTTTGTTTCCGGGGTGGATATTATATTGAAATGCGCATGTGAACTGTGGCTTAAAAGTTTAAAGATGGCGATTTTCATGTAAGCGATCGAGAACGTAGAGGAGATGCACTGAAGACTCGGATTGACAGCTCGGTACAGCTCGGTAAAGATAACACATCAATCAATAACTCCCGAGACTAACATTGAAAACAACATTTTATTTCCAAATTTTTTTTTATTCATCAACATAACACCTTTGTTAATCACTTTTAGGGGTGATACACATGTTCCACGCTTTTCCAAATCTTTTCCCCACCTCCAAATTTTTTTTTTTTCTTTTCTTTTTTTTTCTCGCAAGAAATCTTTTTGTTGCATGAGTAAATAGCGATAAACAGCTTTCTGAATCATCGACCTTACGTTGTTTTGTTCCATCGAAAGAAATCGCGGTAACCCAATTTGAAAACCTTTTCACTTTACACTTCAAACCTTTTTCAGTAACATATACCATATGATATCAGTGTCATCTCATAATTCACGGAGCTCACCTTTACGATCTTCATTATATTCTTTATCATTTCACCCCATTTTCCGGTGTAACGTTTCAAGTGTGTCACCTGAGTGTTCCATGTCATTTGTGTCGGCTAGACCATCGTTTAAATCCTCGGCAAACCACCGGACAAATCGTTGCTTTTGATGGATTCAAGAGTCCGCAACATTTTTCATCCCATTGTTTCGTTGCCGTGTTTTACCCATTAAGGTCTCTAGGACTCTTAACGCTTGTCCGTGTATCGAAAAAAATATTTCGCTTTTTTCAAAACAATATAATTCTACTCAATGAAAAAGCAGACAATTGAACCTTCTTTACCACATAATATTCATTATATTTATCAATCTTTGTCTCATATTTTCAATTGAAGAAACATTTAAAAGTTATAATGAAAAATAAATAGACATTTTCAAAAATTCAGGAAATTCTATATTCTTGCTGCGCGCAGATTCCTAAGAATATTGATTAAAATTTACAGCTATATTATTTAGTAAAATTACCTTTTAAAGCTATACACACTTTTAGAGAACTTAGAGAAAAAATTTTTAATACAATTATTAAAAAATTATGAAATTTTAAGAAAAATCCAAATTAAAATTCATAAAAGATTTTCTCGTTACTAATGTTTTAAAATTGATCTATGTCAGCAAAGAAACCTTTGAAACATGTATATAAAATTTCACTCTGATATCTTAAATAGTTTCTGAGAAATCCTGCGCGCTACTTAAAAATTTTTGTTTTGAGAAAAATGAAGTTAAAGTTGAAAAATAACAAAAAAAGAATTCACATAAAATAACATACACTAAAATGCCCCAGGATCATAAGTACTTCCCTCAGTAATCTTATGGTGTTCCATTTCTTTAGCTTTTTTAATTTTTTTAATCTTACGAGCTTCAAAGGAAGCTTCGGTTGCTCGCTTCTTGGCAGTTGAAACGCGCACTTTGTCGACATTTACACATTTATAAATGTATTTCCTGTGAATTTTCAAGCCTAAAGCAAGCATCAAATCAGCTTGACTTTTACGTCCATCATTGTATTCACATATAGATTATAAAAGTGGCTATTTTAGCAACTGTTAGGCCTGACCCAATTAATTTTGGGCTATATTTCCAAATCAGCGAGTTCAGTGACTCATTTGCATTTTGGGTTTTACCACCTAAACATCTTCGCAGCAGCTTCAAATGCGATAAATCCTTAAAAACAGGTTTAATTGATTCTGAAACTGCTTTTGGTAAGGTGTTCGTATGTTTATATTCCTGAGCTTTGTTGTTAAACTCCGAAACATTATATTTACACCAACTATCGATGCCTTTAGGGCAGAACCAATGCTTCAGCTCATCATCTGTACTAGCTGTATGAGCCCATACAGCCCAGATAGCTTGTCTCATCTCGCTGACATTTTGAGCATTGGCACGGATTGCATTACCATAGTAGATTGTCAATTTATTTATGACAGCATCCGTTAGGCGACCCTTTCCACCAATTGTTTTCCCATCAGACAGCTTCTTTTTCCCCATTGAGGCTTTCAATTTTCTCAAGTGGCTGCCCATTCGCTTTTGAACGTGTCCAACGCACTCAATTTTATCAATTGTGATACTGTCACCGTATGGCTTTTTTTCAACAATAGATAAAAATGTTTTTGAATCCCCATCTCCGATGTATTGTTGATATATTAAGCCATGTTTGCGTTCAGATCTGAGAAAAATTCTTTGCATTCCACTGACTTCCATTTGTCCAGCGGATCCGTAGTGGTTTTTTTTACAAAAATGCTGGTGTTTAGCCAAATAAGAACTATATTTGGGCCCGAACTTTGGCCCCTTGTATGAGTTGCACCCTTTGCAATACGAAGACATGATTTCAATATCGAGGACTTTCCCACAATCAGCTCCAATCAGAGTGCACACCCCGATAAGAGATGTATGACCTCGTGTCTTCCATGTCCCATCACCACTAACTGCAATAGAATTCGCAGTGCCATCAATAATTTTTTCTTCTTTCGCAGCTTTTATCATTGATACATTTGCAAGAGCCTCACTCGCATCTGCTATCTTTTTATTTATTATGTCATATGCCTTCTGAGACACTGGCTTTGGCAAACACATAATGGAGCAAAATGTCTCGAGGGAGGATAATCCTTGGCCTATATATCTCATCGCTAATACAGACCGTCTGTTAATTTCAGGTACATTTTTTTTGTCACCAATCATATCACAGGAATTGAATTTCTGCTGAACTCCACATTTTTTACAACTTATTAGGAATGTTGATGACAAACCTACAGTGGATTTTTCACTCAATTTTATTTCCCCTTGGCACACAGTGCAATGCATATATTTTTCTAATTCTGAGAACATTAAATTAATATCTATTAATCTATATCCCAGAAATCTGTGACAAACATCTTTTTCTAAAGATTGCGAAACACTATGTGCACAAGGTAACTTTTTAGCAGATGTACTTTTGTTTGGCGCTATATCTTCAAACACAATTCTGCCAAATTCAGACTTCGATTTTTTAATGTATTTATTACCTTGAAATCTTTTCTTTTTTTGGTCTCTGTCCAGACGATCGTTTTTTCACAAGATTATCCATATCAAAACACTCACTGAGAGAGATCTAATAACGAATAAATTTGACTGCGAAAGTAAATAAACAAACTCAGTAAAAGCAAAGTTAAAAGTTGAGTTGCTACACTCCTACTTATTCACAAATTTATTTTGATATTAAATATGACTCTTCTTCTAAAACTATTCAGCAAGAGAGAATAATGCTTAGAAAATTCTGACAGCTGTCAAAAGTGGGCGTGGCAGGGGCTTGTTTTGGTTTACTTTTCACCAGGATGGTTTAGTTTTTTCTCGATAACTCTGGAAGTTTTCGAAGTATCGTTATAATTTTGGTACCAAAATGTTCAGAACAAATGAGGCTCTAACATATATTTTTTTCAAAAAATCAAAAATTTTGAGGTTTAAGGGTCCTGAGACCCCTTAAAAAACAATGTTTTATCAGAACACGAAACTCGGTTTTTTCCATTTTTTAAACAAACTACAAAACGACTTTACTCCAACCTCGATAACTCAGCTGTTTCTGGTCCGATCAACTTAAAATTTTGACACGTTTCAAGCAAAGGTTAGTACTCTAGAAAGACCTGGTTACTGGTTTACTACGAGTGCCATCTCTGGGTTAGCCTCGGGAGTTATTGATTGATGTGTTATATCTCAAAATGAAAAGTGAACTTTGTGAACAATTATGATCATTACTAAAGCGATTTCTAATCGTTTACATGCAATGGTAAAGACTCAAAAGGTAGGAAGATAGATTCCACACACTATGAGCCAGAGGAATAAGGATAAGCCTGTATGGAAGTGAATTAATCTACTCTAAAATAGGCAGCACAGAAAATATTTTGTGCAAAATATTGGGAAGAGAGATGAAAAAGGGGTATGTTATGACAATCTGAAATGCAAAAAGCATTGGAGGAATCCCAGGAAAGGAACAATATTAATGCTGAAACGAGAAATTCAGTGCAAAACATTCTCCTGTGCAACTTACCGAATATGAAGAGTGTACTCTATAATGAAATCTTGGAGTCCAGTGTAAGAGTAACAGCTGAATGCTACAAGTAACAATTTCTTCTACTGAATCAAGAAATCAGTCAAAAACATCCATTTTCAATTATGGTTTGCATTCCTTGAAATTGCTCCAAGGTCTTATGTTATAACAACAATCAAGGACATACTAGTACACTTGGCTGGAAGGTTTTCAAACACCCGACGTATAATCCTGACAGATAGTCTCCTCAAATTATCATTTTTTTCCTTCGATGTATAATAACTTTGTAACACATCTTGTAAAACCTATTTTTAACACATCTTGCCAGTGATTAGTAAAAAAATTGGGTGATGTCTTCTTCAGATCGTGACACGAATCGTTCTACGTTGGAGGCTTCCGTCAACTGCCCGACAGATGGCGGAAGGTGATAATTGATAATTAGAGTATATTTTGATAAATAAAGGCGTTATTCACTGTTTTCAATTACATATTCATTGATACATACACACACACAAGCACACACACACACACACACACACATATATATATATATACTAGGTGTAGTAAGAAGTTTTTATAATGTGCATATTAATTGATCCTTAAGCACACAATATAGTGAATTTACTACACAATGTACACAAGATCAACTAATATGCAGAATATATATTTATCTAGATATATCGGTTATTTCTAAGTAATAATTAAAACTTTAATTCATAAATATATATATATATATATGTGTGTGTGTGTGTGTGTGTGTGTATGTGTATATGTATATGTATGTATATATATATACACAAATATACATATATATATATATACACAAATATATATATATATATAT
>BMAW01109241.1:27825-45794 GCA_019974015.1 Nephila pilipes | reverse complement strand
TATAATATAATATAATATAATATAATATAATATAATATAATATAATACAATATAATGAAATGAATGAATTTAAGTCTCTGATTTTATTACACAATGATTGAGCCTTTAAAACCATTTAATAATTTCATTGCGCTCATCAAATCCTTTCAATTTTTTCCAATTCATTTTTAGTATTCAGAGTTTTATTGTAGCTGCGGTAGCCTAGTGGTCATGGTCGCTGACTAATCGCAAGCGCCTTTCGTCGATTGGGGGATTCGAGCCTTGATGGTACTAAAATCTCATCGTGTAGCTGGGGCTGATGCACTTTAAATCTATAGAGGCCCAAAGTCATCCCATTAGTGTGGTGTGGAAGTTGAGAGGGGGTGGCAGCTCAAGTGTAGTCCTCGTCATTTGACAGAGGTTCAGAATTACGAGATCCGTAACAAGAACCCCTTGTGTTGTTTCTAGAACGACGATAATAAAATCAAACTAAGTTTTAATAATCAATTTAATAAAATAACTCTTTTTTTCTGTTTAATCATTGGGATTAAATCTTCAAAATAATTTATTATTAAATTGTCTCACATGTAAATTTATAAACTTAAAGCATCTTCACATTTTATTTTACGAAAACCACACAACTTAATAATCAAAATTGAGCATTTTGCAGAATTGGTGAATGCATCTGTTCTTTTATTTAATAACTGATGAAGCTTACGAAGATTTTAATTCTGATTAAGATACACATCGACAACGTGTGTTAATCTTTTATTTTAAAATTACCACAGCATGGAATTCTGTCAAATTTAACAATTGAATGAAAGAGGAAGCGTTCTTTGTAAGAAAAATTCCCCCTGAAAGCTTTGTCCAGAGAGGGAAAAATTGGCGACGTTGTCAAAGTACTAAAAAGACTCCACAACAAGATTTATGTAATGGCGTTGTTTTTGTGGGAATCTTCAATTGAGTGGCATTAAAAGTGTCGAGTTATGGCGATAATAAGAAGATTAAGTGTCGGGAAAATACATTGTAGCTATTCTTAAAGAATTGAAAGGAAGGATACTGAATGAGTAATGGAAGGATACGAATAAACACGATGCACGGATTTGTTAACTAGAGATTCGTTAAAATACGTGTATTTTTCAAAATATATAATTTTTTTCTTCTTAAATCTTTTGAAAACTTAGTGATAAATGTTAATGGAAACATATATTTTGGATATGTGATGATAGGACGTATAACAGATGAGGAATTGATTTATACAATATTTTTGTTCAATAAAATTTACAATTCCATCTAATGTTTTGGTAAATTTTCAAGTTTCAGGACATTTTATGAATAAGTTGTCAAGATTGTTGCATATACTGATAACGTCAGATTACACATTAAGAATTGTTTTTCATTGACACCTATTTGAAAAGAGAGTGAATGTTACAAAATAGCCTGAAGTAGGAATTCAATTCTTGCTCATTTGTGCTTAAAGTTTAGTTTTTAATTTATTTGGTAGCTAAAAATCACTTACGGACAATTGACCTATTTTTAAAGTAATTAGAATTTATATATTTTACATTTTGCTTTTTATTTTTTTTTTAAATTCCTACTATTAGCTCACACTCTCCCTATATATATCTTATTAATCAATCGTTAATAAAATACTTTTATTCAAATTTTCAATCGTTAATAAAATACTTTTTATACATCCACTCAAGTTCAAATACATTTTTTAAAACTTGTAATGGATGACATTTGATGTTAATACAGTTTTTTTTAAATATTAATTCATTTAATTAAATTTAATTCGTGAAAATTTAGTTTAACCCAACCACTTGTCGCGATTTCAAAAATTGCCAAACTTAAGCGATTTTTCTTTTGGCTGAGAGTTAAGTCCGCGAAGTGGACCAGGGTAGCCACATTTGGCGAAATACGGTCAAATAATTCCTATCGCCAAAGGTATTTGAGCTAAACTGCATTCCAACCATTTAATTTATTAGATGAATTAAGAAATCTACTATGACATTTGTCTTGCAATGGCAAAGTTGGTAAAATGTTGGCATATAATCTTCATGCCTTCAGATCAATCTCGTCGAAGCATATTTTTTTTTATTTGATTTTCAAGTAATTAATTTTAGTTTTATATGGGAGAAAACAATTTCTCTTATATAAGATATTTAGTAGGATATAAATTTAGGAATAAATCCCATCGTGACGAAGCGTGTAGGGCGCAGGAAAAACTTTTCTTTTGCCACTTAATATTGAGATTCTGTCATATGTATATCCATATTTATATTAGTTGTAATTATTTAATAAAAAGTAAATAAAATAAAAATTTTCTTTGGTGACCTAAGTAGTAATTGACTTTAATTTTTTATATATATATTACTTGTTAATATTTCAGTTATGTTTCTTATGAACAAATTAGTAACTGTGTGTTCTGCAATATTAATATTATATTTCAATACTTTGACGTAATATACGTACATTTAAATAGCACACACATAATACTTAAAAATAATTTCTTTTATTCAAATTATGAAGGATTTCAAAATGTATTAATCGAATTTTCATAACATGCTTAAAAGTATTTTGCATAAATTTCAATGTGCTTAAGAGAGATTTGGGGGAACAAAAGTGGGAAATAGGCATTAAAGGAAATAAAATGTGCTAAAATGTATTTCCTTTCATTAACTTTTCTAAATTTTTCCAAAAAAGTAATTTTAACTTGGAAGCGTCAAATGATTATTTGTATTTTATCTTACAGTTGACAATAATTTCTTACATATATATTTCCGTATAAGTGACATTCTACCCAGAGTTAACTTCTTGCTTATAAATGAAGGTCTTTATTTGTTAATCGATACAATTTTGAAAAATTATAGTAATTATCGTTGAAGAAAAGAAACTATACTTATTTTATTAACTCTTTCAATAAGTGCTTCTTTTCACAATTCCTTCAAATTTGTCTAACAAAGGTAATGCCTACTTCGAAGAGTTAAATAACTGTAATAAATTTTAAAAAACAACATGAATTTCTTACACATATGTATCTATAGAGGTGATTTCTACCGATAATCAACTGCGGACTTGGAAATGAAGATCTTCAAATGTTCACAGATGCAATTTTAATGGATTAAAGTAATTATCGCTGAAAAGAGGCATTCAATAATGCTGCTGTAATAGCTATTGTTGTCGTACCCATATATAATTCAGTATATGCATTAGATAGTCTCAAACTCCTTAATGACAACAGAGTCCAGATAAGAGGCCTCAGGGTTACAGAGAAATTTCTGTGTGGATAAATACGAGTAAATGTGCAGTCATACGTACAGTTTAAAATAGTTGGCGGTTGTAAATGTGATCTGGTGTCATTGGAGTATAAGAATACATTCTACAATTATAATAGGTTTGTAAGTGGTCAGAGTGAACTGTTATGTCCTTCTAATAATTTGATCTAAGTCTTTCTATAGCTGGTGTTATTTATCTAGAGCATATAAGTTCTGTAATTAGGGGTATTCTCAGTAATATATACCAGTGTCCAAAATTAAGAGAATTTTCCGATTAGGGCGAATATCTCTAGAACTACTTGATGGGTTTTAATGAAATTTGGTTTGTACATGGGATTAATATAACACAAAAAAATAACCATTCAATAGTTATAATACACACAAATTATCGTACGTAACACTCATCGAGTTCGCAAGGTATGAAAAAGCAGTTTCAGAATAGAAAAAAAGGAGTTAAAAGGGTGTATGGTCCCCTTTTATAGATATACAGGCCTCACATTCCGATTTTATGCTGGAAATAAGGGAGTTTATGAGTTACTGTGGCAATTGGTCTCAACAGACCAACAACGCTGTTTTCAGGTCTTGGATAGTTCTCAGAGGGTGTTGCGAATTGCTATTGCCCTCCCCAGAGAATCCGAGGTATGCTCTATAGTATTAGGTTTGGAGATTTGGAGTCACAGTCCTCCTTTCAAATACTTGGAGGTGTGGGCTGCCTTCCAATAAGATGCCTGCTACGACCATCAAAATGATCGTTGCCGTAATGATCAATTTTTTGGACATAGAAGGGAGGTAGCTGGTTCCTCGTTATCTCTATTTGAAAGTACTGCAATAATCACTGGTTTTGCTGAACCGGGACTCAGCAGTGAAGAGAACGGTCGCCCATTGACCCATGTTCTAATTTCTATGATCTGTGTCCCATTTTAAGTCGACTCTCCTGCTCGCAGAACTGAGCAGGATGCAAGCAACAGGTTTTCTTGCAAACAGTTTTTCTTATGAAGTCTTCTGGAAACAGTGACCTATTAAAACTCCGTTTCCAGTGTGTGAATACAACTCATGAAAGACCTGAGAAAATGTAGCATCATTGTTATACCTCGCCATAAAGGGCAATGTTGATCTTCTCTGGCCATC
The DNA here is from genome assembly GCA_019974015.1 of Nephila pilipes. Taxonomy (NCBI): domain Eukaryota; kingdom Metazoa; phylum Arthropoda; class Arachnida; order Araneae; family Nephilidae; genus Nephila; species Nephila pilipes. Next base: position 41,409 of record BMAW01109241.1, on the reverse strand, counting down.
TTGGCGACTTTGCCCAGGCTTTCTCTCGATGGAAATGATGTCTTCAAACAGTTTCCATAAGTTGTACAATACCCTGTGCGTTATATCAAATTCTCTACAAATCTGGATATGAGATTGGCCTGCTTCTAGCTTACCTACAATTTGTCTCCTCATTACATAATCTAAACGTTGGTGATTATACAGTTCTATAGTTTGATTTCTAATTCAAGTAAATGCTGCAAAAAAACACCAAGAAATTCTGCGAAATGTGCTAGCGAACGAAATGAGGATTTTAGCACGCGCGATAACAAATCCTATTTTTCTACTAGTTCCACCCACACATACATATATGCTTTCTTATTCGATGTAGAAGATTTGCATCTTTGTTTCAATGTACCGTTTTTACAATTCGTTCAATTCTTATCATGAAATTCGACACATATGCAAATTACTTAATTTTGAATTCCAGTGTATTTAGAAGTCCATATTTAGTCACAGCATTTACATTAGACAGTATTAAGGTAGGATAATTCTGGATCATATTTCGTACTTTCTTCACTTGCAAGACTGAGTATTTATTGCTGTCAAAGTTTATAGGTGCAGGAATCCATTGAAGTTCACATAAGTTTCTTTTATTGTACAGTTGTTTAAGTAAATGACATATGACTCGAGTGTTGTTCATTAAAGTATTTTTGATTGTTTCTAGAATAGATTTTCAGTCTGAGAACGATATGGGGCAAAAAACAGTTTATGATTTTTATCTTATTAGGAGGACCTTAAAATAGTATCGTTTCTCCGCTTGTTGATATTCATTAGTCATTTATGAGCTTATTGTGTTCTTCAAAGTCGTACCAAAAATATTTTAAGGTTAGAGTGACTTCTCTACTCCTAAATAATTAAATCTTATTTTTTTTATAATTTTAGGTGAAATGGGCAAATAATAATCTAAAATGTAAAAGACAGTGTCTCTCTCCAAATGAACTGTCAAGAATTATAGGAAAGCCAGGTTTACACAACAAAAGGTGCTTTTGTGTGTTTGGTGGAATATTATCGGTGACGTTCGTTTTGAAGTGCTGAATCCTGGTTTAACTCTGAATGCATACAATTATTGTGAATAATTGGATCTAATAAATTAATCTATAATTGAGGAATGTCCAGCGATTATAAACAGAAAAGGTCTTATTAAGCAACATGACTATACAAGGTCGCATTGTGTAAGGCAAACCCTTAAAAATAATTTATATTGGGCTGGGAGATATTGCTTCACCCATTGTATTTGACATATATTACTCCATAACATTTCCTTTTATTCCGAACGCTACAACATTTTCCAAGTGGAAAGAAATTAAAAATTCAGATGATGCCCAAAATATTATTTCCAGATATTTTTCTCAAAGACTAAATGAATTTTAACACTTCGGCAAAAACTGTTGCACACTATACGGAAAAAGTTGTTACTAATGAGGATGATTATGTCATTGATTAAAAATAAAAACTTGGTTCAAATTTATGTGATTGAATTTAATGTAGAAAATTGGTATTATACATTCTGGACACCCTAATATTTTCCTGTGTATTTTTCATTAAATTACAACTTGCATTCGTGCATTCCTATACAAACATTATTGTTTAGAATGTAACACTGCTTTTCCAAATTTAGCTAAGGAATCTGAAGCATACTTCATGAATATAAACAATTTTTTTCATCAATTTTGCATTAAATTTCAGCTATTTTCGGGGGAGGGGGTAAAGTGAAAGATATTAAAAATGAGAGCTTCAGGGTATAAGAAAATGTTTAGATCTCAAAAATAGCTTCATAATTTTACTGTAAAAGATAGTTGCTCGCATTGAATGTAACCCCATGCAAGCAATACATGACGTTATTAGAATTTTTATTAATTAGAATACTTTGCTTATACGATGTTCAATAAACTGTAAAAATAAATGAATTAAAAATGAATAGAAAGTTTTATTGAGAAACTAATATTATAAAAAAATGATACTAGAGATTTAGTATTGTTACTAAGCATATTAAATAATAGTACCTAAATATATTATTCTGAAATTAATTGATAAATACAATCAAGAAGAGCATATTAGTTTTTTAAGTAATATTTTATTCCTTTGTTAAATACACACACACACACACACACACACACATATATATATATATATGTGTGTGTGTTTGTTTACATACATACAGAGTGATATGAGAAAAAGACCTAAAAAACTGAAAAGAACCACACAAAGAATTAGTAAAACGTACTACTACATTGTTACAATGAAGATAAATATATTTATTAAAGAACAATTCATCAGAATTATTTCTAATTATTATACATTACGCAATGTTTATGTGACATTTGATTTTTCTCCTCCCTTTACATTCAATATATTTCCAAATAGTGGAATGAAATGCATTCGAAATATTTTCTTTTCTAAAAATTTTCATCACACATGATATACGGCTACAAAGTGATTCCCAAAAAATGAAATCATATCAACCATTTTATATATATATATATATACGAACACAAAATTTTAAAACATACTCAATGCGCAATGAATAAAATATATTCAAATTCTAATAAATTTTTGATGTGTTAATATACGTCCGTTGCGTGTGTGGGTGTATGAATAGATTTTCTTTTAGATACCTTCTGAACATATGGAAATTTGCCGAATTATACACTTTTCTTTTAATAAACATTAAGCGTTAATCAAGATTCATCAAATTCTTAAATCATAGTAGAATGAAATTTAAGTTCCATAATATTATGTACACGAAAGTTTCATTTGTTTTCTATTAAGAGTGCCATTGTTATAAATGATCCTCCCCCCCCCCCCCCAAAAAAAAAAAAAAAAAAAAGAAATCTCTTAAAGAAAATAGCTTATTTGCAGCAACCCCCAAATTTCTTCCCCTTCAAAAAGTTTTATTTATGTTTCCGTTTCGAAATATTCTTAAGTTTCACTAACTATTTATGAAAAGTTTGTAAATTATGTAAATAAGAAATTCTATTATTTCTTGTATATAGCGTAATTTATTTTAAAAGAATACTTATTTTGGTACCATAGTGGATATTAAGACAACTGGGAATATCATTACATATTTATATGTATAATCTGATTCAAATTTTGATACGAAGTCACACCTACTATGAAACGAAATTCACTCAAAATTATTTTCCTGCAAAAACACTTTTCAGTAATAAATAGAATCGAATATGAATATTTTTGTAAGATCTGTTCGAATAATTCAAATAATATAATTAATTACATCTGATGTTAGATATGAATCTAATATACTTATTACAATAATTCACCTTTCAAATATTTTGAAAATACATAAATTAAGAAAAAATTAAGAGAAAGTAGAATGGAAACAAAATTAAATTAATACATATGTATGATTTTAAATCTTTATGAATGAATTATAAATGTTATAAAAACTACATAATATAGTTAAAAAATAATTCTTATAGCATGCTAATTACGAAAAAAAATGTTACTTCTTTTTATATTATGGAAGAATACAAATGATTAAATACAAAGATGAGCAAAATGTAAGCATAATTACTTAAGAAGTAAATTTTTAGAATATTCTATTATTTTTAAGAGGAAACAACTTATTTAATAGAATCATTTGCAAAAAAAATATGATATGTTTGCACGACAACCTGACCAGAATATTATTTAAACGGACAAAAAAAAAACCCGTGACGTAAATAGCAGACACATACCGTAACAACTTGCAGATTTTTTTTTGGTAATTATAGAAGATCACATAATTGTTCAACAGACGATAACAATATTTTTTTCATTTGCATTCACAAAAGATTTTTTTTTTTGACTTTACGCATGGATGAGCTATTTTCAAAATAAATATCATACTTATTAACTTTAAAATAGAAAATGAATTTATAGATTCTCCAAGGAAACCATTCATACACTCACACACACACACTCACACACACACACACACACACACACACACATATATATATATATATATATATATATATATATATATAAATACCATATATTGTTTCTGTAAGAATAAATAAAAGTATTAAGAATATTTATTCAAATATTAATAAACCTGAAATTATATCTTCTCATATTGTTTGGGAGATAATTTTAATCATTTCTCCATTTCGTTGAATAAAAATATGTGGGAATTCCTTGAGTTTGAATCTATTTTTTTGTAATTATAAACATTCATAAAAACGATAGTGCAAACATGTATTGAAAGTAATGTGAATAAATTCATTTACGTTTATGAATGGTAAAGAAAATATTTATCTGTTTTCTCAGTTATCAGATCACTTGAGACTTTTAATATTCCGTTGGTCATCATTTTTATATTTCTTTTCATAATAACAACATTCCGTTGGTCATTCCAATCATATATACGGATAACATTAGATTGCTCTTTTATATTTTAAAAGGATTATAATTGTTTTTATATTCTTTTTATATAACTAAATATTCTTTATAATATTTACATTTTAATTACGACTTTTGAAAAAAATCGCTTAACTAAAGCATATGTTTTATAATTAAGTAATGCAGCTATTTTCTTTACAAATTTTAAGAAGTTCTCCCTAAAATTAGCCAATTTAACAATTAAGCACATCCTTAAGCTTAAAATAGAGTTTCTTAATTAAGTTCAGATAAGGAATAAAATAATAAATTTTTCGAGTTAGCAAATATATTAAAATAACGATATATTAGAGGATGGTATAAAGTACACTGCCTTGAAGCTCTAATATTAAATAAGAAAAATTGCAATCAGAACAATTTCTAAGATTAGACATATTTATAGATAAGATATATTTTCTTTTGAACATAATTTGTTAAAAGACAATGCATTTTTTAGAAATTTTGAGTACTTTACAACATAACAGAAATAATTATACGTATATTCAGAATAAAAAATACATGTATTATTTCCCTTATTAATCATTTTACAAATACAATATCAACTCGATTTCAAATAATTAACTATTAATTTAATTACTACGTTTTCCTTAAAAATATGTTAAATATTAAATTAATAGTAATACGTATTAGAATTTACAAAATTGATCCAATGAATATTAAAGTTACCAATTATACAAAAGTTAAGCATAATTGGTAAAATTATCAACAGAAATTAGCTAATTGCTTATATATATATATGTGTGTGTGGGTGTGGGTGTGATAAATCAATTTATTTTCTTTCTTTTTTTTATCTCAGTTTCTTTCTGAGCATGAAGCTTTCTTTTCCACGTCTAAAAATATTGAAATATTAAAATTTTTCTTACGATTAACGCGTGCTATATTACATCACCCCATTTTACTGATGATTTACTAATAATGTTGCGGAGAGCTCCAATTTCCATCTGTGAAAGAAAACCTAATGCTCGGTACAAAGCTTTATTTTCCCTTTTATCTACTATCCCTTACATATAACATAATTATTACTTAAAATATAGTTAAAATAATATTTCTAAAAATCAATATTTGAATATTGGTACTTAAATAAACAATTTTATTAACATTGAAATTGAAAGATTCTATTTAATAATACATATATTACAATAAATTTTATTTTATATGATCTATGGTTGTGTGTCTAAATATAATGTTTGAATTTTACTTTTATTAATTTTAATTAAATTTAAGCAGGTAGGATAAACATATAGATTTGGTTCATGCAATTAATATATTTATAATTAATAAAATTATTTTTATTGGTATACTTCTCTAAATAAATATTGACTGTACGTAAACAAATATTGACTAAACTATTAATAAGTGGTTCTCATTGTGACAAGCCTTTAATCATCACTAAAAATTTATTCATCATTAAAAGTATATTACAAGGAAAATCATATTAAATTTATCATTTAAAGCAACATGACTTAATTTAAGTTCTGGATTGAAAGCAGTGAATTAAATTTTTCATTAAGATTATATTATTTGAATAGTACTTCTTAAATATAATTAAAGTTACCCTAAGAAAATCATCTGTCACTAAATAATTAAAAAGATCTTGAAAATCATAACTATGGATTATGTATAATTCTTGTTTTTAATTGATTTAAGAATTTCAAAACTATTTTAATGATTGCTGTCTCATTTAAAATTAGCTATAGTTTCTAATGCAATTATTTGTTAAAATTTATATTTGTGAACAGACATAAAATTATGCGGCAATTAAGCGAAATAAACTTTAAATAACTTTTAAAAAAAATGAAATTTTTATCAACATGATATGACGTAAATCATCGTATCTGTTCCTTTATGTTTCAGGATCTTCTACAAAGATTTGAAATTCAAAAAATTAGTTAAATTACAATTCGATGAAATTCCTGAAAAATAACTTAATTTTTCGTGTTGTTCTTAGAAATTCACCAGATATGAGATCGTAACTGATTTTAATACTGTTATCAATTAACCTTTTTTCTATCATTTGTCCAACTTAATTAACTTTACCTACATAAATTTATAACATAGATTCTTATGACTAATTTGTCTGTATATATATTTTGTTATATGCTAATAATACTTATTTTCGCAATTTGATTTAAATTGAATTTTGATCAAAAACCTTTCTAATGACCTTTGTTTCTTGTGGTTTTCTACAGCAATGCTCTTCAGCGCAAAATTTTAGAACCATTTCCAATGAACAAGAATTGTTTCTGACCATGTAATTTATGTTATTTCCTTTGATGCGTATTTACTTTGGAAAAAAATTAATTCTACACCATTTATTACTATATTAAATATTTCTCAAAATGTCCTCTTTACGCAAAGATAATAAAAAAAAACATTTTTCTGAAAAACTCCTAAATCAAATTTTGAAACTAAAATGTTAAAAACTATCTACATTCTTCTTTATATAATGTTATACCTCGATTGTTCCTGTAAAAATTATTTGGACAAAACTTGATTTGATCATTTTAATGTGTATAATTAGGATTTCAATTATATACTCGTAGCTTTCAGTCACGGAAAAAGTATTTAAATTAATTACTACATTATCATACATTCTCTAACTTCAAAATATTTTTGAATATGTATATGTAACACATTCTCAGGTATAAATTCTTAATCATGAATTTTTTAAGCATAACTACAAAACGCTTCGAATGCTATGATTTTAAATTTATCAAATTATGTTGAGAAATGTTTTTTAATGGATTTAAAACTTAATAGAGGAATTTACTTCTAAAAACATGAAGTAATAAAAGAAACTTTAAACTTTGTGCATCATATGAACTATTAAAAAGTTAATTATTTTTTTCGTCAAGTTTTGCATCTCATTTGATGCAAATTGGCGCACTGGCGTCTGTTGGTCTATTTTGATGTTTTATCGTTTGCTTTAGTTTTAATAAACAAATACTAACTTGATTTTGTTTATCAAGGTATCGCGTGTCTTCACTCCTTTTTTTTTTTTTTTGTTACGTTTGGAATCGGTTTAGTACATCAAATATTTATATTTTGAAATATCTCAAGGATTCCAAAAAGAAAGAAAGGCGGTTACTGCGTGGCTAAATATAAGTATGTAGAAATATTTTGTATACATGAAAAATTCATTTGTATGTTCAGAGTAATCCAATTAAATGAACCCAATTAATGAGGTAAAAAAATATTGTACTGCTTTTCTATAAAGTATAATTTATTCTGAGTGTCATCAGCTACTAAGAATATAATTATTAAGTTCCAGGATTCTGAAACAATTTTTTGTTCTTAAAAAACAAAAATAGCTTTTTTATATATATAGCCCACAATAATCCGGTATAATTTCTGTACTTAAGATAAGAAGGTAGTCCCATGAGAATATCATTCCATTTAGCTCTTCTCAGTCGAGGAGATATACTGATATCTAGATTAGCCCACACATATAACAAGAAAATGGAGAAATAGAATGAAAACATTTTGACTCAAAAAATTATGTTTGGACTCATTGACACCTACCAACCTTTTTACTTTTCTCTTATATATGGCGCATTGTAATGAGAATATAAAAAATTATCTAACTATATGTTGTGACGGCATCCTATTGTCCTTCTTGTCTGTCATCGTAAATAACATTCTATTTATGAGATCTAAATTTCACATTAAGTTCAAGCATAGACCAAATAAATAAAATACTCATTATCACTGAATTATATTTTTATTTAATCTTCTAATATTTTAATCTATATGAGGGAGGGGGGCTTTCCAATGATTTTACCTTCCTTCTCCACTTGTTTTAACAAGTTCTACAATCTCTGAAAGAATGCTCTTACCGGAATAAGAACCCGAACACCTACCAAAATTTTTACAATAATAATGAGCTTTAATCTTTACAAACACGACATACACGCCAAAATACTTCCGAACACTCCACACTAACATTTTTATGATATAATCTTAATTATTTCCAGTAAATTCTCTGTCGCTTTAGTTCGCGTTCATTATATGTATTCACTTCACTTCCGAAGTATTCTTAATTTACTTCAAGTTCCAATTGATGAAAGAAGCTAGAAATTTAAATATAAAATCAGAAAGCCCCCCCCCCCCCAAGTGTGCGTTGAAAGGAAATAAATCGCAAATACCCATGTTATATTAATTTTATGAAGATTTTATATATAATATGTTCAAATAAAAGTGTTTAAAATTTCAATTCAAAATTGAAACAACAGGAGATATGAATATCATATATTTTATTTACGGAACTAACATAGAAATTAAAATAAAATAAAAATTCCCAGAGTAGGTTAACAAATTTTAAAATGTATGGTAACATCATATTGAAACACTAAAATTTTTAAACATTTTTTTTTAACTTTTTAACCTTAAAATAAAAATGGAATGCTTCCCAACCACTAATTGTGCCATAAGATTGAAGAAGGAAACCCTGAGTCGAAATTAAAAGATCCAGGAGCGGGTATGTGAAAGGGCACGAAAAAGATAAGAAATTTCGGAGCTTAATTAAATTGAAACACAGACAACTTTATTCGAAATGAAGTAGCAATCACTCAAAAAGAGCAATAATAAATTACAAAACATGACAGGTTTTAGAGAAATAGATCGCAAATAACCAACTTTTTTTCCGTTTCCTCTCAATCTAATTACACAAACACTATATTTTACCACATACCCATTCATTATTTCTTTTAACCATAGGGAAATGATTGAGAACGAACAAATAGGTTTTCACCCTCGATCTTAGTAAAATTAATTAATTACTTTACCTATTTACGACGGAAGGAAACGAAACTGCATTGTGAAAAAAAAATACTTGGCTGTATTCTGAACTGCACTCGAATTATAAATATATACAAGTAGTTTTTGAATAAATTACTTTTGTTTCTTTCCTGATGAACTCTGAGAGAGATTTTTTTCTTCTCTTTACCGTTTATAATTTTTCACAGTATTTCGAGGAAGACTTATCACTTTTATGTAGTATACATATGTTGTATATAATTAGATAGTATTAAAATTTACAAATCGACACTACCTAATTATGTACCACATATCCATGCTAGATTAATTTGATAAATTATAGATCCTTCTACTTCAATACATAAAGTTATTCGGAACTCATAGAACAGATTTTAAGAGCAGATATTTTCAGTAATATAAACATCTTATATAGTAATGTATAGACAAAAGATACGCGTATACATAATAAGTAACAAATTAAGAATATGTATGAGATATTGTAAATTGTCTTTTTATTTACAGCCTGGTTGAAAGGTTCTGTACAGAAAAGTGTGAAGTATTTGCTCACAATTTCATCTGCTAACAGTGATATATAGGTAATAACTATACCCATGGCATAAAGGTATATTTTCAATGATGCGAGAAATTTCTTCGAAATGTACAGCTCCGAACTATATTTAAGTGATGAGGCCCTCAACAAAGTCACTGTCACGATCCCCAATATAATCACTGCATCAAGGTCATGGATAGCGATACTTTCGAGTTCTAATTCACTAAAGATCACTGTGTAGCAGGGCTAATATTCAGGTTAAATATATACAGGCTCCAAGTCTTCATTGGAGTGGTGTGGAAGTATGGAGAAGGAAGTGACAACTCAATCGTCTTCGCCACTTGACTCCGGATCCCAATTACGAAATCCATCGCCAATGACTCTCTAACTCCTAGTAATTGTGATACTCTAAATAAATCAATAATTCTCGGTAAAATTAGTTCAATAGAGTTTCATCCAAAGGTGATTTTTAAAGAGAATTTGAGGTTTCTCTTAATTTCTAGAAATATTATTAATCTCAGAGGAAAATATCATTCTCTGATTTTTTTTGATTTTTTTTTCCTTTTTTGCTTTTCGAAACATTAACTGTGTAATGTATGTCGTGTTTATATAACTCATGATGACTTTAAGTCATCTTAATTAAACTCTGAATCGATTATAACTCTAAAAATTTGAATAATAACGAGCTATACATTGAATATAATTATAATTTCAAAAATTAAATTTAATAAATTTTAAGAAGTTTAAAATTCATATTTTAAATTTCCTTTAAATTTAACCCAATTATTGGGAAATAGCTATAAAATGTGAATGTTTACTAGAACAAAATTACATCTTATTGGATAAAGTATATATATATATATATATATATATATATATATATTGCAGAAATTATACCAGAAACCTACAAAGGGACATTTTGTCATAATTGCAAAACCAAATATTTTTTTCTATAGCACGTAACAGGTGTTTACAAATTTAAAATTAGTTTTATAATGTTCTAATTACAAAATTCTCACAAATGCTACATCTATAAAACTATCGAAGCGCCATCTACTATTAAAAGTAAAATTTAAAAAAACGTAAAATCTGAAGCATTATAAAGTCTCAGTTACCTTAAAGTCAAAGAGAGAATTAAACAAAAAATTGCTCTTAGCTTAAACTAGAGAAAGTTTGTTAGTTTATGATTTCCCATTTTATCTAGTACATTTGTAACATAATGTAAATCTCAGCCCGATGTGTGTCTGTAATATTTGGCTTTCGATCATAATTACTTTCGTATGTTTTCTCGATGGACATATATTTCATTATTCTGCTTAAAAATATTATAAAGATATTCGTAATAAGATGATTGAAGAAATGATTTTGTAGAATAAATTATATTTTATAAGCATTCACACTTTTAAATGTTATTACTTTTTGCATGAGAGAATTGAACGTTTTGTACTTCAGTGTTGACAGTATTGAAAAAATATAGAACACTATTTTTACTGGAACGGGATACATTACAAAAATGCTTGTATTTTTGAATGTATAATATTTACACAACATTGGGAATTTATTTTTATGTTAAGCATAGTAGATTTCAGGGTATGGTTTCAAAGATTATTTTTGCAGTCTTAGTTTAGTAGGTATTCTTTACTTTGTTGTAAGCACAGAGGTGTCCAAGGCTAATCATAACTTCTGAAATATGAACACATTTGAATAAATATTGATGAATTTGTTCGAAATAACATATAAAGATTCATCTTCTTAAGTGGAAACTTTGTCTTTATGCTAAGCATTTCGGTCGAAGGCTTCATTTACAAAGAAACATTAAACAGAACAAACGATGACCCACTAATGACCAATGAATATGTTTTCGAAATGCTTGAATTCGCGCGATTGCAAACAAAAGTGTTTCGGTTTCTGAATATGCCTCAGTAAGAGATCTCAAGACAGTAGCAGAGTTTTCAAAATGCTAGTAACCAGTACCAGGACGTCCAGGAGACACAATCGTTTGCTAAGACTGATACCTGGTAATAACTGCCCGACGCAAATGACAATTGTGCTAAAGAAATGTGCACAGTTTCCAAAGGAGTATGAATTTCTGAAAAAATAGCTTATTGCAGTTCAGTCATGTTGGTATCTTTACCGGACGACCAGCAGTTTGTATTCCCCTCATATCTACGTATACACTCGTACATGTAAACTGGAATCCGGAATATCAGTATTAGAACTTGGAATAGAGGGTCAATGTGATGTTCAGTGACAAATCTCGCTTCAGTCAGAACACTGGTGATATCAAAGGTTAACTAAAACCTTATCGTTTTCAACGAAAACTTAATCGTTTTCAACCTGGGAAACAATAAGCAAAGACATCATTTTAAACCAATGGGAGTAATGAAATTGGCAGGTATCTTGCTGATTGGCCCAAAAAACTTCCATATTTTCAAGACGGGTCTGTCCCTACTAAAATATACACACATGAAGTTCTTGGACTTTATCGGTGTTGAATTCATATTTATAGATTATAGTGGGCTTACTCACTGTGCGAATCCGATTGACGGCATTTTTGCAGTAGAAAGTCTTCGACGCATACTATGATCTACTCACTCATTTTATCAGAATCCTATTGAGCATGTGTTAGATATGCTCGAAAAATAGATTCAGTCCTTTCATACCAACCAAGTTGGGTTCCAGAAATGAAAAGATCTCATTGAGCCCACAACTCATCCACAAAATCATAGAAAGTATGTAAAATCGTTGTTTAATGTGCCTGATTGCTAGAACATACACACTTTATTAAACTGCAGCATCATTTTTTTAAAATTTTAATTGTTTTTGACTGAAGTGTGCCCACCTCTTCTAACTAATTTTTTCTAACTGGTCTCCTTTTGAATAATATAAGTGATAATTATCGTTCTTCTGCGTATATTCTGATTTTATAACCATGTTTTCACCTGTATATTATGTTACGTTTCCCACACATAAGATTTGGAAGTCCTTCATCGATTGGTTGATTGACTCTATGGGATAAAGAGGAGCAAAGGCTATATATATGTTTCCTTCATTATTCACATAATTACTAATTATGTTAATTTTTGGACTCCAATCACACTGGTTCAGTTTTATAAATTGTGATGGACATTACCGTTTTTCGAAGTTTATCAGCCTTTTCTAGAAATCATATTAAATAAATTAATTGCTTTTCAATTGAAATAAAGATTGGTTTTAAAAATTGATATTTTATTTGAAATACGATTGATATGTGAAAAAATTGCAAACAATATTTATTCTAAATTTATGTATAATTACTTCATTAAAATGTTATTAAATGTTAAAAAATTCTTAAAAACGCATTTGCTTTGGATAGATTATGTTTTAAAGAAAATATGTTATATTTATGAAGCTATCTAATCTCAGAAAAAATTTCTATTGTGATTTTTCTCTTTTAACATTTGAGCTCCAAAACAATTTGCAACTTTCTCTAATAAATAGATATTTTAATATTTATACTTAAATCTATAATTTTAGTGTTCATTTTAGCAAAACTTATAAACACTTTTTTAAATATAATTATGTATTTAATTATAAATTTGACTAATTGGTGAGAAAATATTAAAATTTATAAAGCAGATTTGCTGCGTTAATATCTTATCGCGTTAGTTGAATGCATTTTGTTTTCTGAAATCGTAATTGAATTACGCATAATATTTAGAATATTCCATTATGTTCCAACAGGTTATAACACGTCTCATGCTCTCACATCTAAGAAAATAAATTATTACTGTGTTTAATGGTCATGTGGATTAAATTAAACGTGTCAATTTAAATACGTATTTAAGGTAATGTTTTTACTTTCCTTTTTATGTATA
>BMAW01109241.1:0-17825 GCA_019974015.1 Nephila pilipes | reverse complement strand
AATTTAGTTTTACTAAGGAATATAAAATAAATTAAATATATTATCTCAAAACATAGGAAAGAGGAAAAGAGCTGTTCTTTAATTTATCTTAATCAACGTTTGTAAAATATCAAACTGTGAATGAATTTTCATAATTTGCATTTTTTTTTCATCTTAAGCAACGTATTATTTCATGTTACTAATCATCATTTTATTAATTAAAATACAATCTTAAATTTATTATAAATAATTATAAGGATAACTGCAAAATCTGAATTATTCTAATAAGAATTTATAATATAATTTCTAATGCTAAATTATTTTCAAGAGGACTAAAGGATGGATTATACGAGCTTAGAATTAATTCCATAAAATAGGTATTTTTTGTCCATACGCTGTGAAATCATTAAAATGATTTCTCAGATATAAAAAAATAAAATTTATATAAATCTAACTATTTTTTAAAATAGTGATGCGATATCAAATAATAATTTATGAAATGTCAGGCTATAAAGCTATAATTTAGAAAAAAACGTAGATACCCTCTATCTAGCATTAATGAATAATTATTTAATTAATTGCATCATTTATACATATTTTCGAATTATTATTCCTATCCAAGAATTATTTCTTTAACTATCTTTTTAACTGGTTCTAAAAATCAGTTAAAATTGAGACTTTGCGATATTCGTTATTTTCTCTTAACTAACCTGGGTGAATTTTTAATACTTTGAGTTGCATAAAAATGAAATTTCTTCCCAACCAGTATGAAATTCGATTCAGCAAATTAGATGAAAATAAGAAATGTAGTTAACTGAATTATTTATATTCCTTTATAAGTGAAGTAGAAGTGAAAGAGAAGATAATGAAGATAGATTATAATTAAAGGCTGATAGATAATTGTAGAGCGAATCGAATTACCTTAATCAATGTTTTAGATTAGAACGACTCCTAGCTGAAGTACTGAAATTCGAATCTATTGTTAGCTATCAGTGTTTGAATCATAATCAATGATTTGGTAAGCTTTGAATTTAGAATTAGATTATAAAGTAGGGTTGACCGATATAAGAAGGTATCATATGAGAGTGATCTTATCTATTTCTTAATTGTGATTAAAGAGTTTTCTTTTACTCTTGGGTATTTTCAATTGGTGTTTTGTAACTATTGACTATTTAATTATAGAATGAAAGATGAACGGAAGAAATAAAACATGAAAGAAGCACTTCGCAAATATGCTCTAAATATACTAAAATAATTCATTTTAAATCACTAGTTCATATTAATTATTACATACATACACTCAGGGTTCATATGCTTCAAAGAACAAATTATTATCACCATGTAAGATGAACACGTGGATATTAGTAACAAAAAATATTTAAGGAAACTTACAAAAGAATGTTAGTTTCAAGTTCATAAGAATTCATTTCAACTTATATTATTAATAACTAAATGATTATATTTATAAATTTCGGAGCATATGATTGTTTCTTATAATTCTATGTTCTGAACTAAAATTGTGCATGGTTGTATAATTTTATCTTTTAAATGTACGATTATTTCTTTTGAATTATATAAATTCGCTCATTATAGGAAAATAGTTACAGGTTACGTAAAAATAAATAAATAAAAATCCAGGTAATAATATGTTACATTTTTTTTTTTTTTTTGTATGCAGACATCTGACAACATAAAGTATATCCCAAAAATCTAGCTTGTATCTAATATAATTCTCAAACATAATCTCAAACATTGATAAACTACCTAATAATAGATGAGAATTAAATTTTTAATAATTAGATAAATCATTCGACAATAGACTCTTCAAGTAACACACTGAGCTCCATCACCTATCATATTCAAATGTCAAAAATAATATAAACTACCCTCCAAAAGTAATGAGAACTTTTTCTTTCACACATGATATTGTGTCTATAGTTATCAACATGCGTTCGGAAATGGACACTCTAAGGTTTTTGGATAAAATTAAGTAAAAATATATGTGTACAATTAGCAACAATGTACATTTAAGGTTTAAGCACTATAGAAATTAGTGCTCATTATAATTTCACTGATTTCAATTAAGAGATAATACTACGATTTGTATGTAATATTCCTATTGTTGCTTAATCACTTCTCTGTTTTAATAGTCCAAGTAACATCACAATCATTTTCAGTCCCTAGCTAGTTTTTGCAATATTAAAAATTTTCTTTAAAAAATTTTGAAGAAATAAATTTGAATTTAGCTTCTGCATGGTAGAAATTTCTATATATGTTATATTTATTGCAGACTCATTATGATAGTTCCCTTCCAAATTTTTGCATGGTTTCCGAAATTTTCGTTTGAATTTAGTTTTTAAAGTTTCACCTTGAAATGTACATATTATCTTCAGATTTACGAAAAAAACTATTAAGACAGTAAATCATACTTTTACTATGCTATTTTTTCTTTACTTTTTTCATGATTTTTATATCGGATGTTAATTTGTACGTGTATCTGATCATTTTCAATTCAGGAGATTAACAATTGGTATTCTGAAGTGTAATTAAATGCAAAATAAGCAAACATGAAACACTTATGTATTCAGAGGTTATAACTAAATTTCATACTCCATACACGAGGGAATAATATTATTTCTTAAGTGAATTATAGAATATTAAGTAATTATTTCAAAATTCATATACTCATATTTAAATTGAGGTGTGAATAACATACTGATGTTTGAAATCAATCTCGGAGAAATTTTTATTTAGAAGTTTTGGAATAATAATAAAATACTTTATGTAGAAATTATTGTTCAAAGGATTAGAGTTTAGAATAGAACATATTTAGAGCAGAACTTATTTATGCAAAACTCTGCTTATAATAGAATCACAAATTCATAAAATCTCAAATAGAATTATGCAATTTTAGTTAACTAAAATTCATGAGTTCTGAAATTTTATAAAATTTATCCTTCTATGAATGCAATTGGTGTAGAATTAATTAAACGGCTTAGAAAAAAATTAGTAGACAAGAACCATGAATGAAATAATGTTTTTTGTAGAATAATCAAATTCGAAGGGGTATTTTAAAGTGAATTGAAGAAAAATTTTCCTGCAAGATGCACTTACATTGTGTTAACATATTATTTTCATATAACTGGTTTGGCATATACACCTTAAATGTCTTTTAATTATCCCTTCTATTGACTCGCTGAGACATCCTTTATTTATAAGATATTAGTACATTTCATTTTAAACAACTTATACAAAGAGTGAAAGACGTATTATCTTGTTAAATTATTAATCTTTTGTTCAATATTTTCTTCACACAAAATCATATCCTTGTAAATACTGCTATTGAGTAATTCCATATTCCAGATTGGTATTTATTTTCACGACTATTAGAAGTCTTGATAATTAGTTATTTTTCATACCTTGTCATAATAATTTGAAATGCATGCAAATGAATAATGCATTTCGTTAAAGAAGCATTTATTTATTGTATATAACGTTTTATATACCAAGAAATGCTCTATTGGCGTTGCCCTTGCGAAAGAAAATCTTTAACTCTTGTTCTAAACATGAATATTGAAAATATGTATACTCACTAAATACATGTTTTTAGTGTAATTTTGAAACTGTGTACATAAATGAAAAATATAATTCAATATACAATACGAATAATTTAAGAGACAATTGAAAAACAGAAACATTAATTAAAAATAAAATTCTGATGGTCAAAAAAACCAAATAAAATCACTGACACAGAACCAATACAATGTAGAATAAATTTAAATGAAATATTGTGACCATGAAATAAAATAGATGGTTAGTTTCTAATTAAATACTAATAATTTATTCTATGTATCCGAAAAGATGTATTTAAAGTTTGAATTATCGGAATCATATTGCATCAGGATGTATTGCAAGGTTATAAGAAAATTAATTAAAATAAATGTTGTAATTGTTTCTCAGAAGAGTACTTTATCCAACATAAATGTTTTCTCTGTTACAATATCGTAGAGCTTGTACAGTAATAAATAATATAAAAAATATGTGTATTCAGAGATAATGAACTTTTGTTAAGCGTTGTCATTGCAAATTGTTAATATGTTAACAATTCAGCAATTATTTACATGATTCATTTAGATGCTGCAGTGTTGAACAAGATATGAGTTACTTTAAAATGTTAATCGGATGAATTATTTTTTAATATTTTGATACATTACTCAAAAGAAACCAACTGTATACATCAGGTTACTAGAAATTCAATTTTTTCGAATTTATAGATTCAAGAATAAACTGAGTTTTTAAAAAAATTCATTTTGTTTTCTTCTAGAAATATATTTGACATGAGAATACAATTATTTTAAAGTTAAAATTAAGAAGTAAAATATTTATACACCACATAGCATTGAAAATTACGCAATCTAATTCTAATACTTGAAAAAATATTTTTGTGATACATTTATTTATGAATTTGTAGAAAATTCATTGTATCTCAAATCCGTTTCATTCATCAATATTTACATTATCAATCTTATTCCATTTTAATGGAATAATTCAAAGCTTCATATCCAGCCTAATTTAGAACTGATTTTTCGAGAGTATAATAAAACGGATAGTTAGAAAGAAATTAAATAATATGGTACCTATTAAATATCACTTCGCAGTTTAAACAATTGTTGTGCTATTTATCTACGATCCACTAGATATTTGTTTCATAAACACCGGGCTCAGAAAAAGTTTAAAAAATGAATTTTTAGTATCATTTCTCAGGTCCTTTAATCCTCTCATTCTAATATAATCCTAAATACATAAGCAACGTGTGTACATTTAAAGAGAACATAATTCCTCAATATTTTCACTGAGTCATATTCTGCGCTGTTACTGTGAGCAAAGGTGTTGAGGCTATATACATGGCAATTATATAGACTATAATGTATTCACCAGAGAAATATTTAATTTCTTTTTTCCCCCTATTTATTGACACATTTTAAAAAGCACACTATTTATAATTAGTTAAGAAAATAACAACAAAAAATTTCGTGAGTACAGATTCTGTGGAAACCTTTTTTTGAAACTCAAATCTAACAATAACATTGGTGCATGTGCTCATAGAACAGTTTCTGTACAACTGTTAGGGACTTTTCTTGTGCTCAACTGTCCTGCACAACTCCAGTACAACTCCTGTACAACTGTCAGGGACTATTCATACTGTTCATTGAGCACATGAACAGTCCCTGTACAATTGATAGGGACTGTTTATTGAGGACATGCGCTACATTACATTAGAATTGAGATCAGTTTATATTTGATATGGCTGCCTTGAGATAGTTTATATTTCATTTGAGAAGGGTATGTTTCAGACACAGTATCGCTGCAGGATGTTACAAGGCAAAGTGCGCTGTACCCCTAAAAAGAATAAATTCCAGTTTCGAACCATCAATTTTCCTTTGGGCAGTACTATTTGAGCTCTACAAATGGCACTTTGCAAGAAATCTTTCTTTATCATTTTCATGTGTATTGTTTGTAGTTTTGATTTAAGTAAATGATTTTTCTGCTAAAATTTGAAAACCATTGGAATGGACGTGAAAAATATGGCAAACAACGAAATATCTTAACAATTTTAATACATATACAGAGAAGAAAGTACTCCATCAAAAATTTATGTGTTTAGTACTAGTATTGTACTTGGAATAAGGACCAAAGAAGAAAAACACTTAGAAGAAATAAAGAAAAAAGAAATTTGTTGATATTTTAGAATGAACTACAGAAGAAGAAAAGAGAAAAAGACAATTTGTGATAGATATGATAAAGATTTCATTTAAAGGTTGGTTTCGTTATAGCTCCTGGTAGTGAAGTGTCGCCAAAACATTTGTGTGTAGTGTATAAGGAAATGTTTTTCAAATTGTGTTATGAAACCGTCCAAACATCCTCTCATTTGTATTTTAATCATAGAAATTACACTAATTAGCCCCTAGAATTTTCAATACAATTATGTAATTAGATGTTATTTGAAAAGCATCACAAAAAAACGACGACGACAAGTGATAGTTCATCGAATAGTTAAAACAAGTTCATCAAGTAAATAAAACGATGAAAATATATACTGTTGGGGAGGAATTAGTACAGCCTTACATCTTAAATGTGTTGAAAAACCTGTCTTTGAAAAGTTCAAAAAACAATTGACTTTATGAGATAGTCGCATATGAGTGTATAATGAAGGAATATTTTCATTTTTTGGAGAATTTTTAGTTTAAGCTGAAGCAATCAAAATGCCATATTCAATATTATAAACCAACATTTAGGTGCGTTAGCTGAAAACATTAACCGTTCTTTTCCCTAAAATTGAAAATCTACGTAAAATTAAACTATGATCACTAAACCGTTTTCGGAAGATGTGAATTCGTGCCAACTTGATCTTCAAGACAAGGAAAAACAGACGAATTTCCTTCTGATGTATTCTCTCAATAAAGAATATTCATCTCTTTCATACAAAGCCACCATATTGTTAGTCGTTTTTCGAACTTCCTGTTTATGTGAAAAACCTTTTTCAACTACATGAGTTATAAAACTAAAATAATAAAAAAAACGTTTGGATCTCAATGCAACGCTTTATCTCGCAGAAACAAATCTGTAGCCCAAGTACATCAAATGTAATACAAAATAAACTGCTGCAAATGCCGCTTTAACTAAAATTATTTTCATAGCATTAGATTTAATAAATAAACTATCTATCATGTTTTTTTTATTTTTGGCTGACGTCGAACCACGAAATAATTTTCATATTTTCGCTGATTCTCAGTTATAAAAAGTTAGGAATCATTTTACTAGATGACGCTACAATCAACTAAATGATGTCAAAGGAGATGGAATTCATCTAATGTAATAAATTCCAAAAGGTACTTGCTTTCATAAAATAGCATTTCGTAAATTAATTTTATATTTTTCATCAGATTGTTATTAATTTTCTTTAAGTAAATCGTTTGCTACATTTCCTGTTTTTGTAATTGTACTTGTAAAAGAAAATCGCGAGAACTTTCAGATTTAGAAGGTGTGTATGTGTTGTCATTCGTAATGCAAATTTTTTTTATTCTTTCCAGCTCAGAGAAAGTGTTGTGTTTAGTTCAATTTGCGGAATGGAAACTTTTGCTGTATAGCAAATTAGTTCCATTGGTTCAGGTTTTCCACATTTTTTAAATAAGATTTTTCAATGCTTTTATTAAGTGTGTATCTCGTACATACAGAAAGGATAGAGATTTAGACTGCAGGCAAACATATGATTAGGAAAATGATTAAATTAGTCTGATCTTCTTTAGTGGTGGAAATACCACATATGTTTTATAAAACATAATCATTTACTATTAAGAATCCAAAGAATAATTAAAAAATTTAATTTGAATCGGACAAAAATACCTCTTTCTGGGGATTTTCTAGATATTACAGATCCTCCTATTATGGCAGAAATAAATATTTTTGAAAAACTATGTATTTAAACATTATTATTAACAGGAAAAATTGATTATTATTGTAAAGATTATTGCTTTTAAAAATTTGAAGAATGTTCTTGATGTATAACATTAATTAAGAAATGACTATATTTTTTTTAAAAATTTTTACTCTTTTACTCGATTTCTTAAAGTGGGCATTTTTTAATACACATTTAAAAAAATACATGATTAATCTCGCCTCACACATTCATTTATCAAATAGGTACTAATAACTGTGAAAACTTCACGTCCGTTAAATTCTCTTTAAATACCGAATACTAATATATTTTTTTAAAATTTCTTTTTATTTGCAAGTTAGATTAGCAAGGAACATGATGATTAACATTTTTTCTCTTCATTAAATCATTTTGCTTTTACCATATTTGCAAAACTAAAAACATATATTACAGATATAATTTGTTCACTTACCAAGTTTGTATTGACATTAATATTACAACAATACAAATTAAATATACTTATAAACTAATACCCAGTTAAAATACCATGAAATTGATTTTTTGATGTATATACACTAAATTTCAAAAACAAGTCTGGATCATCAAATATGTTTTTTGACAATATAAAATCATTTAATAATTGTTTTATATCAATATTTAATAAGTAAGTAAAAATGAGTAATCAATAAGTAAATTTATATTCATAATTAAAAAAATAATTAAATCTGTAAGTTAACATAAATAATTAGTAAGTGTGTAATAATTAGTAAGTTTATATGAATAATTAATAAGTAACCTTATCCTAAATAATTAGTTTATTTAAAAATAAATAAAGTTAAAAATAATTAATTAGTAAAATCGGGACAATGAGAGAAAGATTAATAAGTAAATAATGGTAAGTAAATAATAAATAATTTTATGTAAGTAATTAATTCACTTTCAAGCATTTATAAATAAATTAATTACAGAAGATAACTTTTTTCAAGGATAATGTAAGCAAATTTATCTACTAGAATTTTAAGCAGACCGAAAATATCTACAAATACTTAGCATTACAGAAAAAAAAAATCTTTTTTCGCATGTTTAAATTCTATAATTTAGTCTGTACGTTTATAATTTTTTCAATTATAAACCTTCATTGTTTTCAGAAATATGTCTCTAATTTGTTAAATGGACAGGCACTGAGATCATTAAAATTTATAACAAATGTGCTTATTATTTAGTGAATGCCATATTTTCAAAATGCAATTTATGTAGAATAAATTAAACCTTACCTTGTCTTATATTAATGGAAATTAAAACAATACATTTTTTTTCTTGAAATTAGGGAAGTGACATGCTTGTTGATAATTGTCTAGGATATAGTGCAGAATTTGAAAAAAATTACAGAAATGCATAATAGCAATGCTTATTATATAATAACAATCAACGGTAATATATAATAACAATTTTATTACGTTGATCTAATGTAAAAAATTATCAAGCTGCTTTAGAAGAGTGCAATCAAATTTATTTCAGATATACATTGAATATTTTTCTTCGTTAATTTTATCAACACAAAATCACTTAAAAAAACAATAAAAATTACTTCTTTGCTGAATATAATATAAAAATTCCCTAAAGGTATAATGCAGAGGTTTCATTATGAAACTATAATTATATCTAATATTAACAAGAAATAAATAAATATTATGTTTTCAATAATGTCTGAAACCTATTTCTTTTAATGAGCTAATTCTATTCAATCCTTAATTAACACAGATATAATTTTTACGCGCATCTAAATGAATATGTTTCGAGAAAATCCCTTTTGTAAGTATAGAATGTCTTGTTTCAATGCATGATAAGCACAATACAGATTAAAATTGATTAAAAGGTTTTCTTATTTCTGGTTATATTGTTTATTTTTTTTTTTTACCATCATAAAAATATTACCGTTTATATATGCACTCTCAATGATGCAAAAATATTAATTAAGCAGTATATCGTGTGGTAAACAATAAACTTAATAATAATTATTTTATTAATATTTATAGAAACATATTAATATGTAACATTCAATAATTAATCATTTATTGTGAAGCATCTAAAATTCAAGATAATGAAGTAAAACATCAGTCTAATTTTAAAAATTCTTATTTATAAATATTTTGTTTAATGTATGATAAGTAAAAAACTTGGTTGAGAAAATAAATATTTATACTTGTAATAACAAATATTTATCTTCTGCCCTGGAAAGAAACACTACGAAATTAAAATTGAAAATTCAGTTAAAACAACGCTAATTTCTTCATGTCTTCCGAAAATGTGAAAAGCAAGCTGCTTTTGCTGCTTTCATGACTCTATAAGAGACTCTCGTTTCAATTGACGCGATGTTTATTACGACTAGTCCTGTTAGGTAAAACCGGTCATCCGTAATGGGGAGAAATGTCTTTGGTGGCAAACATTTATAACCTCCTGACATTTCAACAATGAATTTTCATTTTAATTTTCTTGAAAGAAACACCGTTATTCTACAAAATTAAAAAAAAAATCAACCGATCTTGGACTCTACAGACATTCTGACTTCCTAATAGTCCAAATTCAACTTACAAAATATTCATTAAATTTAAAAAATTGTCATACGAATAGAAGAAAAAGTAAAGAAGGAAAAATAATCTAAAGAAAAAGGAATGTTAAGAGATTAAAAACTAGAAACAGCTACAAGGGAAATGGGTAAGGAAGGAGGATTACAGAGAACTCATCAACTGAGGCGGACATAGAAGGCAGACTGTCATTAATCAACGGCGAAGATAGAGGTGAATCATACATGAAGCAATTACGGCCATTTTAAACCTAACATACTAATTATAGACAGATAATTATTTTGCTCCATTGTAAATATTGTGCCAATGGTTCCAGCAAGGGTTTTGACCCTGATAGGAAAGACGATTTTCTTATATGTCCTGCAAGAGATTGAATCCCTAAATTTGAATAAATTGAAATGATTTCTCTGCATAAATTATTAATTGTATTCCTGTAACTTTCAAAGTGGGCTAAAAACTGAAATAAATTAAAAATAAAATTTTGTTGAAGTATGTTTTGCATTTTTATTATATATCCGATTAAACTCACTCCTTAGTCAAAAGCTGTTCTTATATTTGTTTATTTTCTCTTAATTCCAAATAATACAGAGGAAGCGGTACATTTTACCATTCCAAGCGGTGATGTTGAATGACTCACTTTCTTCTCTTCTGTAACCTCGAAGCCTGTGGTAATTTGAATTGCATAAAATTGAAATGTCTTCACAACCAAAATAACACGTGAATATATATATATATATATATATATATATATATTAAATGGAAGTTAATGTCTATTGAATTGTGATTTTTTGAGAAATAAAACTGCAATGAAAGGGGAAGGAGAAAAAGAAAAAAAGGATAACGAGATGATTTGATACACGAGTGAATTGAAGTTAATCATCGTAATTAATCATTTATTTTGGAACTGAATTAGCTATAATCTAGATGCAATTGAAACGGAATGAGTGATGGGGTAAGCTAATACTTAATTACTCGAATGTTATCTAGAATTGACTGATTTAAGTGGCATTCCAGAGGGAGGACTTTTATGTATTCTATGCTACTAGTTAATAAACTATTTTGTTTTGCTCTTGTGTACTTTCTACTGGAGTGTTCATCGTATAGAGTATTTAATTAGATTTAAAATAGCTGCATAGTTAAAGAATAAAAGAAATTCTTCTCAAATTTATACAATTTTTCAATAGTCTTCGTGTACATGATTACTGCTATGTCTTTGTTTGCCACATCGTTAGTGGTAGGCTCGAATAATTTATGAACTAAAATATGGTACTCAGTCTAACCTCTCTCTCTGTATATGTATATATATATATATATATACATATATATATATATATACATATATATTCTCATACTAAGAATGGGAAACGATGTATTAGGAATAAAAAATGAAGATGGGTATGGTTCACTATAGTACAATCCCCTGATCGTTTGACATTTGGTAGTATATGAGTATGAAGCCCTCCACATCCCAAAATATAATCTATATAACTTTTTGCCTTCTATGGAGCAAATTCACCAGGAGCAAACCATTGTTTTGATTGTTGCTTGGTTTCAGGATCATATTCTTAAATTCAGGTTTCTCTCTTATCAACGGTGACAACTCTACTCAATATGACCAATACAACTAGATGTAGCAGCAATCAAATATAGCGTCATAATTAGTCTTAAATTTGACATGCCAACATTTAATTGATGGTAGTATTTAATTGATGGTTATAGATGGTAACGCTACCTTGCCTTAACCATACCATCTGTTGTCAAATACAGGTACTTTTTAAAACAAGTTTTATATTTATATGAATTTAGAGATTTAAGCATTTTGGAGACTTATAATAAACGGAATTTCATTAATCGATGCTTGTTCACTTAAAATTGGGACAAAACCGAAAAGCATTTAGGATAAAAGTATACAAACTATTTTGACTATGGTATTAACATAATATTTACTGTGAGAAAAAGTATATTTAAATTATTTTTAAATTTCAATAATTTTTTATTAAATCTCAAGTCTAATTATTTTCAAAAATTATTTTATGTGCACGAAAATTCCATTTTTTAGAAATAAAGCTCCCCAAACTGAATAAGAAATATAAATAAAGGAATTTTTTTTTGTTTTATAACTACGCAGATACATATTTGCCCTTTACGCTTCAGGTACCCTTTTATCAAAAAAAGTACATATATTAGTTGGAAAATAGTTATGAGAATAACAAAATTTCTATTTAAGGTAACAGCAATGGATTTAAATGACTCATGTAAATAAAATTTCTGTGTTATGAAAAAAAAATATCAAGTAAATAATCATTTAAAAATAAAACAATTAGAAAATTTAGTACCTTTATTTTAAATCAATATGATAAGAGACATTCTGAAATGCTTTTTCGCTTCGGAAATCTTTGTAAGAAAGGAAATGTTTAATTATCTTTGTTCTAAAAAAATTAATAATAGTAAAATTGGTTAATTAAAGATAATCTTCTTTCAGTGCAAGCACCAGTTCCACGAAATTTGAGTCTCAACGTGTCATGATCGTGTTAAAATGAGTTCATTCTGTCTGTAGACTGAAATATATCCTCTTGAAACATAGGATCATATTATTCGAGCAATTTTCTCGTAATTTGAGATAAATAATCATAAAAGTAATACAAAATTTTATGTACAGCCATTTTTTTTAAATTAAAAAATACACAATTTTGGGCAGTCCATCATATTGGACATTGGGTCTTAATCTAGTAAAAACGTGTGTTATTGATTCAATATTCAATATAATTTTATTATTCACATATCTAAAATTGTATATTAGATATTTTTAATTGAAAAAAATGCGTATAAAAGTATAATAAAACTAAATTCAAACTACTGACATACCTTCAATTGTTGCTTTCTTCTTGTCAGCCATTTTTAAATGCTCGTGGAAAAAGAATCCTGTCACGAAATTTCAAGTTTTGATGAATAAATGACAATACTGGCCTATACAATATAATGGAGTGCCTAATCTTAGGATATAAAATTGTAAATTCTTTCTCTACATGTAGAATAAAAATGTACAATAGAATAGACCTTGGGTCTCAATAGGACATAGTGAGAGTATAAAATAACTTCTGTTGCAAATGTTTCTAATGTATGAAGTTACTCAATTGACTTTAAATACTCTTCTTAGTTTACTTCCTTTGAAATATTGTGTATTAAGAAAAATTTTCAACCTTAAAATATGGATTCTTTAAGCACTCTTCCAGACGTTTTTAATGCGCTTATATATAACATATGCTTGTTACTTCTCACAAAACCACAAATACTATTTCTATATTATACGTAAAAGACCGTCCTATTTGTGCGTGATTAGAAAACAATTCTTAAGATCTTTATAAGAGTTAAACTAAAATAATAATAATTATATATATTTTAATAATTCAAGATTATTTTGAAAATTATTTTCTGTATTTAAATAAGGTTTAGATTTAAAATATTTAAAAATTTATTACGAATTCAGAAGCTCATTCAAAGAAGTTTAATTTTCAATGCGTAATACGTTCTAAATGCAAAACATTTAATTTTTATCTCAAATCATGATAGAACTTCACATTCCATTACTTTATCAATCAGTTATAAGATACATATTTTTGCCCTTTTACATTCACATATTTAATAATCTCAAATATCAAATAAAAGTATCAAAGCATGACATTCATTTTAGATGCAGAAATGATGATTATTTTTTGAAAAGATAAATAAGATTTATAGACGTCTCATATATTTAATATAAATTATTTTTATTAAATTCGAATTTTTATTCATATTCCAATGATTAATGTTTGCTTTTAGCTTGGAACTAGAAGAAACAAATCCATAGAATGTTAGAATCATTTTTAAATACATTAATTTTGCAATTTTTTAAAGTAAATGATAGATTATACATAGAGAATGATGAAACTAATTAAATTAAATTTGCATTTCTGTGAGACTTAAAAATATGAATTTGGAAAGAAGAAAATACTTTACACATTCAAAATCTTCGAAAAATAACAAAATATTTTTATAATTAGTGTATAGTAATTTGCTGCCTTAGAAATGCTGAATAAATCAAAGCAATCCTTACATATAAAATGTGAATGACTGTTCTGTAAATTGTACCTTATTTATTACAGAAAATATATTAATATAAAAAACATGCAAACTATTGAATGTCCCATGCATTCCATGTATTTTATCATAATCTAAAGTATTTAAATAATTTTTAAATGATAGCTTTTGCCGTGTCTATATGAGAAAATGTAAAATTTATAATTAGTAGGATCCTGAAATATGCGCTGAAATCTTATACGAGTATACGATGAAGTACTTAATGAATGCGAATTTCTCAATATAAACTACATATTTCATAACTCGTTGTTCATAAACAATTTAGCAACACAAGGACAAGTGGGTATGTTCCTCGTAATTTTAAACCGGAGCCAAGTGACGAGGATGACACTTTAGCTGATACGACTCTCTCCAAACTTCCATTTGATGCCACGGGAGCTCTTAGAACTTCCACCGAAAGCAACGTGAAACAACCCAGGACTCGACGGGTCTTTAATGGTAACAGGTTTGAATCTACAACCCAACAAAAATAACTCCAACCGCGTCCGCGACCATAAACACTTGACTTCAGCAACCAGCTACGCATTTTATTTATTTATTTGTACAGACTTATCACCTTTAGATTACTTTACATTACATTTAATATAGTTGCACAATTGGTGATTTGATCGCTGGTAATTTTTTTTTTGACACTCAACTACATTAGTTACAGACAGTCCTCTCTTCTTCTTTATTCTTATTATTATTTTTTATATTTTATTTTTCTTTAAATAATGGATTTCCCTTCATATATATGTGTGTACGCGCTTATTTATTAGTGCTTTGTTATGGGAAAAGAAAGCAACATTATTTTGATACTTTGGTGGGTGCGATGTCATCTACCTCGTGGTGGAGGGGGAGGGGCATTAAGTGACGAAGGTTGTGAACCCCGGACCATTGAATCCGAAGAAAGATAGTCCGGCTCTTATTAACTATACAAAGGGACTCCCCATGAGGCTAGACATTTTAAGGGGACTCGATACACTTTAAATATATATATATATATATATATATATATATATATATATATATATATATATATATATATATATATATATATATATATATATATATATATTTACGCATTTGAAAACTATATTTCAGTATGTCACAGAATGTTTCTATTAAAAATATGACTTCAAATGAAAATTTCCATATGTTGTTAATAAAACTTTAAAAATTTAAATTTTATAAAAAGTTTCAAAATTTCAAACCTTTACTCCTATTATACTTATTGATATTTTCAAGCGAAATATTTTTTTAGAATTCTCAATATTATTTGAAACAGCCTTAGGGATTGCTTTTCAAATAACTTTCTTAGTTAAGTCGAAAAAAAAGTAAAATGTGTATAAGTGTGCTAAAGTTTATCAAAAACTCAAACACATTAAACTATTTTTTTTATGAAAAGCTTTCTTTTTATTGTAAAAATAATCCTTTATTTTGTTTCATGCATTATATATAACACAGATGAAAAATAGTAATGGATGGCGATTGTTCGTAGAAGTAGTAACATATTAATTGCATTCATTTATTGAAGAAGTACAAACGGAGAAAAAAACATTTTAAAGTTTATAACTTGGAAAAAATAATTATTTTGTCCTTCAGTTAACCTAAAATGCAATTTTAATTCCTTCACTCTATGTATTTTTAAAAGTAATCGCATTTTTATATAATTTCAGTTCGTACTTTTAATAATTAATCACATTTTCCAGAATATTAACTGCATAGACTAACAAGAAAAATAATTTTCTAAGAATTAAAATAACCGTAAGAAAGAACTGATTTTAAAAATTTTGCCTTTATATAATATCAGAATGGTATATTTCTATGAAAACTATGATGAATAAGAATTGTGACGGCTCTATCCGCGATCTAATAGCTAACAGTTCTTTTGGGGAATTTTCAGTCCTTAACAATTATTTTATTAGAAAGCTTCCTCCGAAAAAGAGAGCGTGATCCTGCAAATTAAGACTGATACACACACACACACACACACACACACATATATATATATATATATATATATATATATATATTATAAGCTTTCAGGTAAAGGACAGGAGAGATAGGATAGACTTCTAGCGAAGAAATGAATATTTAGTAATTGATAATTGTATTACTTAAGGTGACGATCTGTCACTTGCGATTGAAACTAGATTGAATAGCTAAGAGGTCAGAGCTCCTGAATTTAGCAAGTGTACTAAAGTATTTAAAGTCTTCTCATATCTCGCATACTTCGTCAATTGTCCTCATATTTATTAATAGGGTTTCATATCTTAACTTGGATTGATCAAACTTGTGTTGTGGTTTGTATTGTAAGTAAATTAAGTGTTTTAGAACATGTCGAGTCTTCCTTCCCACTTCCTCACACTGAGGGAAGAGAGAGAGATTCCCTCACAGAATATAAATTATTAAATTATGTATTAAAAATAATAAGATTTAGTGTGATAAATAAACTACGAACAAATACGGGATATCTACAAATCTCTCGAAATGAACATTTAAATCACTAAAAAAAGGTAAATTTTAAAATTATGATTTAAAAAAACAATATTAACTTTCAAAATGATTTTTCTGAGTAAATAGCTTGAAAATATTGAAATCACTACTAAAGAGACGTGTCCAAGACCCAAAATCCACATGTTTACACTTTTTAAATTTAATTTCTTCCAACCTCTAGTTCTCGTTCATTTAACAATAATATATCAGTCGAAAGAAAATAATTTAAAAAACATTACTAAATAAAAGGTTTCAAAAATATCGATGTTTAGGGTACCAAGTGTCCTCATGATCATTTTTTATCTATCTCTGGCCATAAAAGTTTATCTCCAGTTATCTTCATTTTAGTACTAAAATTTAAGTGTACGAGTTTCATTGTAGAATATAGAATGTAAACACTAATTAAGTCTAAATCTTTTAAAATTTTCAATTCCTGAGAAAAGTCTGCAAATTTATTTCAAATATCACTTAAATAAATCTTTATTTATCTGCCTTCTACTCGTACATTAGTAATTATTTTTTTTATGATTTGAAAGTCTACGTTTGCCAAAAACGATTATTCATGCTTAAATTGGTAAGAAAACATCATTTTTAATTTTTCTTTCATTTTCAAATATGGAAACTTTATGAATGTTTTTCTTTTCTCTCGAATTCTTATACCTTCCTCTTTCAATTTTTTTCGAAGGATAGAAATTCCTTCACACAATCTCATTTTAGAAAATAAAAAAAAAATCTAGGGTATTTCGTGATATTTGGTTGTTTAAAAACATATCGCGAAGTAAAATTTCTTTCTATTTCCTTAAACGACTATTATTACGTTTGAATGAATTTAAAATAAATAGTCATGAATTACAAACCAAAGAAGGAGAAAAAAAATATTTTACGCTTCAGATGCTTCAAAACTTTTGCCTTGGATAATTTAAAATAGAATGTTTGGCTTTCTATGTGACTTATGAGTTACACTTTAGATATTTTATGTGAAATAAAGGAACTTAAACATTTTAAGATTCTGAATAGTTAACAGTAACTAAACCTATAACCAGAAGTTAAAAAAGAGTTTTAAAATGATACAGATTTCATTTTTCTAAAAATAGTATCATTACAATCATTATTCACCAAAAATATTTTATTTTCAAAAATACCTATAATAAATTAAACAACATGCATTACATTTTAGTGTTTCTAGGAAGTAGTAGTTTTTTTTATTTTAG
>BMAW01109237.1:9561-32238 GCA_019974015.1 Nephila pilipes | reverse complement strand
GTCTAGATTCAACAGTATCAGAGTTGAACAGCTCTAATTAAGGGATAGAAACATTACCATTTATGGGATCGATTATTAGTTAAAATGGGTAGTCAGTTGTGGATTACAAATAATCGTTTATTGAATTATAGATTCGGCTTTCATTCCTTGTATTCAGGTTATTCAATTTGATCAATTATTGAGTCATGTCATCTCAGTCTTATCTTCAGAGTAAACTATATTATCTTTTTATTTTCCAAGCCATTAAATTTATAATTCTTATTCAAATCACCAGTGTCATTATAGGTATGATTAAGGCTTTATGACCCTTATTTGAGGTTGTTTTAAGGTTTTGATCAATTCTGTTGCGTTTATGTACTTCTGTAAAACATATTTCTTTGAGGGATAGCTGTACTCTGTTTTTAGATGTTAGTATAGACTTCCGTTCTTTTGTTTTACAGTTTTGGTGAACGAGGGTTTCAGTTATCGTAAGAAAATTTTCATATTTTCTGATGTTTTGGTCTCATATATGGGTTCAGGTGATTCCATTATACTAGGTTGTAGAGATAGTTATTATTCTTTTGTGATAATTGTTTTGTTTCCCCAATTCGTTAGGTGGGAAAATGTCTCAGTTTTTAATTTTATGTTTTTGTGCTGCATTGTTTGGGATCCTTGGCTGCAAATATTTTAGATGAATTTTGCCCACTCAGGAATAGATATATCAGAACAATTGGTAGCGTTTTCAATAAAAGATAGGTTAAATTTATTCTTATTTTCAGGCTGACTTCCCAAATCTCAAATTCAAGTTGATCAAGTGTGCTCATCCTCAGATACAGATTATTTGGTTGTTTTATAATTATCAGCATACTTTTGAGTTTTTCAGTTTATTCATTAACGACCTATAATTATAAATCAGTTTAGTTATTAGTCGGATGTTTATGATTAGTCTTACTTTTCAAATGGAACAAACTTAGTTTATAATTTTCAGATTGGTATTTTGTGATCTCAGTTTAGACTAGGTGTTAATTTCAGTTTTTCCATCTCAGACACTCAGATCTAATTCGATTAATGTATTGTGTATATTGACTGAATGATTCTTCATGCAATTATTGTAGATTCCTTTCATGTATTAATGATTTTCTTTTCACTAGTCCATTCAGAATATCAAATCGATTAGTATATTTTTGATTACAGATTTATTGATGTAGTATTATCAATTTTATTTTATGCCTCTATTATATGTTTGATTTTAGTTGTTTAGATATTTTCAAGGATACATATTTAACATTATGTATTTTTGTTGCAGTTTTGGTATATTTTGTATAGAAGCGTCTCTCAAACAATTTTGATGTATAATGTAATCCTTAGGCAGAAGTTTATGGATTTCACTGTCTATCTAGTTAAGTTATGGTTTTATATTTCCTTTGGATTTGATATTTGTGTGCACTGTTCGTTATCATATTTTACGCAGACTTTATCTTGGATTACTATCCTTTTTAAAGTGTATTTAGGTTTCATTCAAAGCCATAGGTTCAATATGTTTTCAGCATATACCAGGTAAGCCATGTATTACTTATAGTTTAAAATCTTATCACTCTTAATTAGAGCATTTTGCATATTTTGAGTATTATTGCATAGCTGTAGATTAACCATCTCTTTAGGTTCGGATGGGTGCCATCTTGCCCATCTGATATATATGCTTTTTGCTGTTAGTTTATATGATTTGTTCATGTTTTCGTTTTCGATAATTTTTGAGTTCTCCAAGCTGGTTAAATAGATTCAGGCTATTTCTGTTTATCTGGCTCTCTGAGATATTTATTTATTTTCAGAATCCTTCTCCTTATAGAAACATTTTCAAATCAGTTCTGTTTTTGGGTTTAGGTCTTATCACCTGGCCTGTTTTGTGGATGTAGTTCATTCATTTTAGTTTTCGGTTTGCTTATTAGAGCTGAAACCTTTGGGAGTTTTCTTTGTTTGGTTTAGATGATGTAGTGATATATTCTATGGGAGGTGATATGTATGTTTAGTTTTTAATTCAAGAAGTGATGGATTCAGTAATTCTGTTCTATTTTAGGAGTTTTGCTCTTTTCTTTTGGATTTTCATATCTCTTAAAGATTTTCTAAGGGTACCTCCATGCCTTCCAGCACAGTGGATTTTTCATTTTGGTTATTTTGGATACAGGTACCCTCGGTGTTATAATGAATTTAGTTCAGGTTGCCACCCACTCAGCACATTGGGATTCACTCTGAGCTTGCTACATGTTCTTTGGATGTAACATTTATTTGTTGTATTCTGGATACAGCTTGTTTATGTTTGTACTCAGATGCAGCATTTGGCAATGATTTTATTTTGTCTGTTTGTTTAACTTAAAATATTGGTTTTCAATCAATAATTTATCTCTTCATTTATATTATTCAATTACATATTTTTCATTACCTCTCATATTGCCATGGATGGATGTATATTTTTCTATATAAGGCTTTAATACTTGGGCTTCAATCTAAAGGTTATTTGCTTTAAAGTGGATGCTTTTGGCCAGGTTGCAATGATTTTTGCTCCCTGGATCAGAGATTAGAGGTCGTGCAGAGTTTTCTCATGAAATAATTTAAAATCAGTTTTTGTGTACAGGTCAGTCTTTTATTAAAGAATCGTGTGGGATGCTATGAAGTCATGCCAATTTAGATGCTCTGTGGATTGCTCTTTTTGTATAGCTCAGGTTGGGTCATGTGTGGTGGATGCAGATGGGGATCGTTCTGGATGTAATTGATGAGGATGGACTGTACCATGTACGGCTGTTTGACGTGTGCAGACGCTGGCCTTGGTGAACGTTTGTATCCCTCTCCCAGTTCTATTTTCACTTCAATTCACTATACTACTACCAACCTCCTCTACATCTACATCTTCTGCTGCCTCTGCCTGCTCACTGCTTGTACTTCATGCTCTTGGTTCTTCATACTATAACTATGCCACTATTTATGTACCTTTAACGCCTTGCACCATTTCACTGTATGTGATTTATTCTCTACTATTACTGTCCCCTTATTCTTATTCACGTGGGGCAATGGTGATGAACACCGCCTGAGCTACTTCTAGTGCCGTGGCTATGGTGGACGTGTGGTGGCGTATCTTCCATGTTGACTGTAACCTATAATTCTATTCTGACCTTCATTGGTTGTATATCCTTCATGCGCGTCTTATTTCGTTAATGTATTTGTTTGTCGATGATTGATGTTGGTAGTGGTGGCGTATTCTTGACGGTATGGTTGATCGCCGTGTTGAACAGTTGTTTCGTGTGGGGCGACACGGCGGTGCGGAGATGCGTGGTGTCTAATGTTGTCTTATTTATTGTGTTGTGATGGTGTTCAGTGTATGCCATTGACGAACACCTACATCATCGACGAGACGGTGGTATGTGCGTCAATGGGCATTTGACTGAACAATTGTGCGAATATTGGTTGGCATTGATGGTGGGCGATACAGATACGTGGCAATGAACATATTCTCTGTGTTGGATGGTGGTTGAATGGACATTCATGATATGACTGCAGCAATGGTGTTCTATGAGCATTTGGACATTGTGGTTTCTGAACATTCTTGTCACTCAGGCATTCAGGTGTCAATGACCTGCGACTCGAATGGTGGTGATGTGGGCATGCGGGCATTCTGATGCCTCATAATTACCTGAATATAATTTTAACGGTGGATATCTATCTTTGGATGAGCAGACATTGATGGTGGAGTATCATGATTGTGACCGTTATGTGCTGTTCGTTGGGTGATGTGAACAGTAGAACCGGTGTTCGTATTCTGGATGATATTATCGAACGATAAACAGATGGCGTATGGCTGTTCTGTGGTCTTCATTATTCTGGATACCGTGACCGATGTGTACCTTCTTGACCGTGATGTTGTCTGGTGACGACTTCATGCCGTCGGCGACAATAACCGACATGTCTAATGCCTGGGCAATGAAAGACATGGCGTGGCGGCGTTTGGGCAGGCAGCAAGGCGACGGCAACAAAGCGCATCAGCGCAAACACGTACGCCGACAGAAAGTGGCCGGCATGGCAACAAACTGGCGGCGTGACTGCCGTTGGCATGGCGCCTTTCCGGCGACAGCGGCGAGCGGCGTGCGTAGGCGTAGCGTACCATGGCATGGCGCGTAGGGCATGGCGCGGCATGCAAAGCATGGCTGCCGCCATGCGCTGCGACCGCGCAGCAGGCGAACGCGCTGGCACGGCAAGAAATATTATGTAGTGCTTATATTTCTTTAGAGAGTAGAGTACTTTCTAATATATTCGAACACCAAGAAAATATTAAAAAAAAACAATAATTAAAACTAAAAAAAAACATATAAAATTAAGAAATTAAAAGTATTATAGCGTAAATGAAGAAAAAAGTACTTTTGGCTGGATCCTATTTTTGGAGAGTTTGGCGACAGGAGGATTTATTTTTGGGGTGATAAGTTGCCAAATTGGTACTCATTACATATGGCAATCTCACAGATATCTCTTGAATACCACCCTATTAAAACCTTAAAAAGGGTGTATTTAGACAGCCCTCTAAAATAGGATTTCACCACGGAACAAAATTTGCATTTTGTACTTAACAAAAAGTTCGTATTTATTTCTTAAAAAATTCGAAATCCTTTATGAGTTATTACATGCAGGTATAGAAGTAACAAAATATAAAATGCAATACTATAATTCAAATATCAGGCTTGAATACAACCTCCTCATCATAACAGCTTTTGGCATATTTTCTTCCTAAATACGACAAAAAAAGTTATTAACATTATCAAACGTTTACTGTCATATAATTATAAACATTAAATTTTTTAGTTATATCCAACTAGGTTTTTACACACCATTAGGATTTTACATATGATTTTCATTTAATACAAAATTAAATTTTAATTCGACAGGACTGATCAGAATTCTAGGAAGAAAATTACTGTCTGGTGTACTTTATATTTCCTTAATTCTCTCTCACTATTTCAAAATTTGTCCGCGAGTGTCGCAATCAAAATCCCACGTCCAGAATAAGTAAAATGATTTACTGTCCCAGAATCAGTAAAATGTTTTTCTTTATACAATTATAGTCAAGAATTTGCCAAATTATTACCCAACCAAGAATTACCGGTATAACAGCTTAAATGTTCTAGGTATGAAATATGAATTTTAAGCTTGGTGTTAAAATACAAAATCCAGAAATGCAGTTTCCATGTTAGATGTGAGTTAAAAATTAAAATGCATAATTCTTGAAAAGTAAAATTTATTAAAATTGACCGAAAATCAATTAATATATACTAACCAGTCGTCACAATTGACGTACGATCAAAAACTATTATACCCTAAGAAGTTTCACAATAAAAATTAATTTTTCCGACTTAGGTGAGATCTTGAATTATTAAATTAATTTTTTTTTTGAAATTTTTTATTTTGTCTCAATAATACATATTTTTAAAATATATTCTTCAAAAAAATAAATAAGATAAAAAATAATAATAAAAAAAACCGAAAATTAATATTTTGCCACCCAAGGTGCATTTTTTTAAATAATTATTATTAAATTATTCAATTAAATAAAAGAATTAAAGTAACTGATGAAAGATCAAGAAATGGACAATACTAAACTTTCCCGATATTAAAATAAAAAGAAACGATAAATTAATAAATTGAAAATTAAATCAGCTAAATGTATTTAAAATTGAAGCAAACGTAAAAAAAAAAAAATTGAAAAGTGATCTGGTACGCCAAAAGTTATCCACCTAAAACAATAACGCCCATGGGTGGCTATTAAAAATCCCATGAAACAATTTTTATACTTTGTTTGTCGGCACATGAAAAAATAAACCCCCGAATTGCAATGGCTATAAAAAACGATCTACAATTACTTGATTTTTTTTTCCTTAACCTGTTATCAAGCGATATTTTTAAATTTAAATAATTAAGAGACACCTACGTATATAAAATTCAACACTGAAAATATCTAAACCATTCAAAATTTCATGATCAATGATTGTCATGGTAACTTAT
Organism: Nephila pilipes; assembly: GCA_019974015.1. Classification (NCBI taxonomy): domain Eukaryota; kingdom Metazoa; phylum Arthropoda; class Arachnida; order Araneae; family Nephilidae; genus Nephila; species Nephila pilipes. Next base: position 26,220 of record BMAW01109237.1, on the reverse strand, counting down.
GAAAAAAATTACGCTTTTTTTACGATTTAGTGTTTCCATTCATTTACTGATATGAAATGGATCAATCATAAATTCACTTTTCAAAATCTAACAAACAGATGAAATTGCTACAATATCCCAGATTCACCAATATTTAACCTGAAAAATTCTAGTACATCCAACTCTTATTTTTTTACACGATTTTGAAATAACACGGTTCACCAATATAATTTTTTACACGATTTTTTTTGTTCTAACACGAATCCTCACCCCTCTAAAATTTTCCAAATATTCAAATGCTATTTTTACTGCCTAATACCACCTTTTTGATTCATCCATTCGTTCAGGATATTATAGCAGCATTTAAAATGTACTTCAAAAGCGAACGCTTAAATATATTTTAAAATCAGTCGAAGAAAAAAATTTGACTGTTGTGGAAGCATGGAGAAAGTTTACGGTTATAAATGTATTGTTCACACATGCTTTTTTTCCCATCAAACAGTTGGGCCAATCGACCTTAAATGCTTGTTGGAGTTTAGTTTAGTTTTATTATTAACGTCGCACTAGAAGCAACACGAGGGCTATTGGCGACGGACCTCGTAATTTTGGACCACGGTCAAGTGACGAGGACGACACCTGAGCTGGCACACCCTCTCCTAACATCCACACCACGCCAACGGGAGGACTTTGGGCCCCGACAGATTTAACATGCATCAGCGGCGGGTCTTTAGCGGCCAATGATCGAACCCGCGACTGAACGAAAACCGCCGGTCGCTAGTCCACGACCTTGACCACTAAGCTACCGCGGCCCAAATGCTTGATGGAAAAAAAAATTTGCAGCATGAGTGAGAAGTGGAACTTTCACATTACAAAAATAAGCAGTGTGTTTTGAAATTATAACTCTATCGAATGCAACTGGTGGTGAAGATTTTAACAACCAAACGGATAATTGATATCGAATAATTGATGCTAGAGAGCCCTTCGGGTAAGAATGATTTGATCGAATTTATGACAGTTTATGATAATAAAGAAGTCAATAATGACGAGGTTGAAGATGAAGTTCAGCTATTAACAGCATTTTAATTCCCGATAGCTTTAAATTTGCTACAAGTATGGTACAACATTTCCTTTCTCATTATACTGACATAGAACGTGCATTAAAATTTCAACGTAATCATAAGTTTTGTGTAACAGGATATCAAAAATTATATAAGCAACTTGAGAAAACCAAATAAACAGCCGCTAATATCAAATTGACGCACTAGTAACAGAAAACCAACATATGCCATTAACAATAAACGAAATTCTTCATTAGAATCAAAGCCGACTGTTATACTAGACGTTTCGGACACAATTACTGATTATAACATTTTTAATCCTGTTCGTAATAAACGTGCACACTTGTTATCAAGTTAATCCTGTTCGTAATAAACGTGCACGCTTGTTATCAAGTAGTGATGAATAGTTGTTCGTAGTTTTATTCCTAATTTCAATTTGAATTTTTATATGTTGTATGTACCTATAGAGATTGAATTTTCACAGTAGACTAATTTTAAAAAAAATTTGTAATAAAAATGAGTTGCTTTCGTGTTATAAATATGTAATATGGATTTCCTTATTACTTTTTTTGAGCGATTTTTTGGAAAATATTTAGAATTTTTTCATCTCACAAGATATCTTAAAGTAGTGGAATATATCACCAAATTTACTACACATCACATGTATTTTTTAAAACGAATTTTTTTTTGCACAATTTTCTGAGGAACATATCTACTGTGTAAAAAAAGTTTTAGGTGTGCTTATTTCCCCAGTAAATCAGATAATCGTTTAAAAATCAAATGCAGGGAGAAGAATGAATTATTAATATGTATTAGAGATGCATAAAATATTTCATAACAGTAATCAATCCTAAAATATTAATAAATACATATTTATACATTAAATAACGAAGCATTTTTTGACGGAGTTTTGAAAAAAATATATTTACACCTTCAAAATACAATTTATGGTCTAGTATTAAAATTTAATCTTATACCTTTAAAAATATACTTGAATTTTGTTACTATTTCATATAGGTACAGAATTTTAAAGCTGTTTTAATATTACTTTATCATGAATTTCTATGACAGGAAAGAATCAATAAACAAGTTTTTTTCTTATATTTTTCATAAATACTAAAAACAGTATCTCAAAATAATATGCATCTATGAATTTGAAATCTTATACATAAGTTTTTTAAGCATTTATACATGGAAAAATTCTATTCAATAGACAATTCTTGAGATTTTATACAGAATAGAAAATTTTTTATAATGCAATTATAAAACAAACAAACAACATTACAAATGCATGTTTTATAACCTTATGGGGCTTTAAAATTGGAAAAATATCCAGGAAAAGTTTTGTTCTTGTATAGTTTTACTATCAAGTGTTCTTTTCGTACAAATATAAGCCAAAATTAAGACTTTCCACAAAACATGGTAACTCAAGAGAAAATAAATTCATTGACATTTTGTCAAGTGAATAATATCGAATATTATCTTAACTATAGAATTAACTATTATTTTAATAATATAGCTCTTACGTTGTAAGCTACGGTAGTTAGAGTTCTGAATACCGAAATTTTCTTTAAAGTCATTGAAATTTTTGTTTGGAATGCAGTTTAATGCAGGAATTATTTGGCGACATACAACTCTTGTCTATTTGTAGAATAGACAACTCTTGAGATTTTTAAATCGAGAAGAAATTTTATTACACTGCAATAAAGTGAAAATAACTGTTTAAGAAAGTGAAGTGAAAATTACTTATATAAAAAAAAATCAGTGATCATAACTTAAACTACCATAGTTTTCTACGTTTGGGTTTTAAAAAGAAATTAAAAGTTTAATCCATACATAAGGTTATATTTCGTATTACTTAATTTACAAACCGACAGTATATTTATTACCATATTTAGTGGCAAGTTTTAACTTTTGCACAAATTGTACAAAATGCTCTTTCCAGAATAAACATATACACAAACAAAATTTACGTTTTTTCTAGTATTGAAGGTTATAAAATACTCATTTGTTTGCAAGATTTACGTTTATTCAAAGAATTACTTCAAAGTTGTACTGTTTCCATAAATATTTAATATATTATGAATTGGTCTTTCATTTAACGCAATGCAAGTAAAACAAGTAACCAATAGCAATACAGACAATAATAAGAAATGCTCAAAATTAAAGAGTTGCAAACCCAGTTCTAATGAACCTTCAAAATGATGTGAAAACTTTCCTTTCTTAACCACTTTGAGTGAACCGAAACATAAGAGAAAAGGAAAGACATCAAACAATTGATGAAATTTTGAACCAGATATATGAAAAACGTCACATATGTCAAAACGAATATAACAAGGTTTTTATTTTATAAAGGCAAAGTGTTCCTGTAATGAAATATGGGAATTCCTTTCCACACAAACCATACTTTTAAATTACTAAATCCTATAAATACAATGTAACTACATTAAAATACACAACCATAAAAAAGATTGGTAAATTCCTAATTTAGCGTACTTTTTGGCGCGTTTTTAAAATCGCGCCAAAGTGGAGCCAAATGCGGAATTCTCAAAGTCTTCAAGTCAGAATCGAGATGGCGTTTTGACCGTTGGACAAAAAACACGATAACTGTGAAATATAGAAAAACATGAGCCGAAGCGGTAGAAATGTTAAAGAAACGGCGAAATTTTATCCGATTGACAAAAAACGTATTAAATCGGCGTTTTGTGGCAAACATTAAAATAAGAAATAGGCTAGATCTTAATTTTACTTAAAACAATAAAACTTAGATAAATATATATAAGATTGTATAAAATAAATAAGATTTTTTTTTTTTAATAAATATACTTGTATATAACATAACTACGAAATGTTGAAAAAAGGTAAGAAAATACGGTTCAATTATGACCGAAAGACAAAAAAACGCAGTAAATCAGCATTTGTGGAAGACATGAAAATAATTTTAAAAAACGTGAAAAAAGCACTAACCTTATGATGGAGGGATCTCTGTGATCAGGCGGGTAAATTATGACAATCGCGTGAAGGAAATCTCTAAACGTATCATCATTCACAATGCTTTCTTCGGTATTAATTAAATTAGTAATAAATTAAAAAGTAAAATAATTAAGTAATATAACTAAATAAATTAAAAAATAATATAATTAAGTAGTATAACTAATAAATAATATATTAATAAGAAATATAATATATAGACAATATAGAATTAGAATAAATCAAATATAAATAGTATAATATAATAAAAATAATAATTAATAATAAAATAAAAATTAATAAGAATTAAATTAAATATAAATAGTATAATTAATATCAATTAGAATAAATCAAAGATAAATAGTATAATATTATATAATTGAGAATTAAAATTTAAATATGTATAGTATAATATAATATAAATAAGAATTAAAATTCAAATATATATAGTATAATATAATATAAATAAGAATTAAAATTCAAATATATATAGTATAACATAAATAAGAATTAAAATTCAAATGTATATAGTATAATATAAATAAGAAATAAAATTAATATATAGAAATAGAATAAATCAATCGTCAGAATGGGAACCAGATCCCCTTTCATAGTAGGGTTACCACAAAAACAAGATTTTACGACTTTTTTTGGATGGGTTACCAAATTGACAATTTATCGCCTTTTTGAATTTTCCCCAACGCCAAGAAGTACGCTAATTTAAGATCCCCCCAAAAAGGGTAATATGCATAAATAAACATTACTTACCGTAATATCTTTGCGATTTAAATTTTGCGCTTTCAAGAAGATTTTTTATTACTCGTTTCAGTGACTTTAGATTTGCTCATCGAGTTAACTGACTGTGTGTCAGTAAAACTGAATCGTTTCCACCAATTGTCCCATCTGCAAGAATTCACAACGTTAATAGGATGTTTGCCAATTTTTAGGATGGCATTTTTCAAGTTTTGGTCTCCATATTTAGAAGCCAGATACATTACATCGCATATACTTTCCGAAGGTATTTTAGTTGCTAGATATTTAGAACACTGATCTTTCAGAGAAAGAATTTGGTATTTATCGGCAGCAATATACAGTTTTACAGCAGTTGCGTGGTCATAAATATCTTCTAATGTGTCCGTATATATGAAGAAAAGTAAGCGACGTAAAGTGTCATAATCTACATCGGAAACTTCCACTACACCTGAACTTTTTTCAGACATATTGTTTTCGAACATGGCATTAAATACGGCAGATCGGGCGCTTAGAATCGCCTTAATAACTTTAATACATTTTCCATCTGCTAATTTAAAGGTGACATCGCAGTACTTTTGTCCATTGAACAATAGTTGCATATCATTCCCTAAAGAATTGATGGGTTTGTCCTTCTCAACTTTAGCATACACGGTTTGAATTTCTGAAGATGAAGATTCAGGATTTCCCGTACTGACGATAAATTCACATTGCAAGGCCAACACATCGTTGATTAAATATGTATCTTTATTACCAATCAAATCACGTCGATACATCAAGGGCATTTTAAAAACATTATTTAGAAGGTTCGGAGGATTGTTAACATCCTTTTCAAAATGGTGTTTAATCTGTTTGCTGTGTCGCGCACTTCCTTCAATATTAAGTGCAGAGATTTTGCAATCAAATACAACAGAATTATACGATATGTTAAAAATATTGACTTCCATGTAAGATGAACCAAGGTCATTACCTTTCAAATAAAATGCAATCCAAAATTTCCGATTTCCGAGTATACATACTGTCATCGGTAACGACATGCGAAATCCCAAGATGCATTTGCTGAAATCGTAAATATTCCACGGTTTAACAAAACGTTCTATTGCTATATGTGTGTTGATAGTAGTAATAACAACAGGTTGAATTTCAGTAACACAACATCGTAGAGTCAGTTCACCATTTGGCATGAAGTATTCTTTATTTTCGGAAACAATTTTTCCATCGTATATTGATTCAAAAGACAGATTACTGTTTACAGACAGTGTGCGATTTAACTTTGCCTGGAAAAATGCTAACGTACCATCAGCACAGACGATGGAGAGGTTAGACGATAATAATAATTCCTTCGAGTCACTTGTCCCAATTCTACAAAGATCACATCGATTAAATTCAAATACTGTCGTAGTGGAGAACAACTTTAACTTCCAGCTGCTGCTATCCGTTACAGCCCGAAATCGTGGGCTTTCTAAACACTCAGAAGGTTTTCTACCACAAAAACTCAAATTTGTAATTTTCCAAAAGAAAATCCGACTCCCATCTTCTAACTTCGCAATTGACATTCTTAATTTCACTTTCCGAGGATTCACAGAGCCTCACCAGATCGTAATGTTTTCAATTCTATCGGTACGACTACCACATAACGTTAAGCAAGCTTGTGAAAATCTGCTGATTATCAAGTTCTGCATTGCAGTTTTCTCTTTCAAGGCAAGGTCAAATTCATAGATGCGCAGAATACAATGCGCATCGGCAATATGGTTCTTTTCAAAACTACATTCATAATTTATTTTATCTCTAACGGATTTAAGAACGATTTATTTTATCTTCGCGTTCTTTTTCCCATGCCAGCTTGTTATATTTTTGTCTGATGAATCAAACATATCCATAATTTTTTTTTATTTTTTTATTTTCATTACGGATATTATCTTGTTCATCTGCTATTGAACGGTATTGCCAGTATCTGTGATTTTTCGCGATTTTTTTTCTGTCTGTGATTTTTTTTTCTTTGGCTACTAGAGAATGTTTTTCGCTTAACTTCTTTAAGTATTTTCGGTACTTGTCTGTTACAACGGCGCCTGTCAAATTACGATTACGCCAAGTCGTCGCTAGACTCGTGAAGCCTATCTTTTGATACAGCTTACTTGGCGATATTTCATAGTCGCTTGGCGATGAATCATCGGGCGCTATATCGCTATAATAGACAAGTACCGTATTTTCTTTGAACAATTTAATTGTTTTTATCACTGCTGAATTTAACTCAAAGACGAAAATTCTACGTGTTTTATTTGAGTTGTCTGAATTCCAGATTTAAGTAACCAAAACTACATATACTTAACTGCATTTTCTTCAATACTACCTATTTTAGTTACCCAAAAGTTGTGTGAATGTAGAAAGGATATCTTAAAGAATGATGTCAAAAATTAAGAAATATAATGTTCCTTGAACTATTCGGATGCCTTTCTCAAAATAAAAAAGAATTTGGAAGAAAGATACGACAACCACACACACAATCGTCCTACTTTAGAGAGGACAGTCCTTTGGTAGGTTCTGTCCTTCCTCGAAAAGTGTCCTTCCTGTCCTCCTTATGATATATTTAAACCTAATTTGTTAATCTTTCTATTCAGAGATACCGCAAATATTAATATGAAAAACTTTTAGGATATTCAAAGGTTAGGTGGTTTGTTCTAACACCTGCTTATAGAACATGTTTTACAATTATTTAAGCCTCTCCGTTCATTTGTTTCAGTTTAGATAAATGTCCAAAAATTCTCGAATCTTTTTTCAGTTATGAATTATTATAGATATAAATCTATTTTGTGCATAATCAGGCATCTATTTTCCACCAAACGATTCTGAAGATTGAAGGTGAACATATTTTAGCTTCAAAAGTTAGTCCTATTTTGAACGGTTTTGTCCTTCAAAATAAATTTGAAGAAAAATTGGTTCTCGTCTATTACAGCGGCGCCCATCAAATTATGACTATACCAAGTCGTCGCCAAACTCGTGAAGCCTATCTTTTGATATAATCTACTTGGCGATATTTCTTAGTCGCTTGGCGATTAATCATCGGTCGCTGATTTAATAGACAAGTACCGAAAAATTTTACGTTCTGAAGAAAAATTTATTCCTTTAATAATAAAAGGAAAATTATCAATTTGGAGGAATCAAATCGGAGCATAAAGGGAAAGTGTATCGAGGAAGCGTAACAGATCAATTGAAAAGTCCCCGGCCTGACACATAGATGGCGCTACTAGAATTAAATCCATATGTGTTTTAGTTAGCCCTCAAAAGATGCGTGTATAAATTTGACAGCTGTCGGATCATTAGTTTGTGAATTATAGCATTTTGAGTGAAGCAACTTTTGTTATTGTGAAAAAAATGAATAAAAAGGAATTTCGCGTGTTGATAAAGTATTGCTTTTCGAAGGGAAAAAATACAGTTGAAGCAAAACCTTGGCTCGATGCCGAGTTTCCGGACACTGCCCCAGGAAAATCAACCATCAAGGATTGGTATGCTAAGTTAAGACGCGGTGAAATGAACACCGAAGACGGTGAACGCCCAAAAGAGGTGGTTACCGGAGAAAACATTTAAAAAATCCACAAAATGATTTTGAATGACCGTAAATTGAAATTGAATGAAATAGCAGACACTCTAAATATATCAACTGAACGTGTACATCCTATCATTCACGAATATTTGGGCTCTGTGCAAAGTGGGTGCCTCACTTTTGACCAAAAACAACGACGAGTTGATGATTCGGAGCAGTGTTTGAAGATGATCAAGCGTATTAAACCCGAGTTTTTAAGTCGATATGTGACAATGGATGAAACCATCCTTTCACTCCGAAGTCCAATCGACAGTCCTCCGAGTGGACTGCACACGATGAACCCGCTCCAAAGCGTGGGAAAACGCAACAGTCGGCTGGCCAGGTTATGGCGTCTGTATTTTGGGATGCGCATGGAATAATTTTCATTGACTGCCTTGAAAAAGCAAGGACCATCAACAACGACTATTACATAGCGTTATTGGACCGTTTGAAGGACGAAATCACCGAAAAACGGCCGCATTTAAAGAAAAAGAAAGTGCTGCTTCACCAAGACAATGCACCGTGTCACAAGTCAGTGAAAACGATGGCCATGAATTGGGCTTCGAATTGCTTCCTCATCCACCGTATTCTCCAGATCCCCAGCGACTATTTCCTGTTCTCAGATCTCAAAAGAATGTTCTCTGGGAAGAAGTTTTCGTCGAATGAAGAGGTGATCGCCGAAACTGAGGCCTATTTTGAAGCAAAGGACAAATCGTACTACAAAAATGGTATCGAAAAGTTGGAGGGTCGCTATAATCAGAGTATCAGCCTTGAAGGGAATTATGTTGAATAAAAAAAACTAATTTTGCCAAAAAAATGTGTTTTACTATGGTAGGCCGGGGACTTTTCAGTTGACCTGTGAGAATTTTTATCAAACATCTTTCTAATACGGCGAAGTATGGTCAGAAACAAATATCACAGGGAATACTAGTTTTCAATGGTGGTTTTTTTTTTATTACTTCATCGCTAGTAAGTTGGGCAGATATTGAAAATTGTGTTGAGTTTTTAACGAAAGAAATGTCTGATATTAAAATCGATGACAATTGTCTGTTTGAAGAAATTAGAATACTGAATGTATAGTTAAATTCTGATAAATTAGAACAACGGGAAAATCAATAAGTTGAAATTGGTAAAAGATGGTAGGAAATATTTAACCATTACAAAAATAAACACATTCCATATGAAAATTTAGTTATTCTTGTTGAATTTACGTTGTGCTGCCCTGGAACTAATGCAAAAGTTGAAAGAGTTTTTTCAATTGGTAATAATTTTTGGACATGTGAGAAATCAAGACTAAATGTGTTGCTCTAGCTGCAGCAATGTGTTGCTGATTAAGCGCCGTTGTCTTAGATGTATCAGAAGCAAGTGTTTTGCGTCAGGAAGCACATGCAACCAGAAATTCTGGGCCGTGTTACCATCTAGTGTTCAAGTCCTGGGTCAGCACGTGTGATGGGTTTCTACCTCTTGTTGACCTTGGAGAGCTAGCGGGTTTTCGAACCCAGGTCCTTTGAGTCCGAAGAAAAGTTGACCTGTCGCTTTTTTGTTACACGTTTACCAACCAGACTAGTTATTAAGGCCTTTTAATTTCTAACATTGTTGTTGAAAAGAACTGTTGCAGCATAAAAATTCCCTCAATCATCTTCTAAATAATTATAAACACACTTTACGCAAAATACACGCATTTGCAGTTACGTTTCTAAAAACACGTGGAAAATGTTCATAAGAAATGCACGCGTTTTTAAAATCTATTGAAGAATACTTTTTTTTTATCTAATTCATTAACTTGCTGCGAATCTCTTCAACAACAAAGACAGAAGTTAAAACGCCTTACTAATTAGCCACAATGAGTCGTCTTTTTAAGCCTGGTTGGTATGGACGCAGCAAAAAGCGACTAGTCAATTTCTTTCTTCAGCCCCACTGGTCCTTTGACCGACATCCAAGGTCATCAATTCTCTCCCTATCTCTCTCCACATTTCAAAAAATCACCAGCCATCGAAAACTCATCTATTTTATTTTTAAATCTGCTCCTTCCATGGTTGTTCTTTGGCAGCAGTATCTTAATGGTTGTGTTCACGGCCGTCGAGTTGCGCGTTCGAGTCCTGATGTCACTAAAGACCGTAATTTAACGAGGCTGATGCTCGTCAAATCTGGTCGAGGTCCTAAGTGTCATTGATAATAAATGCATGTTTATATTCTAACTCATTTCTTGCAACTGAGTTTCTTTCAATAATAATAACTGTATAATCAGAAATAGACTTTTACTAATTTTCATTCATTTCAATACATCTCGAATACTACTACCCTAGTCGTGGCCGACGATTTTCGTCAAGTCGTGGATTCGAACCCTGATGTCACTAAAGACCCACTGTGTAGCCGAGGCTGATACATGTTGAATCTATCAAGCCTCAAAAGTCTTCCCGTTGAGGACTTGAGTGGAAGTTTGAAGAGAGAGGTGTCATCTCAGGTATCGTCCTCGTCACTTGGTCGAGATTCAAATAACGAGAGTTGTGAATAGCCCTTGTGTTGCTTCTCAGTACGTCGTTAATAACAAACAAGGGTGGTTCAAAAAATACATGTATTTGATGGCAGTTGACGTTTGTGATGCAAGTCGGTGCTACCGTTGTGAGATACCCTCCCTAATAGTTCACCAAAACTAATTCAGCCTTGATTCAAAGGTTAATTTAGATTTTACAGCCATTTGTTGCCAAATGAAAATTGGATTGCTCCCGTGTCAAGTTGTCATTGCCATTTTGTATCGAGTAATCTCCATCGAGGAAGCCTTGGATTCATTATTTTGCTCCAAAAAGAAAATAGCAATCAATACAAAGTGTTTCTAGGGGGGGGATCTGCTTGAAAGAAGACGAAGACGGTCTCTGCGGCTGGAAATGTTACGGCGATGATTTTTTTGGAATGCAAAATTCATCATACTCATTGGCTTCTTAGAAAAAGGAAAAACGATCCATGGACTTTACTGCAGGGAATTTCCCAATTGCCGTTCCCCATGCCTATTATCCTAACACGAGTACGTTTTGAATCACGATCTTATAATTTTTTAAACATGTCGAAGGACTTTTTAAATACATGGAAGTATTCAAAAAATATTGTTTTTTAAAAAAATTCGGTATTGTTCTATTCAACTGATTCGGAATGGAACGGGAAATTTTTTTTTACACCGAAACAATATTTCTGATAGCGCCATTTTCATATCAACGATCCTTTAAAAGCAATGTGCCTGTCATTCACATAAAAATCAAATTTACTTTCCATGACACAGTGAGAGAAAAAAAAATCACCCTTATCAAATATAATTGATTTTCGAGTACTTCACTACCCCCTATTATCAGCTTCATATGATGTATAATTCCTATCTTTTAGGAAGAATAATAGATTGTTGCAAATATTTTTGTAGTTAAGGGCATTTAGAGTACAGCAATCACACTTGACGTTTCTTGAACAGTTTCAAAGTACTTTCGAAATTCCTAAAAATCTATTGCATAATTACAAGTGTAAGCCTTTTGGAAAAGATCTGATAATGTCAGATTTAGTTCCTTTTAGTCAATTCGAAGCAGAAACGGGAAAAAATAACAATAATAAACAATGTCGAATGGGACACCTTACATAATACAATTCTTAGATCGAACCCATCCTCTTAAAGATGTGTCACCCATTTAAATCAAAACGAAATTTCTCCCTCTTTGTCAAGAGACGCATTGCGCCAGCAGAAAAGAATAGTCCTGCGTCATTTTTAACAGGCAAGCCACTTAGCTGTAATTGCCGAACTTTCTTTTGCCGGGAGTGACACAAGCTGGCAGCCTTTTGTAGCTCCGTCCACTCCATTAGATGGAGAGTGACTCAAAACCATCTCGTATAGTTACTCAAAACGAAGGCAAAATGCCTTCAGCCGATGAGAGGAAGTCTTTATTTTTACAAGAAAAATGAGGGATAATTCGCTGAAAAATATGAGAACCCTGTCAGCTAAGAGGTTTGCGCTTGCCTCATTTTTTCCCCCTTCTGCTTGTCTCACTTTGCTGGAAGTGTTGAAAAGTTTACTGGAGACGTTCTGTCTCAGCGTTAAGGTTGATGGAAATGACGTTAAAGAGAAGACGGCTTTGATAGTTTTGATAGATTTTTTTTCCCTCCCTTTCCTTTATTTTCTTTTACTAAATGAAACGCCGCTTGCATAACATTAAAGTCACATTTAGAAGCTTGAAAAGTCTTTTGACAGCTGTAGAGAGACTATTGATTCACGCTGTCTTTTTCGGATAACTTGTGTCCATTGCATTTTCTGTAACTAATATTTGTGAGGGATTCGACAGTCGTTGTTGAAGTTTCAACAAAAGATAAAATGTTTTAGATAAGTTGAAGAATTTTTTTTTTTTTAAAATCGCTGATAAGTATGTTAAGGACTTAGATGCTTTTAATCTTCACATCGTTTATAATTGATAATTCGAATCATATTAATTAGCGCAATTCAACATTGGCGGCGATTGGGATCTAGAAGTAGAAGGAAGCGAAGAATTAACAGACAACAAAAAATAACGAGGAAGGGCGGAGATCGTATAAGCGGGAAAAGAGGTGGTAGACAAAACACACATACATAAAACGTAAAAATTAACTACAAAATGATGTTTCCAAAGATTTCGGGATGAATTTAGACAGATGTGTGAAAGAGCTGACAGTTTTTATATCAACTCTTTATCTCTGTTTGGTTTTGATAATAATATCTAATTGGGTTTTTTCTTGATATTTTAATTTATACTGTATAATATAAATTTCATAAAAGGAACAATATTATGAATTGTAATTAAACAGAAGTATTTTTCGAGAAATAAAAAAAAAGTGAACTATGTTAATTTCTTAAGAAAAGTATGTCTCATTCAAAATAAACAAAAAAAAAAAAAAAGTGGTGATTTCTCAGAATTCAACTAGTGAGTTTTCTCAAAGCTTTATTTTATACACCATTTCACTACTTAATATGCGAGGGAAAAAAAATTCTAAAATCTAAAGCTCCATGCAAGGTTTTGCTAAGAATAGATTTAACCACTTAAGGTGCGCCTTTTATTATAATTATTAATAAATTACTCAATTAAATATAAGAATTAAAGTAAACGATTAAACATCGAGAAATGGACAATAGTAAACTTTCTCGATATTAAAATTAAAGTAAAAGTTTAGTTATTAAATTGAATATATTTAAGCTAAATGTAATTAAAAACAAAGCAAACGATAAATTACTTAATAGCAAACAGCAATTAATTTACAGCAAACGATTTGGCTGTTGAATATTGTTATAGATGTGGTTTAACATTCGTTTGCGAACAAATATTTTCTATTACGAATATAATAAAATCAAAATATCATTCAAGATTAACTGACATGCACTAAAAGCGTCAAATTTTAAGTGTTAGCAATTTTAAGAATTAATTCATATACATATGACTTTTTAAAGAAATACACAAATTCAAAAACCACTCTAATAAAGTACTAACTGCTTAATAATTACTTAGGACCAAATAATTCTAAGTTATTATTATTTTTTTTTTGTATAAAGTTCAGCTGACTAAATTTTTATAATGCTAATTGACAGTAAAACCGAGAAACTGAATTTTTGTTTTTACTTGTTATATTATTTTTTTTACACTTTTGCACACATAGACCTACAAAAACTAACACCGGTAAAAAACGAGTTTTTGAAACATGGGTTTTCTTCCAAACTTCGCACTTTGCGTAACATAATTTTTTTCTACCTTAAATTTTAAGTAACATTCGCCTGTCAGTAACGTTCAATTTCAGTAACATTCGCCTGTCTTAAAGATGGAGAGGAAAGTTACGAGCTTAAGGAGATGCTTCTCTGAAACGCTTCTCTTATAAAGCAAAAAAAAAAAAAAAAAAAAAAGGATTTGCAGAGAAGTCACCTGATAACAAAAGGGAGTTTAAGTAACGACCCCTTCACCTCGGCGACCTATTTGGCGACTTGGCGAGGAACTTAGAGTAAATTTAATTCTTTTAATAATTAGTTTTAATCAATTAAATTTTATTATTTATTATTAAATTATTATCGTGTTATCATCCAAAGCAATCGCGTATAGAAAATTTTCGCTCAAATGAGCGCTTTAAAATGTGAGAAAAAATATTTTAAAATTTTGACTCAAACATAGTTACAATGCGAGTAGAAAAAAATCAATTGAAAAAAGATATGCTTTTTGCAAATCCCTTATAATCAACTTATAAACAGCATTTTTTCATCGAAATATATATATATTTTTTTTTATTTTGAAAAAAATTAGAAGTGGCATGATGGATTTTTTTAATTTTTTTTGTTCAGGCAGTGGCACTCTTTCCAAAAAGGTTGGTCAACCTTGATTTAACATGATCAAAATATTCTCGTACCTGTTGTTTCAAATGACATGACACGCAGATAAAAAAATTTAATTTTGTTTACATTTAACTTTAATATTAATTTTTGTATTTTAATATTTATTCAATTAACTACGATTACGCGTATTTTTATTCAAATTTATGATACATTAAGGGCTCTATATTCCATCATTCGATAGCTTGGCACATTCTGTAATACTCCACCGATCAAGCCTTTGAATATCAGACTTTTCTTAGCAAAAGTCAGGAGTCACCTTGACCTTCGGCAAGTCGTGACATAGAGCTGCTCGCATTTTCGCCTGGTTTTTATCGTAACAACCAGTTTTCATTTCAGCACAGTCTTTGTTTTCCAGCAGATTACATGTCATATTTGCTCAATATTCAACTCTGTACTTATAATGGGGTTTATAGTGATACAAAAGACAGGCTCTGATCATTGATGAGATTAGAGAATTAGAATTAAAGAGAACGCTTCACAAATAAAAGACTCTCATTTGGTGTAATCAATTAGATTAGAACAAACAGGGGTGTCTCAATCATGGAAGTTTACTCATGTATATGACATTTAGATGAAATTAATGTTAAATGTGTGTGTGACTCGCGAGTGTGACATGTATATGAGAATGTGGAGAGTGTGTGAATGTGTGTCGGAATGTAGAATGTGCTGAATTCTTGGTGAATTTCTTATTTAATTGTGCCGACGGGAGGGATGGAAAGCAACCACAAAGAGGAACAGGTTACGAACATGAGTGGATGCTTCCCTGCAAGCTTCTCTTTTGAAGGAAAAGTTAGATTTATAGAGAGGTCATCAGTTGACAAAAGAGAGTTTAAGCAATGACACCTTGACCTTGGCGACGGATTTGGTGGCCATTTGGCAACTTGGCGAGAACCATTAAGTAAAATTTTATTCAAAAAATGATTAGTTTTAATCAATTAATTTTTATTAATTATAGTTAAATAACCGTACTGTCATCCAAAACAATCTTGTATAGATATTTTCATCTCAATTGAGCGCTTTAAAATGTGAGAAAAAAGCTTTAAAAGTTTTGACGCATACATGGTTATAATGTGAGTCGAAGAACACCAAAAATTTTTTTAATGGGGTTTTAAAATTAAATAATTAAAAAAATGAGAGATAGTAAGAATCGAAATAAGTGAAGCTTTTTTAAAACTTTCCATTTTATTTAAAGTTCTACGTATAAATTGAGACCAAAGAGCGAAGATTAATCAAAAGTACAAAATGTAAAAAAAAAAAAGAAAAAAAGATGAAAATATAAAAAACACAAAAATTAAATAATTTATTTTAAATATCACATTCATCATATTTTTATTCCTCTATTTATAAAGAGGATGTTGTAGAAAAATTATTTTTACTCGTTTCCTTATAATATGTATAGCCCACACAAAAGCAAAATCGTTTTATACTTGCTGATATTAGCTTATATTAGTTATTTTTACAAGTAATGAACAATTAAATACTTTTACCTGATATTTTCCCTAAATAATAGTACTTAAATTTCATTTAATTTGTTTTGGTACAATTCTTCCAAAATTAAAAGCAAATTTCTATGCAAAGTTTTGCAAAAAACAGATTTAGCCAAAAATGCTTTTTGTGCTTTCTCAAAAGGTGCACTTTTTTTTTTTTATAATTGTTATTAAATTACTCATTTAAAAATAAGAATTAAAATAAACGATGAAATATCGAGAGATGGACAGTAGTAAACTTTTCTGATATTAAAAATAAAGCAAACGATAAATTATTCAATAGAATATATTTAAGCTAAATGTAATTAAAATTAAAGCAAACGATAAATTAAATATATTTAATAAATTAAATATATATATAAATATATTTATTAAATTAGATATATTTAAACTAAATGTAATTCAAATTGAAGCAAACGGTAAAAAAAAAAAAAAAAAAAAAAAAAAAAAAAAAAAAAA
>BMAW01109229.1:65551-78040 GCA_019974015.1 Nephila pilipes | reverse complement strand
TTTTTTTTTTTTTTTCCGCAAGAAATCTTTTTTGTTGCGAGTAAATAGCGATAAACAGCTTTCTGAATCATCGACTCGTTGCTGTTTTTGTTCCATCGAAAGCAATCGCGGCACCCACTTGGAAAAAACCTTTTTCACTTCACTTCAAAAAACTTTTTTCCTGGTCCGATCGACTTAAAATTTTGACACGTTTCAAGCAAAGGTTAGTACTCTAGAAAGACCTGGTTACTGGTTTACTACGAGCGTTATCTCTGGGTTAGTCTTTGGAGTTATTGATCGATGTGTTATATATATATATATATATATATTAAGCAGTGTCACCTGGGGCAAGCTACTAAACACGGGTTGAAAGACTGGCAAAATCATGTACAATAAACCATTTAATAAGCCTTGCTCATATAGTTGATGTCATGAAAAGGATATTTAATTTTATTGCTAGTTTAAAATCGTCATCCCGTAGATTGATACTTCATAAGACTTTTTTGAAATCCAAAACATTTCCAAAAGCAATCGACAAAACCTTATCCAGATATAAGATTATATCCGGATGCAATAAAAAACCCTTACTGTTTGTGTGTGTGAAAGAGAGAGAGAGAGAAGCTTTTCATTTCTCTTCTGAAAAATCTCTTGCACTACTAATCAAATGATTACAAATGACTCTAAGCCACTGATGTATATAAAACTCACCTTCGTTCGTTGTCTCAAACAAGTACAATAGTTAAGTACAATTGTCATAAGTACAATAGTCAAACAAGTACAATGAGTTGTCTCAAACAAGTACTTGTACTGATACAAGTCAGTAACATTTTAATTTTAATAGATATGAATTATATTGAAATTCTGAGTGGTGAAATATATTTTGCAACTTAGAAAATATTCTATTGTGTTACTTAAATACTTCCTTCTCCCATTTTCTACTCTTGATTGAGCCATGCTCAGTTTATATAATTTTTACAAACCATTATATCATTTTATTTCCTCTCCCTCTATTTAAAATGTAGCTAAATATGTTTCAAACATTCTTCATATATATGTGTGTGAAGAGGTGGGTACTCAAATATTATGTCGTTCTCATAAGTTATTACGGTACATCTTTTACTTTAAATTACAAAAGGAAAAAACATTAAAAACCATGAAAATGTTAATTAACATTTTTCGTTACTGTTCTGGAATAAGCCATTTTTATGTTATTCACAGTTTTAATTTAGAAGCTCTTGTTTTACGATGCGTTGATTTCATGAAACATATCTTTCTTTCTGCACTCACTTTGTTTTGAAATTAATATACCAGTTTCTGTAATTCTCATATAAGAGTTAAATGAACTTCTTGAGTCACCCTTTGGAATGCATAAAAAATTCTATAAAAATTATTATTTTTATGCATAAATAATACGAGTAATGTCAAACCTATAAATAATAGACCTTTTAAAATCAAATGATTTTAAAAGAATTTCCTAATTGTATCATACAATTTCCTGTTTTCCTTTTTATAATCGAATTAAAAGTAGCGATACCATTTATTGCCACGATTATTTCTCATTCCTTTATCTTAAATTATTTGACAATTTTATCTAAAAAAATTATATTATTAGACTTCACATTTTGGGTTAAATTGTTTTTCTTCTGCCTTAGTGCCGAAATAGCACATTTGTGTATCTAATAAAATCCAAGAAGCAAGCGTTTTTATTCAATTATTTTCAATTTTTCAGAATGCTTTCTTTAAATAATTATTTACTGAATTATTAAGTAATTAAAAATGTATATAAAAATTATCACGTGATCATAATGCCTTTTATTTTATTTTAATACGTCAGATTATGATATTCTCCGATATTTATGACGATGAAATAAAATTTCTCAAGTGTAATGTCCCATTAAGGATAGATTTTATACGTAAGTGCTCATTAATTTCCTTTGTGGCAACAAAGTGAGTAAATTTTTCTTTGTGATATTTAATTTTTAGGGGTAAATACTACATTAATCCTTAGAGTAAATGAATAAAGTATTTAAAATCAAATACCAACTGTCATCTACATGTTATTATTATTTCCCAAAAGTTCTTGGTGTAGCATCATAAAAAACCACTATAGAATTTTGTTGAAAGAAATAAACTTCTTCCTACATTTCTTAAGAGCTCCACAAAAGCACGTTGTATACTTGTAGTACAACCCGTTTATTCATTATTTGTCCTGGAAAAGCACTGGTACTAAAGATAATGTTGACAAGCACAGAAAAGGCAGTAGTGAGTTACAATGGTTTCCTAACTGATTGCACTGGCAAAAATGCACGTTTTTCTTTGCTCTTTATCTAAGTCGTTGATTGTATATATTCTCTTTATTTCTTTTCCCCCTTACTTACAAGCATTTCCTTTTGCTCTCCCTTTCTGCGTTCCAGGGAAGTTCTAATACTTCCCAAGAGATCATACAAACTTTGGTTTTATTTTCGACCATCATTAGTAAAAGAGGCATCATTTTCATGTTGTTCACCTTAATATCTCTGGGATAAATGCAATTGATTTATGCAATTAGGGAGATTTTCTTATAGGATAAATATAATACTTTCGAAAGTTGAATAGTTTTCCTTAATATTAACTATTCATTTATGGGATTGTTATTACTTCGAAAAAGCTTTTGGGATTTGTATGCATTTCATCGCCTTTTAATTATCAAATTTATGTATGAATTCTGAAAGATAATCTGAAGTCTAAAAGATCGCATGGGCAGATCTTGCGTGTTGTAGCTATTAAACAGCAGGACTGACGCTTCAAAACATTTTATTCTGATGTCATACATATTTACTTATTATCAGCTTTAACATACACCCCTCCTCTATCCTTACAACGCTCCATGCGAATCTTCCATTGTTCGAAACAGCACTGGAAATCTTCTGTCAGCTCCTTTAGGGTGCGTGCCGCTTTCTCTTCCACAGCTTCAACGGACTCAAACCTTGTTCCTTTGAATGCAGATTGCACCATAGGAATCAGATGGAAGTAACAAGGCTGAATATCCGGCGAACAAAGCAGATGATCTAACATTGAGATGTTGCAGTTGGCTAGAAACCTCTTGACAGACAATGTGGAATGAGCCGGCGCATTGTCATGGTAGAAAAATTTGTCGTACGGATTCTTTGTCAATTCCTACAGTCTCAGCAATCGTACGAATACTTAACCGGCGGCCAGATTGAACCAAATTACTGATTTTTTCTATATTTTATCCGATTTTTGACGTAGAAGGGTGACTTGGGTTGAATCATCTTCTCGGCCATTACGAAAACGTTTAAACCACTCAAAAACAAACGCAATAAACATTCATTACCATACACTTCTTTCAATAAATTACAAATTTTTGCAGCGGTTTATTCTTAGCATTTTTCTGGCGAAACAAAAAAAAAAAAAATAGAAATCTAATGCGAACGAAGGCTACGGGTGTACGGATTTGTGTTTACAGAAACGAGAGGCATTGTATTCGACTTCACACTAAACAGCTGTTGGTCTCTGACGTTTTGCGCAGGCGTACTTAATCTATAGCGGCAACTACCCATCACATTCTTCAATAGCCACATCTTATACTTTTTTTTAATTTAAAGAATTAAGCTCTGAATCAATGAAATTTACACCATTATTTTAATTTTCAGTATAAAAATTTTGTAATAATCTAGTTTTTATTTTAATCTTTTTAACATCATAAAGGCGGCAAATTTCTATCAAATGCGGGAAGTGAAATAAATAATTGTAGAAAGATCTTAATTTATCATAAGATTCAAATCAACATTCGTTTTTAAGTTTAAATTCTTTAGAAAATACTTTTAAAGCAGACTCCTTACACGAACTCGAAAACCTTCTATGTCATTTTACGAAAGGAGAAACAGCTGATATTTTTAAAATTTTTTTGTCTAGATACAAATTAATATAATCAAATTTTACGTGTATTTACTTTAACTTAAAACTAAAAAGAAAACAGTTATTCGTAAGACTTCAGAATTTTTCTCACCTAATAATACGTTGACTATTTATTAACCGAGTTACGACTTCTTTGATTTATTTCTTAAGCCTCAATTTTTTTTTTTTTTTTTGTACATTGATAACAACATCTAAGAAATGTGTAAAGATGAATTACGTACCAAAGAATTCTGATTCATAATCTTCCTACATATTTATCAAAGTATTCAAACATTTTATCCAATGGGGTTGTGGACTAGTAAAATTACTTAAATGTTCTGCTTATATCTGGACTTTTATTTTCAATAGCTAAAAATTAACAAAATTATTTACTATTGTTTTTAATTTTGTCTATATATGTATGAATGTCTGTACTTAAAAATGATCATAACAATTTTAGTATATGTCTTACAATATTTTAATAAATAACATTTCATATATGTATGAATGCCTCTACATTATTTGAAAGACACGTGTTTTAATAAAACTGTTGATTTACTAAAATTATAAAATGTAGAAACATAAATTAGATACGTAAGTATAAAATTTTTTTATATGTGTTATACTTTCACATTTTTATACTTTTAGACACATGTATTAGGCTATTTAAGTTGCTTTCTACTTTTACATTAAAAAATCGTTATGTAAGGTAATCTGAGGGTAATACAATCACTCCTGGTCCTACTACTAATTGACGGGTTTAGTGTCAATTTTAAAGTTTACAATCAAATGACTTTGCTATTTTGAAATGGAAGATAAGAAAAAGCTATAGCAGTATAATGAATGATATTTGTTGAATAAACTTTTTTGAGGACGAGGTTATCATTGTTTGTAGGATGTCACAAGATGACCGTAGTTATTTTAATCAGGTAAATTTATTTTTTTCAAGACTGGTTAGTAAATTTAAGAAATATAATGCATTTTTAATTCTGTTAGGTTTGTAAATGCTTTTCAATAATGTATGATGTATTTTCTATATCCTTTACATTCACAAGTGGCTGTAATACTGGCACACGAGCACACATTGTTTCACATATTTGTTATTTTTAATATTATATTTATTCTGCTCTTATTCATTGAATTTTTTTAAAAAATTTATTATTAGGTAAACATGTCATCAAATAGATAGACAGGAAGAACTAGAACTAAGAGAATTCGAACTTGGTATGTTTTGTCATTTATTTTCGACTAATTTAAATAGAAATAAAGTTTTGTTAATAAAAATTTCAAAGATAAAGCATACTTGTTTAATTTTTGAGATTTTTGTTCAATCAGAATTATAATACTAAGAGAAATACACACACACAAAACTACATTATTGTTTTAAAAATATATTTAAATAAGAAAATTTATAAAGAAAGCTGTTTAATTATCTGAAACGGAATATTTTATCTTTTAAAATGCTTTTTACTTTCTTAAAACATTCGAGTAGAATATATGATTTTAAAGAGAAACAACTTTGGGAAATACTGATAACAGGATAGAGAATTTGAACTTGGCATCTTTTATCATTTATTTTCTACTAATTTTAAATATAAATAAAGTTTTGTTCATAAAAAATACAAAGATATGTATTCCCCCCCCCCTCCTTTTTTTTTCTTAAGTGAACTACAACTTAGTAAAAATTGATTTATTAAAAAAAAATACGAAAGTGGCTTAATTTCCTTCACCGACCATATTTCATGGAAAAAAAATGTTTCGCAAAATTTTAAATTTGAAAGAGAAAATTTGGAGTGAGAACCAAAATTCTTATATATATATATATATATATATATATATATATATATATATATATAAATAATGCATTGTGCTTTCATTTTTCATACTTCTTAAGAATAGCATACCAAGAAATAGAGAATACATTTTTTAGAGTAAATATTGTACTATATTAAATTTGGTGGTAGGTTATGAATTCAGGTGTCGACCTCGTTATCTGACCTGGTTCAAAATTATGAGACCAGCCCGGGATTCGAAAGAACGATTATAGCTCTAGTTGGCTAACAAGAACCTTTTGATTATATTAATGATTAACACGATATTAATTTACAGGATTTCAAAGCTGATCATTTTTTCTAACTTGTTATATCAGTATTTACCAAAGTTGTTTTTCTTTAAACTCATATATTCTACTCGAAAGTTTTAAAAAAATAAAAAGCATTTTAAAAGAAAAAATATTCCATTTTAGATAATTAAATAGCTTTTCTTATGATTTTCTTATTTAAATATATTTTTTAAACAATAGTGAAGCTTTATTGTGTATTTCTTTAAGTATAGTTATACTGATTGAACATATATATCAAAAATGAAACAAGTACGCTTTATGCTTTGTACCCATAAAATATTTCTAAAAGAACTCTTCGTAATATTTCTTCAGTGTATTCTTATTGGAACCTTTGTATTCTAGATATGTTTCTGAGTTATTTTCGGAAGGAAGCAAGAAAAGGAATAGAATTATTTCGGGAAACTCCCCATTCTTTCCTCAGAATTTGTTTTATACGTGAGTGGGTACTTCATTCGAAACCTAACTATTGAAGCATAATAATGGCATAGAAAAGTATGAGTTATAGTAATATACGTTTCAAGCTATTTTCAAAATTATATTGCATAATTGTATTGTGTTCTCTATCTCATGTATTTTTAAATTGAAATTATTTTTAAGACATAGGTAACTTTTGTTTCTTGTTGTATCAAGAGTTATCAAGTTGAAAGGGAGATGTTATATGTGTGAGTGTGTCATTACATAAATTCAAATATAATTGAATGGAAGTCGATAGTCTATCAAACTAACCAGAAAATAATATTCATGAAAAAAGTTGAAATTGTTGTTCGTAAGTAAAAAAAAAATTCTTTGCTTTCTAAGCATTTGAAACATTTTTTTAAAAATATTCAACGAGATAAAAAAAATGCTTTTTCGAGTTTTTAGTTAAACACTTTATCATAATACAAATTTTTCAAAGGATTCTATTGAAATTGAACTCTTCCCTACTTAAAGCTCTTCGAGAATATATTTTGTTCAAATTCATAATTATTAGTTTTCATTAAATGTTTATTTATTAAAAAAAATATCAGCAATTTTTTTTTTTGAATAATAAGATTATTAGTAAAAAAGCTAGTTTTTTTTATTTCTTAATAATTATAATTATTAAATTAATCCTTTTTTTCAATTTTGAAATAGCTTCTAGTTGTTATTAAAGTAGTTTGATATTTCATGATTTCTCTTTTGATAAAACTGATAATCATCAATAAAAATGATGCAAGAATAATTCGATAAAAAGAAAGAAAAAAAAAGTGATTTTCTTGTTAACATACACCAAAATGCTTATTAAATCCAGAACAGCCCAATGATAATGTTTTCAAATAGATTCTAAGAAAAATTTTCTCAAATTCAGAAAATTATTGATCATGTAAAATATCAGTGATTCTAAAAATATTTCAAACAATATTTTTTGACAGAAAGGCTTTCTTTTGTTTGTGATATTAATGGTTTCTTTTTAACTTTAACAGTTAAGCTACTTAATTTCACGGTTATTTCATTAACAATGAGTTTCAGCTGAAAGATTTTTTTTCATGACAGTATCGCATCAAGTGGAGAAATAAAGCTTCGCCTATATAGAGAGCAATGACTTTTTTCCAGAGAAAGTTATTTTAGAAAAAAAGAAAATTGAAATATTTTGATATCGCAGAAATTTTTTTTAACAAAAATTAATTGTTAAAGTATAAATGGTAGAATTTTATTAGAAAGATAAACTAATGCATTTCCGTTGATTCTATACAGAGCTTCAAAAAAGGGAAGATCAAGAGATCACTACAATAGTAATTAAGTCAAAAAGGGATACTCTATAGGTTACATAGTTTAGTTAATATTTTTATTGAACTTAAAAAAATATTCAGTTTAACTCTGGGAACAGGAGGATTAAAAGCATTCAACGGACTATGTTAATTTCAGTTAATTCAAAATAAATACTCTTTTCATGAACAAGAAATACCCAGATAGGATTAGAATTATCCATGACAAAAAGTTTTCTTGAATCCTTTTTATTAATTTAAAAATGCATTTTCTATAAAAAAATATTTTGCTTAGAACAATATTGAAAGTTTCATTTAATAATTCATTGTATGAACAGGAGATGAAGATCTGCATTATTATTTAAGTTTCTTGCATAATAATTAGCTGAACTATTATTAAATCAAGTTTACTAGAAGATGTAACAACTGGTTTCTCGTTTGAAAAACAATATGAAGTAGTAACAGTTAATTTCTTATTACCCATAAAACGGAGTAAATGAATAATTACTTCGAAGAGTCCGATATTTATCATTTCAGAGAAGTATAATTTTGGGTTGTATCTTTATCTAATCAATTTTCCAGTATCAAAATTGCATGCTGTAATATTATATATATATATATATATATATATATATATTATATTTACTATTTATATATATTATATACATATATATATATATATAATATATATATAATATACTATATATATATAGTAATACATATATATATGTAATGACCATTGTTGTATATATGTAACCATAACTTAATACGTATATGTATATGTAATAACATATTCGATCTTAATTAGATATAATGATCACTCAAGGGAAATTTATTTTGATTGTGTTGTAAATTTAGATTGATTCTGCAGTGTTTTTTTTTTTTAAAAAAACCAACTATTTTATAAAGACTATATTTACTATATATAAACAAACAAAACAAATCGTAATTAAACTCTACTTTTTTCCAGGTAATATTTTTTTAGAAAATGTTACGTTTTGTAAAATCCTTATATAACTATTCTTGTTGCATATAATATAAGGTATTCTTATTTGTTTGTAAAATATTTTTTTTAAATTTAGCATTTGAAGTTTATCTCCGATTCAGTAAAATAGACGACTTCCGAGTAGATACATCACCTTTTAAATCACTATATAATGCAACTCAAGTACTCGGGAACTCAGTTCAATAAAATATCTGGCTATTTAAGTTTCCAATATTTCATACAATGGTCTTTTTAACGGAAGTAAATCTTATTTCAAGCGTATAAACGCTTTTAAAATGTTAATTTACTGTATTCATTAACACTTGTCTTCTATTTGTAATACCTAGGGAGTCAAGTTTATTTCAGAAGTGTTGAAGAAATAGTCTTTAAGTTGAAGTAAAAAACTATTCCAAGTATTGCTTCTATCACACTAATTGGAAAACATTCTTTTACCAATCTTAAGCTGAAAACAAACTACACTGCTGACACTTCACGATTTAATAAGATTAATTGAAATTAACAAGACGCTTACAGTATTTAATATTTTAGTAACGAGAGATATTTTGGCTTGGAAAACATCAGCAGCTGATATCAATCCATCATTGTCATGTGCGCTGCGAAAAAGGAAAAATACCTTTAAAAAAGCACTTCTTGAGAGTTAATAAATTTCTAACACGGTCAAACTAAGTACTTGACAAAAACAGAAACCTTGTTTACCTTCTGGGTGGAAAAATATTAAGATAAAATGAATTTCCGTCACAGTAGAAAAGTTCCAGAGCTCCATTATATTAGTTAAAAAGAGATTCTTAAACTAAAAAGTTTAGAATTTTACTCTCAAGGAAGTGGAACTTCTATATCTAATTTCGTACATAAAACAGATTATGGTAGTATGTTTCTATTCTGGTCAACCATTCATCGTTGTTGCGTACTATTAGTGTTGGGGTACTACGTATTAAACATATTGACTTCTTTATTTTTGCGATCATAAATAATGTATGAAGAAGACATTTACTCACAATAATGTTCACTAAATAACGTTTCACAATAACGTTCACGCAATAATGTTCTACCTTAGTTAATTTGTAAAATGTTATACGAAATGTCTAAGCAAACTAGTTTTTTAAGACTCTGCATTGTTTCTAATGGCTAACAGCAAATGAAAATCAAACATTAAAAATAAATATATTTCCTACATCAAATAGCTGCAAATAGTAATGGTTAAATAATGGCACCCAATTATGATAAAGCTTATAATTTAGCTTTTTTGGAGATATAAGATAAGTTTGGTTTTTCAATTATCTGCGTAACAATTGTTAATGCTTTTATTGATACTTACACACATGGTTTTGATTTTAGTGTCGTTCAAGTAATATTTCACTAGATCGTATTCATTATTTCCACATAATTTACAAAATTTATAATAAGAGAATATGACTAAAAGTTTAAATTATAAGACGAAGCGTGATAGAAACGAATAAAAATTGCAAGCTATTCAACTCAATACAAATTTTAAGAGATATTAATTAATACAGGGAATTGTTGAAAAATCGTCAGTAATGTTATAGTAATTTGATTTCTTAGCTAATCCAAACGAGTTACTAAGAACAATAGAATTGGAATAAGACTACTACAGAGATCAAAACTACACTAGTGGCAAAAGTTGTGGAAACCCTTACAAAAAAAAATGTTTTTTTTGTGAGTGTATAGGGGCCCTATAACGCCACTTTATTAAGAGTAATACCAAAAAATTATATATCAAAGGAAAGGTAATTTAATCAAAAATGTAATACAATAGCTTTAAAATTTTTTTACATAAAACAATACTAGCAAAGAAGAAAATGGAAACATGTGTAAAAATCGAGGTATTAAAAAATCTTTACCATCTTAATTAACTCTGAAACACCTTTAGCCTGAATTGCGTTCTCCCTACACTTTCTTTAGTGAACATATTTTCTTAGTACTGCAGCTAATGTTATATGAAACACTTATAACTAACGAATTTCTGTAGTCCATTCCATAAATTTTTAATCGGTTTATATGGGTCGAACTATTATTCTAAGGTCAATTCAGCAGGAGGTATGATTATCTAGAAACCATTATTTGCATACACCAGCAGCATGATATGGCGATGAATCATAAACAAATAAAAATGAATTATTTTCCTTGTAAAAATCTTGCGTGGAAGGCTTCCATTTATTCTCAACTGTTTAATTTGTGCATTTTTGAGCATTAGAATTCCCATTAATCAATTAAATCCTGCCCATATTTTTTTGCTAACATACAATCCTAGTTCATAGCACTATTTGGGTATTTCACGGTAGGTTTTAAGAAACCAGGGTACAAATCTTCTACGATTCTTCTTCTTACATATTTTATGCCATCACTACCAAACAAGCTGATTCCAATTCTATCACTCCAAGTATTATCCTCCTGTTATTTTTCTGTCCAGTAAACATGTCTTTTAGCTCTTTTTAATTTTTCCAACTTTTGTTTTAGAGATAAATATATCTTTTTTTTTTTTTTTTGAAATATTAGTATTAAGGTCAGTTTCCTTGTAGGATGCGGAGAACAAATCTAGAGAACTCCCCATTGCATTCGGCTATTTCATTTAGTATGTTTTGAGATGATTTTTTATGTCACGAAGCACCGTCTTTTACTTCTTTTATCATCTCTTATTTGCACACCTATTTTTGTCTTTACCAGTCTTGTGTTGTGCATATAGTCTCTTTTTACCTCTTGAAACATTAAAAAACTTATATCTTTGGTTATATTTTTACTAATTGTTCTTCTAATTTTTTCATAACTGTAACTTGTTCTTTTAAAAATGTTATTTTACATTGCTTTCTGAGTAACCATTCAAATAAGTGTACAGTTTATTTAATTATGTCTTGTTTTATCCCACTAGGAGTTAGAAAAGCTTTTTGTAAATTCACTTAATTATAAAAAAAAATAACCCAACTTGATAGCAATAACCTATTACACTGATAAAATCCTACTGTAAGATTCACGGCTAATTATCAAAAGAAAATTACACCTGAAAGGCTCTCTGAATACTTTTGCTTCTCGAATACATGCAAATGAATGGAAAGTACATAAGGATATGCTTCCTTTTTCTCGTCATTAAGTTAAACCATTTGTTAGAATAGAGGTAGTTAAAAGAACCTTATTGATCTGTTAAATATTTTACTACACATTCATATATAATTTGATAATATTAAATTAAAAAGTGAAATTTTAAGTCATGAAAATGTGTGTGTTCCAAAATAAACCTTCTAAAAATATTTTTTGAATTTTCTCCCCTCTAGTATATTTTTATATATAGATAATTTTTATTTTACTCTTATAATTCAAAACAAATAATTAGTTACATAAATTTTATATATGGGATAGCGAGAGAAATCAAATAATATACTATGATTCAAAGCGCATATTTGTCTCCTACCTATAAGCATTTTAAATCAAGTTAATGTAATAAAGTTGATTAACTAGCTGCCAACTATTGGAACATTAATTCAGAGACTGGACAGGTAATTGACGTCACGTATTTGAAGTGACAAAATAAGCTGCATTTGCGTCTCTTCAGGCAGCTATTCTATTTATAGATGATATGATTAATTAATTTTAGATATCACTGGTAGTTTATTAAACAAAGCTTATGGTAGACGCAGAAATCAAGTATCGTTACTGGCTACAGTAATCCCAGTTTCATGAAAAGAAAACGTTTTCCATTTATATCTGTTTTAATTTATAATTTTGAGGGATTTGAAACTTAGATCAATTAT
>BMAW01109229.1:27645-65151 GCA_019974015.1 Nephila pilipes | reverse complement strand
AGTCCCATTGCTAACAATTATTCTTACGTATTTAATTTTAGTACACTAATTATGCGAAACTAAGTAAATTATAAAAAGATATGTGTGTATGGTAAATTTAAAGCATTCCTTAACTCAAAAAAATATCATGAGATTAAATTCTTTCGATCACCTTTGGTGCACCGTTGTTTCGTAGAGATGTATTAATTCTGAATATATTGGCTCCTAACATGCCAATAATTTGGATTAAAAATGTTAAGGCTGAAAACTCTAAGAAGATATCCCTTAAAATTATTCCAAATCTTTAATTCTTAGCAATGAACGATCAACCAAGTTTGTAAACATTTTGTAGCTGCACGATGGTTTGATTAAAATGTTTTAAAAACTGTGAAGTAGCCAGTTTTTTCAAGTAAACAAATAGTTTTAGTTCACCATCACTTATATGACAAAAAAATGTATTCTGAGTTCCAAGGGATTTTCAAGTTTCTCAATGGCTAATGGGGAAAATGGTACTTAAAGTGTTTTGATAGCGTTAAATGAGTTAAAGAAATCAATCTGTTGCGTGATGTGTGGGGTAAAGTTAGACAAATGAGATATCAGTTCATACAATTGTTGTTCTCTTCCCTTGATCTTAGTTTAATAATAAAATATTCAACACTAAATGTGGCGCTTTTTTTTAAATGATATTAAATCAAACATTTTGTTAAGACGAGCAAATTAATTTTGAAAGCCTTCATCTTCAGTACTTACTGATTCGAAAAATGTACAAAAAAAAAAAAAAAATTCGACGGGCTAATATATGGTGCTGTTTTGAGGATATTGTTGTTCCTTCCATCAAATTACTTTAAGGAAAAGCTGTTTATTAATCGTTGGTAAAGTTTTACCATAAAATTTAAATATGAAAATTGTATGAGAAGAAAGCTTAAACTAATTAATTACATTAGTTTTAAAACTCTGAAAAAGATGAAGAAATGTTCAAAAGAATATAAAACCAGAAAAAATAACTATTTTGGTACATAATTTACCAAAATGTTTCTCTCGTATAAAATCTGAAGTAAAGATGTGTAGTAATTTGTAAGAAAATGACAAAAATATACTCATATTTAAATTTTTTAAATGTTGTACTTTTCTGTAACATACAGCTTAAATACATTTTGGAACATTTTTTGAAAAATGAATATCTTTTGAAAAGTTTTAGATCAAAACGAAATAATGAAAGATGTATTATCATTTGTCCTTGCATATCCAAACAGTAGCACAAGAGAGGCAAGAGAAAACTGCGACTTCTCAAAATCGCACTTAGGAAATCCTAAACTAATTAGGTGCTCGTTCATACCGGCCAACACCTCATCAGACATTACTGGACGGGGATGCAGCTAGACGTTACACACGGTACAAATTTGCCTTGAACCAAATAGAGATCCAGCCAATATTCGTCGCAGATACAGTGTGGATGGATGAGGCATGATTTTCGTCGAATAAAATATGCTATAGTCAGAACGCACATTATTGGGCGTTGGAAGTTCCTACATGCTCTGCCGAAATTCTAATGTTTGGTGTGGAATTTACAATAAAAGGCTGATTGTCCCAGTATTTTACCAGGCACATTAACAGAAGCATAATATTTAAAACTTCATTAGGACATAATATCTAATTTTGTTCAAAACATGCCGTGGCTTCACCTCCGGAATATATCGCTTCCGTGATGGCGCACCTTCGCTTAAGACGTAACTTGGGAAGTAGTGCCTGATGAAATAATTAGGGGTTCAGATATTCGGGTACGGTGGTTTCGGAAATTGGTCTTCACGTTCACTTGACAACGATTGAATTTTTCCTTTGAGGAAACCTCAAACAATAGGTGTATTAAACTCCTCCGTCAACATTGCAGAATCTTTGACGACGCATTATGGGTGGTATTCTAAGGAGTCATTTTCTATGCTAAAAAGTGTGCAACGTGAACTTCAAACAATGTCCTGATGTGCGTTGTAGCTGATAGAGAGAAGTTTGAACATCGAAAATAAAAGTTTCTTGTGATAACTAGTTTTTTCTCTTTTTAAGGTCGTTTCATCTTGTCATATAGTAGGAAATCGTGAACAAACAAATGAACGCTTTTAAACTTTCTGTTTTTTACCATTTATGTCCACTAGGTGTCTTTTCGTACCAACTCGATGATATTCTTCAACTTTGTAGTTAACCTTTTTTTTTTTTTTTTTTTTTCTTATCTCGTATCGTTTTTGAGATAGAAGCACTAATTCCGCGGCTATCTCACCAGGGAGTGCAGTCAGTGATTTCATCTAGTAGTTCATAGTCACTTTACTATACCTTAACAAGGCTTCTATGACTATATTTGCAGCTTTTCGGAAGTTAAGAGGGAGAGAACGAGCTTTTCTCAACACCCTGAATAAATTAATATTATATGTTCTGGAATTAATTTAAATTGATACATTTTTTGAACATTTTACTGTTTAATTAGAATGTTGTTTTTCCGTTTTGTTTTCATTGCCGTAACCCCTTTCATTAATTGAAATCGGGCAAATTCTTCTTGATAAGAAAATATGAGATTGATTCAGAGTAACAAATTTAACAATTATATGGAAGCTATGATTATAGTAATCTTATTAAAAGTTCTGAATATTTTCCGTTCAAGTATATGTAACAAGAAAGTTTCAAATTCATATTTATAACTTAAAGTTTTCTTTGGGGTTTCAAACAAATATATGATGTTTTTAGTCCACTGTTACGATTATGGAGCCCAATATTACATTAATAATCCCCTATTATATATAAAAAAGATTCCTGGGTTCTTTACAAATTATCTTAGTTAAGAAACAACATTTAAAAAAATTCGAGCAATCTCTTTTAAACCTCTCTTTCAACTTGTATGGTATAGACAACTTTTTACATTTAATCTGACGCTATCTTACCTTTCTGTTGGGTACATTGGGGTCAATGTGATACGTTGACGAAGATATATAAAAAATATTTGGATGAATAGAAACATTGTTATATGCACTCGTTTTATAGACTTAAAATAATGGATCTGCTTTTTAAGTTTGGTCAACTGTAAGATAAGTATAACAAAATAAATAAAAATTTCATTGAAATAATTGAACTGGTATTTTCTACAAGAAATCTCCATTGGAATTTTGGATAAAAAAAATTAGAAACACTACCACTAATGAAAGTTGACACTTCTCCAAAATAGTTTAAATGAATTAACGCTTAAGATTTTACGTACTATTTAATAATAAACAAACATAGAATGCATAAAACTTCCTTTATAAAATAATTTATTATATCCTTTGATTATAGATATAGCTTATAGATAATTTTCCGATATTAGTTTGATTAATATTTTAAATGATAATCACACATTTCTTTAAATGTTAAGTTAAATATTTTAATATGCAGTTAAATCATTCAGCAAAAGTATAAGTAACTGATGATAAAATCATTCTTAGCAAATCAGTTAAATCTTTTAATGATATAATAATAAATTCTTCTTTAACGATATAATAATAACATAATTCCTCATTTAAGTGTCAGTTTAATTTCATCTATTTTATCATTTAAATGTTGATTAAGGAATTTTAATTTGTAAGCATTAGCAAGTAAATGTACTACTGATATAAGGCACTTCTACGGAAATAAATCTTGTTACTATTTCCTTTTTTTTCATGAAATAACAGTTAAAATTTGATTCTCTTTTGAGAATGAATAAAGGATTTTCATTTGAAGTTAATTTTAACAGGTAAATTTACATTCGATATAAGGCCTTCTTGGCAAATAAATCTCATTTCTTGTTTGTTCGTTGATGAGATAACAATAAAAAATTACTTCTTCATCCGCATGAACGTCGGTTGTTTCGTTATTTTCTACATCACAAACTGCCTCCTTTCTTGTTTGAATGAAACAATAAAATGCTTTACAACCGAATGGCTCCCTAACGACTTGTAAACGAAGAAAAAAAATGCGATATTCACAAGAATGCTTTTGAAAGAAAATCGCTTTTTTTTTCTCTTCCCCTTTCAGAATAATACTTCTCCCACATTCGAAAATGTAGTAATAGTTTTGGAAATTATCCAAATCTGCTAGCCAATGGACTCTTCTGCATTCAGAAGAGGATATAGAAAATTCTGCGTGAAAATGTAATCAAATGCATCTCTTCTCTTTCACACATCCAATATTTTTTGGGTTTGATGCTGACGCCGTTATAAGTAACAAAAAATATATAATAAACCTCAGTCAAAAGTATCCTTTGTATGAGTGAAATGATAAAACTCTTTTTTTTTATATTTATGGCAAAAGAATGTTAAAATATCTTCTCCTGTTGCTGACTCACTACTTTTAACATTTGACTTTGAATTGAATTTGGAGGAGTTTCTAGGTGAAAGAAGTTCTGGAGACTTTACATTCAGGTGAAAATAGTTATTGCTAAGGTTATATCTACTTCCTTGAGGAGACGACCATTTTTATTTCCTTCTGTGCTGAACCTTGAATAAAGTTTTATAATGTAATATATTTCAAACTATATTTTCAATAATCGAGCACAATTTTTTTGCTCAAGGTATCCGTACGCCTTTGGAGAAATTTTTTTGAAATACATTGATATTTGCTATCAAAGTATTTTTTTATGCTAAAATATAACCTAAAACTATAAAAAACTCGTTTAATAATCTGCTTTTAATTCAAAGACAATTTTTGGAGTGGAAAACATGGTGAAAGTAGTACATAAATTGATTATCAGAATAACGCTCATAACTCAAAAGTAAACAAAACTATCATAATTCTGTAAATTTTATCTTATTCATTATAATATTTTTTGGGGCTGGTACAACTTTCATGATGAAAATCATATTGCTAAAATTTTTATTGTGTTTCGAGTCAAATAACAACGAAAAATAAAAAAAAAAGTTCTTACAATACATGATTTACACCTTTGTTACGAAACACATATCAATTTTACAATCATGAAAGTAGTAAGGGTTCTTAAAAACTATATAAGGAAGATACTTGCAAAATTTAAGTTAATTTGGTTCATAACTTTCTCTGATATCTACGTTGCCATATGTAAATAGTTCGAGACAACTCATTTTGAGAAAAATCAAAAATAAACTTTCAAATTCAATTAAAAATAAGTTACCGAGTAAACTTCAAATCCCTATAACTTAAGATATTAATAAGGTATAAATAACTAAAATTCAAACACTATTAAAAATAAAAAGGTTTAAATTTTGAACTGACATTAAAATTAGAAAATCGAAAATTTTGACAAAATTTTGACGTTTTAAAGATTTAAGGATACCTTAACTAGATTACGATGATGTACGCAGGAATTGTAGAATTATTTAACAAATTATTTGATTGATTAATAAATTATTCGATTGATAATTCTCTTACATTCAAATTAACTGGATATTTAGATTACATGTAAAAAGAAACAACAGTCTTTCGTAAATATGGATTTCAGTTGGATACTCGGGTAGAATATAATAAGTTGAATATATTGAAAAATAAACATGCTTTTTAAATTCTTGTGGACATAAATTCACTTTATTTATTGCAAAACAATTTTAACTGATAACTTCAAATAAAATGTAGCTGGTATTCTGTAATAGTTAATAATTTAGACCTCTATATCAATTTATACCAAGATGTCGGTTGAGAATTCATAATTAGATACTTGCATATTTTGGTTGAATTTTCCTATTCATAAAAATATAAGTGATTACATTTTTATTGTTGCAAACAAGAAATGCTAGATATCTTTTGTTCTTTCCTTATGTTTAAGGATATATTTCAACACACAACAATATTCTTATTCCATTCTATTCTTATCAGAATTTATCCAAAGCTACATCAGCTCAATAATAATTACACTAAGATACGCATGGTGAGAGAATTGTGTCAAGCTTGTGTGGAACGGAACAGACGTTCTTTTTGTACAAAAATGTGATATAACGATCGCCAAGGACGAATTATCAACAAAAGATTGACGATGGCCAATCTTTCTCCAACTAAATAAATTCTGTTCCTTATAAACCTAGTGAATAAAAATGAAATTACGTCTAATATACAATGGTAGAAGAAGAGCTCCCTAAAATAACTTACAATAATACGTCAACTATCAAAATATAGACTTAATATAATAATTATTTCTGAAGTGATACATGTGAAAAAGTGATTGATATTAATACTGAATAGGAATGTATGTAATAAAAAACACATTAAATAACCGACGAAATGGAAAAAGCAACTGTTACCCATATGGTCAGAAATCGGATAAATACAATTACATGAATAGAAATATCAATGTTTCCTCCCACCTTCCATTTACCAACAAATTTCCGGATAGCAAAAAGCTAATGTATCAAAAGTAATTGAAATAAAATGTGTTTATATAAAGAAGCATATTTCTCATAAAGAAAAATAATTATAAAAATATTAATAACTTTAAAAAGGACGCGTTGTTAAAAATTGGAGCACCCCTTACACAAAATTTGGATGATGAAAAGAAAATGAAAGAACTAATTCAATAGAGCAACAGAAAACTAAAGAATTCAAAGGGATTTATTTACAAAATATTTAGCACAATCATTGAATGTTTCCGAGAATGATATAGCTAGGAAGTTATTTCATTATTCCTGTAAAAGAATTAAATTTATTTACTTTGTGCGTAAAACAACATTTGCATTTCGTGAATCTAAAATTCTCTTTTTAAAACAATGGTTGTTGAATGAATGTATTTGTTTTTAAATAAAAAAGGCAAAATATCTTCATGAAGAAAATCCTTTTCCAGTCTGTTTCCTTGAGTGAGAAAAAATTGAATCTTTTTATGAATGTGCCTATTTATAGAAAGATATGCTTTTTGTTTGGCAGTCAAATAAAATAAAGTCTTAAATGATTTGAATTTCAAATAATATTATTTTGATTTTTTTACACATAATATTAGAATTTTAAGTCAAATATTATTTTGAAAGAAAATTGTGATTTATGGGTTTAAAATTTGCTAAAATTTCTAATATTTATTTGACAATTATGTTAATTATTATTTAATTATATTATTATTTATATTAATTAAATGGAAAGTATAAATACTCAACAAGTCAAGTTTAAATAGATATTCTTATTAGCGAGTACTAATTTTTGAATATTTTTTTCTAATAACTGTTTCAGGCTCATTAATATACATATGATTAGAAAAAACAAATTATTTTTAAAATTTATATTTGAAACTAAAAACACTTTCAAAAATTTTAAGAAATTAACTTTCAGTACATTCATATACAGGGTGCGGCATGGGAACTTCCTTATTTAAAACAATGATAAATCAATAAAGTATTGAAGATATCTTTTTAATTTATTTTTTTACATAGCGGTACATTTAAAGTTTTTTAAACTGCTTTTTGGAAATGATATCTTGAAAGTGACCACCGTTCTACTCAATACATTGGGAAAGGTCAAACCTGAAGTTTTGGTCCACTTTGTCCAGCATTTCTGTGTCGATCTTGGTGATAGCATCATGAATATTGTTCTTCAGCTCCTCAAGGGTTTTGGAACAATTGGTATAC
The DNA here is from genome assembly GCA_019974015.1 of Nephila pilipes. NCBI lineage: Eukaryota > Metazoa > Arthropoda > Arachnida > Araneae > Nephilidae > Nephila > Nephila pilipes. Next base: position 57,601 of record BMAW01109229.1, on the reverse strand, counting down.
ACCAAGGGTTAAGATATCCCCATAAAAGTGATCATAGGGTGCTAAATCTGGCGAGCGCTCTGGCAATTCTAAATCTCACCTTAAAAAGATTAGACTTTCGGGGAAGTGTTCGACATGGAAACTCTTGCCGTGTGAGCCATAGTGCCATTTTTTTAAAACCATATATCCCCTATATCCATTTTTCTCAAGTTCAGGAAGAAAAAATTCTTTCACCATCTTGAGATAACGCTCAGAAGTTACTGTAACGGCCTTATTGTTCGCTTCAAAAAACCATGGTCCAATAATGCCGATTCTGGATAACGGGCACCAAACAGTCATACGTTCTGCATGTAAGGGTCGCTCATGAAGTTCTCAGAGGTTTGTTCCTCTTCAATATCTCATGTTTTGTTTGTTAACGCATCCTAATAGATGAAAATGTGCTTCGTCGCTGAAAAACACAACGGCATCATTAGGCAAATTTTCAACAAAAGTTTCACACGCCCGTTTTCGTATAAGAAAATCACCTGGATTAAGTTTTTCCACCACCACCAGCTTGTATGGGTGAAATTTCAGATCTTCATGAAGAATTCGTCTCACTGTACGATAAGAAAGTCGAAGAGCAACTGCATATTTAATCGGAGATCGCTTAGGGGATTTCAAAACCGCCTTCCGCACTTTCTCGGCGTTTTCCGGAGTCCAGGTTGTTTTGAAGGTCCAGGAGTTTTTAGACCCGCTACCGGTATTCATAAAAGTGTCCAGACATTGGACAATCGATTTACGATCAGGACCCTTAGGAGCTATTTAAATTATATATATATATATATATATATATATATATATATATATATATATATACAGGGAGCATGCAGATACAAATTTTGAAAATTTCAAGTGACAATACACATGCATTTTTTCATTGAAAGGTGATCCTCACTTTAAAAACATAAAAATGAGTTGGAATGGAAATTATGCGTGAAGAATGGTGTTATTAGGCACAGACTAAGCAAACAGGGGGAAATTATCAATAAAAGACAGAATACCAATAGCAAAGCCTTTTTGTGTCTCATACAATTTTGACATATCCGCCCTCGTAAAATATGATGACACTGCATGTTTCAGGTGGAGATGGTACTGCAGAACATACCATGGATAGATGAATCTCTAGAATCTCACTTGTGATGGCATCTCTTACAACAGAAAGAACTAACGGATTTGATGCGTCCACGGGAACATAAAATGGCGGTAGATAATTCTGTTACTAAACTATTACGTGAACAAAACGTTTGACAGAATTCCTCACATGTGGGGCAGCAATTTGCACTTACACGACATCAGAGAGAACAGTTCAGAGTTGCAAATCGGAAATGACGTAATTGGTCAACATTGATACATGTTCGTAAAACTTTGGCAGTAATCTCTTTGAAAAAGTAATGGCCAAGGTGTCAAAAGTGCTATCACCGTCTGCCATATGCAAAATGCCATTATGTATGGGTGCTCTCGTCAAAAAATTGTAAAATGTAAAAAGGTGAGCTTCGTCATTATTTTTCTGTGTTTCATTGTTTGTTTCTGCCTTTTTCTTTTTTTCTACCTAACGCTTTCATTCTTTGCGCTATAAATTCCGTACCAACTCACTTCTATGTTTTTAATGTAAGAATCATAGATCATTGACAAAAAAAATGAATATTGCCTTTTGAAATTTCTAACTTTTGTCATTGTAACCATTACTGTTTAGACTATTGCTTTTTCCCATCATTCTTCAGAGCACATCTTATAATACCTGCCTTTCAAATTTCATTCCATTTTCACTAACTTAACACTCGCTAGGGGATTATATAACGGCAAAGTTTTTCTTATTGGCAGTATAATAAAATAATAGACTTATGACTGAAACACAAGATATGAATATAAACTTGGAAACATTTAAAATATATATATATTGTAAACCTATTTTTATTTGAATTTTATTAAGAGTATAGTAAAATATAATTATAAATTTTACTTTTTTTTTTTTTTTTTTTCAATTTTTTAATATTGCTTATTAACTTGTTTATTTTCTATTTTTCATCTTGTTTTAACTACCTTTTTCTCTTATTTTTCAAATTTTGCTTACATATTCGAAAAGTCTAAAATTCTCTTTCATTAGTACTCTTTCTCTCTGACGGAGAACAATGCTATATTTATGGTATTACCAAGAGGGGGAAAATTTAGTTTTGTAAACTTGATCTTTGTGGGGATGTTGTGGATAAGCATGGTGTACTCTCATGTTACTCTTCTGATTGTATATATATATATATATATATATATATATATATATATATATATATATTAAAGTAACAAAATAATTGAAATAACTAATTAAAATTATTATAAACTCAATAATTGAAACATGAGCATTTTTTTGAAAAAATTACAAAGAAAACTAACAAATAAATTCCTTGCTTGGTTACAGCAAAAAGTATTTAAAAAGAGAAAAAAATTTTAATTACGAAAAAATTATAAAAAAAAGTAACACAAGAAAACCATTAAGAAAGAGATCAAACACTAGACAAAAATAGCGATATATATGTGTGTGTGTTCGTGCGTGTAAGTGTAATGATTAAGTACAAACCAAGGCTTGAAAAATATTGAAAAAATAAGAGAGAAAAACAAGAAAATAAAATATAACACTTAAAAATTTGGAACCTATTTTTAAACATTTTTATAGGTCCAACAATCCCAACAGAAAAATGTAATAAACCAAAACGGAAATTCCATACATTGAAAAAACAAGGTGTAAAAAAAGCCACATTACAGTAGAATAGATAAAATAAAAAAAAAAAAAAAAACTTTTATAAACAAAAAGATATGCCAAAACTGAAAGAAATGAAAATGGAAAAAGACTCATGCAAAAAATTAACCAAGAAATTTAAAAAAAAAGATTAAAAAAATTACGCTAAGCACCATCAATCATCAAACAACACTCATCATTCTTCTCAATCGGCTAAAATTTTCAAGTGTTGCTAGAGTTCAAACACTAAACTCTAAAAAAACTATTTTTAAATGTTGCTAGATTACAAACTCTAAATTCTAGAAATACCCACAGAATAACAATAATTCTATATAACAATTAAGAAATTTGAAAAAAATTATAACCTACAACTTACAAAATCAAAAACTTAAAAAATGAAATCTTCCATGACGTACAAAATTTTTAACAGAATTTAAAAATGCAGAGAAATAGAATACAGCAACGCATCATTTATCAATATATTACATAACTAAATCTGAAAAGAAAATATCTTATAAATATATGTATTAGAAAATTTTTAGGACAATCGGCTTTATCAATAGTAGAAATGAAATTATTTTAATTGTTTTGAATAATGGCTGGCATATTAAGTAATTTGATATTTCTATTTAAGGGATTATGTAAAATGTTTCCTAACAAAATTTAAATTTAAATTGCTATTAAAGAAAGTAACTTTATTAATATGGAAACTGTTTCACATATCAATACACACACACACAAACACACACACATATATATATATATATATATCTGTGTCAATATTGTATATATATATGTGCGTATAAAGGTATAGTTTTACTTATTTCTTAGTGGTAATATTCTTCGATAATATTTTTCTTATAAGTTTTGTTTTTATAAAAAAAATTTAGTTCATATATATATATATATATATATATAAATAAGAAGTCTGAAATTTCTGAAAGTCATGAGGTTTTCAGAATTTAAGAAGAGAATTATTACAGTATTTGAAAAGAAGAAGAAAGTTTTTATTCTCTTTTCCGCTCATTAAATTCAAAATATGAAGCAACCAAGAATGAAATAAAGTAAAAAAAATCTTTCATGCTGCCTTTTTTTATATAATTTTTAACTTAAACAATGTACATATGTCTAAGGAAACGATAAAAACTTTTATTTAAAATTGTTGTATTTTGTTCGATGAACTGAATCTTTCCATCCAAAGAAATCATGAACTGTATCATTGATTTCAGAAGATAGGGCAGATATTTCAATAGGGAGAATAACATTTTAAAAATAAATGTTATATTTGCTGTTTTAAAAAGTAGTATCACAGTGCTTCGAAACTTTTTCTGATTTTTAATGTAATTGCTATTTCTTTTTCATTTCAAAGTACATTAGTACTTAAAATGAAAAATCAATAACTTAACTTTCCTCTAGTTAGTCAGTTAATTTTCAATTATTAATAATGTTAATAAAATACTTTAAGCATCAAAATGCTAAATTCTGTGGAACTATGTCACTGTATGGGATAAATATTTCTTAAATATTTTTTAAATCCAGTTTTAGGAAATTCGTATTGGGATGAAATACATTATGGCATTGTAAAACTAACAATATCATTTTAATTAATGATTGACTTTTGCATACAATAATTTATTTTTATACTTGGGTAGAAATATTAAGCTCTTATGGTGCATTTAATATTTAGGTCATTTATATATGTGATCTGCTCTTTTATCTTACAAATTATTCTTCAAAAAACAAAAGATGTCAAGATTCATCTCGGTTATTTAAAAGTTAAATATATAATATAAAGTTTTGTTTCTTTTATATGAAAATACAAATAACTTAAAAATTTAAAAAGAAATACTTGGGTTACTAGCCAAGTTTTTACTTTAATTAACTCTTCCTTGCCTTCTTACAGATTCTTGAAGTACATAAAGACTTAACAAAATGATAGGATAGTTAAAATACATTTTCAGTGCCTTATATCTAGAAACGCCATAATATTAACCTTATTTCAATGAAAATTTTACCTAATTTAATATAATGTTGCTAAATTTTTAACTGGTACTAGACGAGTTTTTACATTATAATTCATCACTATTCCTTCTTTTTATTGTTGTATACTTTACAGCTAATAGTAAAAACGAAGTGTATTGCTTTTATTAATATGTTTATTTCATTTAAATAATACTTAAATATATAATATATCGTAAAAAGTTTTTCATTATATAATATGTTTAATAAAATTGTGTATTGGACTGAGTATATTCTAAAAGACACATTTCGTCAACTTAAAAAATAAAATTCTATTGCAAATCCAGAAAAAAAAACTGTTAAATAACTTCTAAAAAATTAAAAAGGAAGTAAACTGTAAATAATAAAATGTAGAAATGAATGGTTTAGAAGTAATTGATATGCGAAATAAAAATATTTTGTAATAAATCGCTTCTCATAAAAAGTATCCATTAATAATTTCCTTAACATTTTTTTTTGTTTTAAAATGCTACGTAGGTGATGCACTATGTTATCTATATTGGCTACAATAGAAACATTTTCTTAATTTGAAAGAAGGTAAAAGAAGCTTATTGATTAATTCCTGCCGAAAATATAAAAAAAATAACATTGACAACTATAAAGAAGATAAAGTTAAAACTCCCTTATATTCTATCTTCTTTCATTGATCTTCTTGCAACATGTTGAGCTTTTGACAGCTTTTCTGACGATAATCCAAGCTTACATAATAGACTAGTTCTTTTAATAATGTTTAGTGTGATACCTAATTATTTTATAAAATTAATTGAATAAGTTTTTTCAGCATTTAGTCTCAAAGTTATTTGGAACTTTTACTTAGAAAATACAAAAATAAAGTGCCTCGTGGGATGAAACACAAATGCTAATGACTCATGGAAATTTATTTTGATTTTTGAAATCGAAATTTTATCTTGAAAAAATATAACTCTGATACCCTTATATAATAATTTTATAAGGATTCCTTTGAATAATTTAATTCTTAACAAATAAGATTTTTTCACTTTTTAAACATTTGACAAAAATACGTAAAATATGTTTTTGATAGCATAAAAAGGGACTAATAATGTTAGACATATCAAAGTCTATATTCTATTAATTCATCGCAAAATAGTGCTCGTTTCTTGATATAAGTCTACTAAATAGAAACACGCCCTTCCAAAAGAAGAAAAAATTTCATTTAAACGAAAACTAAACTAGATATAAATGTGAGTATTGGAATTAACTTCTAGTTACATATCAAATGAAATATGATGCAAAAGGACTCAAAAACTTCAATAATTAGCAATAAAACATAACATTAGCATTGCCATTTTTTCCAGACTATAACAAACACCAAATGATGAGATACAACCAAATTTATGGGATGTACTTAAAATCTAGTAAATTTACTATTTCATCTATAAAAGAAAAAAATGGTAGGGCTATAAGAAGATTTTAACAATTATTAATATTTATTATTATCATTATTAGAAACTATAGATATATATATAACTAAAGAGTTGAGTTTTAGTTTCGAAATGATGCTTTCTATTTAATTGAAATATTACGTTTACTTTTACTTATGGATTGGAGGCATATTCAAATAAAATATAAATTTATTTTAAAAATTATATTCAGCACAATAATTTTTACTAAATTTTCATTTATCATTTTAATAATTCGTACTAGTAATATTTAATTCATATTCACTTTCGGTACCATCATCACTTCCCCCGTTAGTGTAAAAACAATATACTCTTTGAAGAAGTATAAATATTCGTATTTTAATGATATTTTCAGAATATATAATATATATATATATATATATATATATATATATATATACAAATTGAAAGTTTCCTGGTGGTTCAAAACTTAGTGACGGAACGAAGAAATTTCGTATAAAGTTTTTTAAATTATTCTCTGGTTTTCATTATAATTTCTAAGCCCTTCCAGAAAACTTTTTAGGTTTCCCGAGTAGTGTTCAAGAATATTCTACTATGATATACAGGTTGATCATAATTACACTTACGGTGCTCAGAGTGTTCTGTAGAGCGATCAAATTATTAGAATTGTGTCAAATGTAGTAGAAATATTGAACAAGACGGGAAATGAAGGATTCTGCGAAAAAAAATTAGTTTTAAATGTCACCACTATGGGTATATATGGTGCTGTGTAGTTGAAAAGGAGTTTTAAAAATTGCAGAATTAATACTGAAGTAAAATTACCTTTTATTGAGCATATTCGAATCAGGTTTAATGTGGTCACCATTTTTGTGGACCACGTATTGCATTCTGTGCATAGCATTCACAACAGCAGAAAGTAGCATGTAGGCAGAAATCTCTTGTACAGTTCATGATATATTATCCTTCAACATAGATAGAAGCAGTATTTTCTTGTGCTCTCTCTACACAATCGCTATTGAATCTTTGATTGTATTCTGTGGTGCGGATTTTTGTCCTCTGTCTGATTGAGCCTTCAGAGAACCTGTTTTCTCAAACAACATACAACAATTGCTTTTAAACTATTAATTGACACAGGACCGTTCCTTTAAGTATTGTTTATGGTTTCTAGAAGCATAAAACGTGGCTGATGCTTTGGGTTGGTTAAGGTAAAAAAATTTGACAAGTAAGGCACACACGACTGAAGAAGGTGACATTATTGCATGTAACTTACAATCCAATTGTTTCGAAAAGTAATACATTTTCTTTTTTAAAGTCTAAGAAGCTGACACCGTTCCAAACGATGTAACGGGAAATTTGAATAAAGAGCTTCTTCTGTTGCTGTTTTCTTTGGAATTCAGTAAATGAAATTGCAGATGAAGACTACCATTGTTTACTTAAATTTTTTGGGCTTCTTTAAAGTTGTTTCCATATTGAAATTGAATTAAATTCTAAGTAAAAGGTAATTTTATTTCAATATTGATACTGAATTTCTTAAAATTGTCTTCTTATTTGCCCAGTGCCAGATATTACACTAGTGGAGACTCTTGGGACTAATTTATTTTTTGTGGAATCCTTCGTTCCCCGCCTTGTTTATTCTTCTTACGCAATCTTCCTTTCAGTTCTTTGGCGCAATACACACAATTAGATCGCGCTACTGAACACTCTTAGTACGTTCAGTTTGATTATGACCTCCCTGTGTAAGGGCATGTATTCGGAGTCTAAGGGAGCTGTCAGTCAAGTGTAGTTGCTCTTATTTTGTTCATTGTTTCGCATGCGTTATTTAGATAACTATTGCATCTTCAATTCAACCAGCTAAAACATCTACGAGACAACATATTTGTGTATGTATATATATATATATATATATATATATATACTCGTTGCCAGTAACTAAAGAACAGTAAGAAAAATCGTGATAGGGAATTTTAAAAGTATTGGAATTTAATGAATGAAAAAGGCTAAAATTTTAATCAAAGAGTAATTCTCAAACAATTAAAACATGAAAAAATACCTATTTTCTGTATTGAAATATGCAAACTGAAACTTATCAAAGATTAGCATCGGTATGAGTGGGATCATATCTAATGACTATAAATACAAAGTAGTGATGTTCCATGCTCAAAGTGATGATGTTTATTACTTTATTCGGCAAGAAAGCCCATTGATATGTCAAATCGGTTCGAATACCTTGTAGAGTAGAGTAGATATCGTGCTGAGAAACCCATAAACATAAAAGTCTGCTCATGAAGGTTATTGTCCCTCTGCCGAGGTGTGTAAGGGTCTAGAATTACCGCCTTATAGGTTTAACAAGTTGCCTACTACATTTTCGTAAGGATGAACAATTGAATAAGAATGCTGTCTCCATGTAAGTGAAAATTTATAGTGCCTCTTGGGACGATACACAGGTCAATGCAACCATTCAAAGAGATATCTTTTCCCAAATGTATACTAGATCTTCCAAATCTGCCTCTTTCAAAGACACGATAAGATGAATAGTGGGTTTCCGGCTACCAGCATACTAAAGATCTTCTAGAGTCACTTTGCGAATAAGGTCTGTTCTCAGTATTACAGAGTACAGACCTCCATTGATCTATAATTCAATTAATATGTGTGAGTGCCCATTTAAATCTTTTATTTTGGTGGCGTAGTATGAATGGTAAGCACAATGTTGACAACATAGCATTCAATCCATCTCCGAGAAGCCTTATGTGCATAGTAGATCTGATGACTATCACCAAATAGATGGTAAAAAAGATCTGAGGTGGATCGGTGTATAATTATGTACCTCCTTGCTGTGTTTACAGCAAATATAGGTTATCAGCTGCACTTGAAGGTCTAGTTCTTCCTCGACTTTACCCTCTTGAAGCTGATTATGTTCTTACAGTGTATATGTTACAGATTAGTTGGCATTTAACCATCTTAATACATTAGATCGACTCCGACCTAGTAATTCTATTCAGAAAAAATGATGTCCAGTACTCATTGTCTGAAAAATATGGCTAGCAAAATTTCAGTTAACAGTTTGTACTTTCAGAATCTACTCAAGCATTTTAGGCCTCTTTTCGGCCACGCGTTCTATGAAGTTTAACGAAAGTAGCTCCTCGAATCGTATATTAAATTCTGACATGGCATTATTTTTACTTATATAGTGCAATATTACGAATGGTTTTTCCTCAGTTATTGAAAACAAATTTATATACATATACTGTTCGCCTTTCACAATGCTTGTCGCAAAAAGGACAAGAGGTATAAAAGACAAATTTATTAGAGAGATAACTCAAAAAAAGTGATATGATTGAAAATACTATCTTCTGCGAGGTGAGCAAGACGATTAAATCAATAAAGAGTGTTCACGTCTCGGTTTGGAATAACCACTGCTACACCCCTCGGCATTAAAAGCAAGAGGCTTTGGATGTTTTATTGGGATATGACACTCCATGCTGCTTCACTTACAACCAAAGTTGATTTAATGTAGCAACGGGGGTGTATGCCGGCCCAATTGTTCTCAAATTATCGACCAGATGTGTTCGATAGGCGATAGATAAGGAGAAAAGGCAGGTCAAATTAGTAATGTAATCTGGTAGGCTAAGAAGTCTTTAGCATTGCGTGTAGTGGGGTCACTCAAGGGAGGAATTCAATACACTGTCAAACCATAATAAAGGAAGCCAAACCATTATACCTATGCAAATGGTTTGGGTTTGGGCTATGCAATGGTAATGGCAAAAGTCAAGTAACCTTTCTGAACGGTGTCTATATACCCTAATCCGACCATCGTAGCATTGCAGGAAGAGGCGGGATTCATCTGTAAGGACTATGTATTGCCATTTGGTAGTCCATGTTCACCATTCAGTACCTCACAGCAGATGCAAATGCCTGCGTTTTTGAGAAGAAAATAATCGCAGCAATGGACGTCTTGCGGACATTCCATTGTGATGCAAAACTCGTTGAATGGTAAGGGGAACATCAATTGTTGCGCAGCTGTTCGTATTTGTTGTGATATAATTTCTTGTAAGACAGAAAGATCCATCGCTGCTATGTACACAATATGCGTGGGATCACTTGCAGTGGTGCAACAAGGCGGGTGAAATAGGTGTCTTGGGTCAGTCGTTCTTCCCCGCTTCCATAGATTATTTTCCATGGATTCCATAGATTTTCTTTTTATTATGCTTATTGGTTGCTCTATAAGCTTCCATAATGTGTGGACTAAATGCTAATCATTTGGGTATTTCACAGTGGTATATGAAAGGTGAAAATTTAGTACAGTTTGGATGCTTCGGTGTTGGATTTAGGTTCCCAGAAGTATATATTATTATTATTACATGGCTACATACATACATATTACATACATATATTATTAACATATATATTATTATTATTAACATATATGAAAGAAGAGGAATATATACATATATTAACACATATATTTTACATAATACATATTATACAACATATATGAAGTTATACATAATACATACATACATATACATATGCGTGTGTGTGTGTGCGTGTGTGCGTGCGTGTGTGCGTGTGCGTGCGTGTGCGTGCGTGTGCATAAACACATTACAAAATATGCGCTGATAAGATAGGCCAATAAAAAAATCACCCCATGGCACTTTTATGCTCTCTGGTTATATCCGTATTCGAAAACATATTTTGAACATAAATCGACTTACAACAGTGATTTCAAACCGTCTTCAAAGTTCTCTTTGTTCAAATCAAAATCTAACGTTCCAGTTGTTATTGATTCTTCTACTGATGGATTCTTAAAGCTACTTTTTCACTCCTTTTGTCGCTTTGATCTCGTGGAAAGTCATTAGCAGTAAAAATGTTTAGATTAATTAAAAATTATTTAACTTCGTTAAATCAACACAGCGTTAAATTAGCTTTGTATCATAGGCTCTTTGGACTCCGTATTTTCTGAAACTTCTTCTTCAAGTGAAAATGTTCTTGAAATGAAATTTTAAAATTCATGTTAATTTAATCCTGAATTTTGTGAATTCATGTTGAGTTAGCTTTGAACGAAAAATACTTTTTTTGTTCCATATGATCTGATAAAGAAGCTAAGAGAATTTCATTAAATTTAAAAAATATTTTGAGATTTGCTATTTTGAATATTTTTATTGGATATACACGCTTCCTTAGATTTTATAAAATGTATTCATTCAGACACGCTTTTTTATTTTTGTTCGTCATAAATATGAAAATAATTATTATTTTTAGTTATATACGTGTTTCATCATATGTGCTGACTAACAAAAACAACAGAGTAGGAATTAAATAAATATTTCATTGGTTAATTAATTAACTATTTTTTATTTTGGAACATTGCAATGTTTCTCTTCCCCATGCAGGGAAAATGAAATTGTTCATAATACTTTCTGTTATGTTATAAGAGTATCATATAAAGGAATAACACGTGGTCCAAGTAGCCTAATGGCCAGGATAACGAACTTTCAGCCAATAGTTTTCGTCCAATCGGGTATTTGGGCCTTGATGCCACTGGAGACCACCACCCATGCAGACGGGGCTGATGTACGTTAAATCTGTTGAGGTTCCAAGTCCTTCCATTGGCGTGGTGGGGAAATTTGGAGAGGGAGGTGCCAGCTTAGATGTAGACCTATTCACTTGACACAGGTTCCAAATTACGAGGTCTGTCTTTAATAGCCCTCGTAAAAAATAAATTTTTCGTTCTTGTTGGAAACTTATATCAGATGCATAAAATATGACTACGGCATAATGTGAGAAATTAAAATGAATTTATTTCTGTTTTTCATATTTGTATTTCTACTATAAACAAATGAAGAATGGTTGTTATAAGCTGATTTCTTTTCATTTCAATACTGCTCTTATGCAATGAAAAGAGTTTAATTTTATCTTCAAAAACTTCTTAAAAGTAGTAAGAATAATATAAAATCATGAGTGAATGATATGAAATAGAATTAAAAAATGTATTGTAGGAATGAGAGTAAAAACAGAGTGAAAGGGATACGATAAAAGAGTTTCCTGCCGAAAATTACACATATATTACCTTTATGGACGTTGATTCAAATTCCAGTGTAGAATTATTTAACTGACAGCATGGATAGTCGACACCCGAATGCATTACAAATAGGGAGGATACATTCTTTATCAAAACCCATTTATTAATTTTTTACAACAGTCTGCGATTCTTTTTTCATATAACAGTAGAATTTTGCAAAAAAATTTAATTCCTTATTTGTGAAACAACTATATTAAAACTATGCAAAATTCAATAAATAACTAGTTAAAGGACATTTTCTCCAAATTTTATTCCTTTACAATCGTTTGTTTTCAAATTATATACGAAACACTGGTTGTTGCCAGTGTATATCTTTTCTTTTTTTCAAATTGGAAAAATATGTAAGCAATTGGAGCTTTTTTAAGCTGTTTTAAATCAAGAAAATATTAGTCTTTAATAATGCTATAATATGACTTATTGGTGCATTAACTGATATTTTTGCTATTATATGTATATTATACTAAATACTGATATACATGCAATATATATTAAAATTATATATGTTTTTAATAAAAACGCAATAAGGAATTAAAACCTTTTGATGATTCATTTCATTAAATTAGCTACAGCTTTCCAGCAACATTAATTACTTTATTTTCATTTAATATCTGCTTAAAGGGAGAAGAAAGGTTAAATAAACAGGACTTCGTAAAGTAATAATCTCGCCCTAATTAAAACTGTTCATCTCCCCCTCTTGTCGTTTTAATTAACATCTTCTCTACCTTATTTCTCCATCATTAACAACTAAAGGTATATCAGAATTTTAAAACACTTTTCCTGACATTTTCAGGTTTTGAAGCCTTATTTAGTTAAATTGAATTTATTTATATGTGTTTATTAATTTTATAGAATTTTTGTTGCATCATCATTAACAAATATAGAACTGAAAAAATAAAAGTAAAATCAAATGTACTAATTGGAACTTAACTTAATATTTTGACAAACTAAAAATAGAAATTTATTACGTTATATTTCCTTAAAATCTGTGAGTGAATTCTTTTTTTAAAAAAAATATTATTTCATTACTTTGAGATAAGTTTTCTAATTTCTTAAAAGAAATTTTATTGAAAGAAACAAGTTCTTATGTGTAAAGCATCTACCTTACCGAGATATTGGTATCACCATTAAGAAAAAAAATTAGGCTTAGGAACTCAAAGAATTATTCCTATGTCTCTAAATAAGGACGCTCAATAATTTCTTTTAAAGCTAAACGAGGTCTGTATATTTTCAACGACTAACCTAACAACAGCTCAAAGGATGAAAAGAAAAAAAAATTCAGATTTCATTAGAAGACAAAAAAAAAAGTCATTTAATCAAATAGGCGTTGAAAACATTGCAAACGACCGTAAATCGACATCTTGCGTAAATGTCATTTAATACAAAAACGTTGCTAATGTAATTGACAATTTAATACAGAATCAGTTCGACATATTCACTATAGAAAGCAATGTCCATCTGTATGAGGGACAGAAAATCGTCTTCTGCTTGTTTGCGTGGATTTTAGACGTCACGCTTTCACCGACAGCAATCATTCAACTGAGTAAATCATGGGACTTAGTGGATACTCCGTAAGCATTTTCTCTGTCAGATAATCCCTAAAGAAAGACATTCATGGTGTTAGGGACAGGTTTTCCGGAAGACCATTCTATAAGACAATCATGATGTAATAACCGAAGCAGCATATTTCACATGTGAAAATAACGCAGTGTATAGCATTTGTACCTATGTATAGATGTGGATATTGTTTTTATTTATTACTTTATATTCATTCAGGTATACTCCAATCTTTTCTCATGTACTTTCATGTTTCTGATCTTCATATTTTGAAGGACAAATATGTTTTTTTTTTATCATTTTTGAGGTTGATTTTAATTTTTTTCTAAAACGTGGTGTGTCTTCCGTTCGAACTTTCTTCCTGAATCTCTGTTTTCATTTAAACGTTTCATTAAGGCCTTCAATAATTATAATAAGACAAAGAAAAGTTGCTTAAGAGTTAAAGGGTTAAAAAATGCAATTGTTCTAGTATTGAGATCATGAATGAAAAAGTTGATTAATGAATGTAAATATTGTGAGTTAATCTTATTGATATAAAATGGAAGAATTAGTTGAATATCAGTATAAATTTGTATGGTTTATTTTTATGCTTGAAGATGATGTGTATTTATATTAACCGAAAAACTAATAAGAAACCATGTAAAATAAGGCTTTATTATTGTTCTTATGAATATATTTAAAAGGTTTGTCTGTTTGGGAAGTACTTAACCACCATCCACCCCGCTTGTATCTCAAATAATAGTTTTAAAAAAATTATGTTTATTATGTAGATATGAAGATACTAGGTAGTTGAAAAAAATTATTTCATTTGTTATAAATATAAAAGTATTGATTATGATACATTCTTAAAAATATCTTTTAAGATTAATGGAACTGAATATACCGTGTGTATAAAGAAATCAAAAAAAAAAAAAATATATATGCCTGAGATTTACCATTTATTTCTTGTTTAGACTGAAGTTTGATTTTATTTTTTATTTAATCACACTTGTATCTCTTATCAGTTTTCCTCTCTTATAATAAGAATTTATTTAAGTTCTTTAAAAACTTAATTATCGTAAAAGATCACATTTATGAATAGTTATTACAGCTTACTCTATACAGATATGTAATGTAAATGCATTAGAAAGAGCAGAATACTCCTTCTAGATACGTATATCTCTTGTCTTATTTTAATAATTTTAAATAACAGGTTTCTTGCAATAAATCAGTTTAGTTTGCCTCTATGTGGGAAAGTGGTCACTCATATAATTCTTTTACTCTTGTCCCTTCCCAGATGTTCACAAAAAGGTACAAATGATAAATTTTCATTAATATTCAGGAAACTGAGTTAGGTTAAAATTAAGATAAAATAAAATAAATAAAAGATGAATATATAGTACATAAATAAAATTAGGTGTAAAATAAAGATGAATAAGACGATGAATTAACAATTTAAATAAATACAAAATAAATTATTTCTCTAATGCATAGTACAAAAAGGACACATAAAAAAGAAACTGTTATAAAAGATTTATCAAAGAAAATCGAACTTGGGTAACTTTTGATATTTGAAAGTAAGGAACCACCTCACTTCGCATTGCAGAAATTTATTGGCACCCGATCAATTTCTTGCAGTTTTTGTAATGACATTGACATTTATTCGTTTCTTAGACTATTTGTGATGGATAGTTATGCGGCTTTTAGTACACTTTGAGGCGTCAGATTTAGTTGGCAACGCCGTAGATAAAGAGATATTGTCACGTAAGTTACAGCTTATGGCCCATATACGTCCGTTAAAGAAGCGTCGAAAGAAAGTATCTAACTGATTTGGATTACTTAAATGCAGCTGCAACAGAAAGAATTCAACTGTGAATTTGCTAACGATACACCATGGTGATTTTTCTGTACAAAGATTCCTTACAGCTTTTATTTCTGTGATGTGTAGTGACGCATGTGATTTGAAATTTCAGGAAATGTACTTTAGTTTCAAGATAGCTAAGAGTTTTTTTCTGAAACATTACAACCGGAATAGCTATTTACAAGACATATTTTGATCATGCAATGTGCCTTAGATTTCGTATACAGAAAACAATTGGTACGGTTCTTGTTTTCTTTAAATCATTCGTGTCTATTCACGATTATGTTTTCTGTTCAAAGATGATTCTTAGAATGCGAGGTAGAAAATTTTTAATCGATTCAAATACCAAACATTTATTTCTTACCATGTAATTATTTATGTTGAAACAAGCAGTTTTATTTGTAAAATATTAAATAGTTATATATGTATATTAGTTTTTAGGTCATAAATCCTGAGTTCAGTGACACTGTGAATTTTATATAATTTGTAAGCTTCATTAATGGTGCTTAACGCTCAGGATCATAGATTTATACTCAGATAATCTAAGAATCGATTGCTGCTCTATTTATTGGCTTTTTCACGGAATAGAGGCCAGACTCATCTCGCAAAAATTTACTGCTATAGCATATTAAATATATTATTCATCCTCACAATTTTCATATTAATAATGATTAGTTAATTTATTCATTTAATAAGGAATTCTGTCTATGTAACAGCCTTAGTAATTTTAATTTTAAATTGCTTTTCAATAATAAATTTTGATTTTTGTAAAAAAAATTTTTACCTGAAGATTCATATTTTTTCATGGGATCTTAAAATAATGATTAATTATTAATAATAAGTAGTATAAATAATGTATAAATAAAATAAGAAATAATTTTATTTCTAAATATTTGTATCTCGAAATTAAATGCAAGTCTTAAGCAATTTAAAAATTAATTACTCGTTCATTTCTTGGTAACAGTTATAAATATGTACGTTAAGTACTGGATAAAAAGAAAGTTACAACTTACGTGATATCAAACTGCTTTTGATCTGTTTCCTAAAATTACGCGTTTTACAGCTAATGTAAATAAAAGTAAGCTTTTGCACCTTTGGAATTCTATTCCCATTCCGACGCTTTTACTATTTTGTATGTTAAAATTGTATTCATATACATAAAATGAGAATATTACATAATTCTATAAGTGTTAAATAGTTCATCAAACTCTGATTGCAATTAACTTTAACTTTCGGATTAGAAATATTCAAATGAAGTATACACAATTAAAATATAAATCTTCCGTCTCATTTTGAAAGTTTTTTTTCCATACATGTAAGATTCACTTACAGAAATATTGAAAAATTAGGCATAATTCCTGTAACACTGAGTTCTTAGGCAAGCCTTACTAATTGTGGGGAACCCTTGACATTTAATGCTTATTAATAAAAGCGTGACACCCTGAAAAAATCCACCATTTTTTTATTCACTAATTAATAGATGTAAGAAAATACTGAGTAGGATTTATGAGATAATACATTTTTCATCTGACCTTTGCGGATTTTACGTTCTTTATTAATGTATCAACCAAGTTATAAACCTTTTGTTTTTTTTTTTTTTTTTTTTGATCCCTTACAAAAAGTTACCACATGATTTAATGAAAAGGAATGAACTGAAAATTGAAAAAAACGCATGAGCATTTCTCAATTTACAAACTTCAAATTTTATTAAGAACTCCATTTACACACAAAACTATCTATGCCAACTTCTGCCAAAGTTTTGAAGGGAGGCGTCAGGAAGATTTAGTAAAACTAAGAAGATTTGAAAAGCCGTTTGGGCAATCCCAAAGGATTATCTTTTGGGTACCCTTTCCTTCCAAGGAGTGAAACTTTTTTGTTACACGCCATCGCAAGTCGCCTGATTGATAACTTAGAAGGCGAAAAAGTGAAAGAAAAAAAATTTGCCTGCCATTCGCTGTGAGGTAGTAGTAAATGGCGGGGCATCTAATTGGATCAATGTTACCAGAACTTCCCGGGGGAATCGATACTTGGACTTTTCTGCGTTTTTTCTCCTTTACCCATATGCGCATTTGTGGTTATGACATTAGCAAGACAGCTCAAGTCACGCGATGTTGTGGCCGTGATCATCATTTTAATATGATCACCCAGATTTATCTAAGTCACCTTCGAACATTAATGTATATTTCCAGAAACAGCGATTATTACCTATTTTTATCGAGTGAATTCAGAAATAGAAGAAAAATGAAATGTTTTATATACATGTGCTCAATGCATCAAATCTATTGTACTTAAGGTTAGTAAATAAAAATCTTCGAATGCCAGATACATTTTCATTTAAAGGAATTTTCTTAGAATACATTTAAGTAAGAATGTAGGACTATTTCCTTTGTGGAAAATATTTGTGAAACTATTGTTACCATGTGCAGTTCATTCTTATTTTTATTACTTTATTTAGAATGATCCTATTCTGCTGTATTCATTGTACTTCCTCCAGCGAGTCTACACTCATTTCCCAATTTGTTTATCAGATAAATTAAGTGATGAAGTGAATTGCCACTTACGCATTTATTTGTTAGATTCCTTTTGGAAGCAGTCAAGCGGACAGATCAAAGAAGAGATAGAATAATTTGAGTTTATGCAACACGAATAAGATACATTATGACATTTTCTTTTATAATAGTTGGCACAGATTTAACTTGAAATATGTATGCTCAGGATTCTGATAGTCATAAGATCCCGCATCTATTTTGGTTGAAACATGTTTCATTTCATCCAATTCTATTAAGTGATTAATCCCTCAAGTAGAGAAAGAGATGATTATTCTTGTTATTCAACTCTCCGAAGTTGTTCTCAGGCCGAGAGTTCGTAAAATAATTTAATAGAAAGAGAATTTAGCTCTCCCTCTGTCTAGGAGTGTTCCATTTGAGAATCTTAGATATTTAGCAGTTCCTCAAACAGAAGACGGGCTCTTCTGTTATATTAATATAATATACATAATTCGATCTTATTAAAAAACATTGTTTTATTTGCTTAAAATTACCGGTATTTAAAATAAAGTTGTTAAATTCCTATGGAATTAATTTAAATAAAGAGTAACAAAATAAAAAATAAAAATTGTAATTAAATGTAAAAAGTTCAATAAAAAGATTGTAAAGAATAGATTTACCCACCAAAGATACACCTTTTTTATAATTATTATTAAATTACTAAATTAAATATAAGAATTAAAATAAACGTTGAATTATCGAGAAATGTAAAATAGTAAACTTTTCCGATGTTAAAATTAAAGGAAACGATAAATTATTAAATTGAATGTTATAAAAGCTACATGTAATTAAAATTAAAGCAAAGGATAAATTATTAAATTGAATATATTTAAGCTAAATGTAATTAAAATTGTTGCAAACGATAAAAAAGAATTGAAAAATGATCTGATACGTCAAAAGTGATCCAACTAAAACAATATCCTCTTGGGTGGATAATAATAGAAAATTAATTTAAATAATACAAATGGAAGTAACTTAAATAATACAAATATGAATTTAAATGACAAGACTTAAATTATATTCTTGGTCAATTCAAGAAGCTTCCAGTTGTAACAAAATTCTTCAACAACAACAGAGAGTGTCACACAAATTCTTGAAACTATATCCAGTTATTCGATGGAACCTTTTGGAAATATCTTGAAAATGCGTAAATATTGTAAGGATTTTAAAAGAGTCAGGCATGTTAGGGAGAAGATAGACGGCTAGTTAAAGTTTGATTATTCCACGTTTGTCTTTTCTATGAATGCCATATATTCAATAAATACATCTTGTACTCTATTACCAACTTAATAACTTAACATAATTATTATAAGCCTGCTTAAATGTTTCACTTTTTTTATCATATTGAAATGACAGTAATCGCATAAGCTTCATTTTCAGTGCAAGATACATTTTGTTACTCAAAAAGTATGGGTAGTTATTAAATATATTTTTTCTCAAATTTCCTTAATAGTTTTATTATTGTTTCTACAGCCATTTTGAAAATTTTACATTGTAAACAAAAGAGTTTATATAAATAAGAATGGTTGTTTAGTGTATATTTATTCAAAGTAAAGTAAATATTTCATATTTTATATATTTTCAGACATTTTCAGATCAGTTGAAACTCGTAAGTCATACATGTGAAACTCTTCCACTTGAATTTTCTTGTTTTCTTGACTTTGGTTTTTGATAACGTCGAAACATGATTATTTATTGAGAGACACTAAATCCATAATTCAAATATCTAATGCAAGAATGTATCTACATCACAAAAGCAGTCATTCCCATACATTATGGCTTGAAAGATTAAATAAAGAGGAATATTTTTATTTGGTTGTTTATTATTATTCTAAAAAACAGTAAATTAAAATAAACAAAGATAAAAGTTTAAAAAAGGTTTAATACGAATGAATTTACCACACATATTATTTAAGAAATATAAACTTTTTAAGTATGGAAAATATTGCTTAGTTTCCTTTTGTTAATAAGAACGAAATTCGTTTGGTAATTATTATTTATTGATAACTCAAAAATTTATAGTATTGAAATTTTATTTCTCAGACTCTCTTGAGAGTTTAATGTTTTTAATATAACACTTTACATTTTGCGATGAAAGGCGAGTATTAAGAGGTATAAAAATGTTTCCTAATCATTTCAATTTTAACTGCCTCAGAAGAAGTTTATATTAAATTTATAAACATAAAAGTGTTTAAAAGTGTAAGAAAAGCTTACATTTTTAATTTTTTTTACACAATCACAATGTACACTCTTAGAATGATGAAATTAAGAGTTCATAATTAAATTTTGAGGCTAAAAGCATGAAGTGGAAAGATAAGTGTAATTCTTCATCTTTATGAAACAGATTTAATGCTACAATGATTTGATGATGAAATTGACAAAAGTTGTGTGTAAAAAATTAAATTGTAATGAGATAATTTGAATAAAAAATCCTATTTTTGAAAATGGAAAAGTGTTTTGAATAATTGGAAGAAAACCTCTGTATTAATAAATGAGTTATTCTGAGAAAATGTTCTGATTTCTCTAACAAAATGTTTAAAATAATAAAATAGACCATATGTATATAAAATTTAGAGCACGTAAAATTTAATTATTCAAATCAAAAATATTTATTATTTACTATTTATCTTCCTTAAGAAACAGGTTTTCAAAATAGTCATGGTTTTATGATATTGCTATTTTAATATTTTGTGATTTTGTGTTAATAATGTTTATTATTAATACAAAAAAATTATTACATTATATACGGAATAGTAGATTTTATGATGAATTAATTTAAAAAATTAATGTTAAAAATAAATAATAATAATATCGAAAAATGATATCTTAATAATAATTTAGGTATCTTAAAACTGAAATTGGAGTGAAAGTTATTTTTTACCACAAATGGATTATTTGCAAAAACTACGCTTTCATTTCTAGTATGTAACGTTAGAGAAAATACGACATTATAATAAAGTAAAAGGTTTTCATAGCTTTTCAGTATCATTTTATCACATTTCAATGCTCTGGGCAAATGTATGTCTTTTTCTACAGATGCATTATTTTAGTGCATTCTTAGACTTGGAGTTTTAGTTTAAGCTGTAAAAACTCGTGCATTTGTTTGGTATTGATTTTTATATATATTTAATTTTTACTATATATTTTGCTATTATATTTTAAGAATAAAATAGCAATAGATTACTTCAGTTATATTTATTCATATATAATTTAATAAAACTCACATTAAAATATCTTAAATACCATTCTCACCAAAATTCAGATAATTGAGAGTTTAGAAAAACAGTAGTGAAATATTTTAATATATATGTACGTTAATATGTACTGTTATATATATTTGTATAAGATACGTACTTTGATAGGTATGGATCAAATGCAGTGAATACATCTTAACTGATTATTAGTCTTAGTTGAGCAGCTCTAAGCAATTTTAACAGAGAAACCAAATAACCGCACCAATGCTGTTACTTCGAAGAGCCTCTCCAAATATATAACCTCAAGCAATTAAACTTCCGTAAATGACTGATCATCTTATAAGCTGCGAATTCTTGTCTGTGCAGAATTATTGATGTATATTCATTCAATATCGCAGCTAAAGAAATAAAAAGTTACTTACTGAAGGGATTACTCCAAACTTAGTAGAAAGAGAGGTTACGGAAGCGTAAAATGCATTTTAATGCTCAAAAGCACACTACCATGAGAGCTCTTAACTAATCGATCGTCTAACTGGAGCATTGGAACGATAAGATTGTTCAAGAGATGGTTGGTAAGTACATAAATCAAATAGTCTTCGAAGGCCTTCGAGCAAAAATTGATGACGAATACGGGTTTCGAACAGAAGAGACTGAAGTGCTTTCCCGATATAGAATGCTTTTATTGTGTTTGGAGAGTATTTGAAAAGGTCCTTGGAAAAGAAGAATTATTATTTTTATTCAATGATTTCGAGACATTTTAAAATTATCACAAATGAAAAAAAAAGTCTTCAACAATCAAAGAATTCCGAAATCACAATTTTTTAAAAGGTTTTGGGAAGAAACTTTCGTCAAAATTTCATCGGTGCTTATCGTTTCTTTACTTTTAAAAAATCAGTTCTTTTTTTATTAACTTTTTATTACCTTTATTATGTCTGTTTTAATTTTGTGACATACAAGTAGCTCATTGATCATAGAAGGGAAAGTTCGAAATTATAATTATTTAGAAAAATTTTCGAAAGAAATGAAGAATATTGAGAATATTCACTGAATATATATTTTTTCTTTCAAAATTTTTGGACGTCAACAAAAGTTTCCAAAATATTTCTGGTATCACTGATAGAAACAAATGTAGTTTTTTTAAATTTGATGTTTTTTAGTAAGTTAAAGTGTAACGTTGGGCTATTCGTAAAACTCCCCTTCAGAGGCATCTGTATTTAGTTTGTAATTTTAAAATTTCCAACTATTCGAACAACCAAATAAAATGTGATTACACAAATTTTCAGAAAAGAAGCGTAATCAATGGATTTAAGGAAATATGCACAAATTCTGAAGTCTTCCAATCGTATTCCTAAAAAGTTATTGATTTAGTAAAATATATCCTAGATCCAAATCTATCCCATTATTTACTAAGAAATTCTAAACCTGAAATAATTCTAGAATGAGAGAAATGAGACAGTTTTTGGAAATATGTACAAATTACACGCACACATTAACATCATAAACATTTTTGAGAAAATAAAAAGGAAAATAAGAAAATTGAATGAGATAGTTAATTTGCTTTTCTTGAATAGCGAAATAGAATTAATTTTAAGAAAAATGTATGAAAATTTTTTAAAGGATAGTGTAGTTAAAGTCAAAAAATATGATGAAAGGCTATAAAACCCTCTCTTATACTATATTTACAAAAATTATTATTACAAATATAACTCAGTTATTATTACTTTATATTAAAAAAATGCACTAACATTAAAATGTGCTTCAAGTATTAAGACCTGAATTGAGTGTTGTGTGTTTGATTAAATTTTCTTAATAAAAATGTATTTGTTTCAAATACCTCAAATATCAAAAAATTAAACAGAAATACTAATTTAATAAAATATTAATTATATACTTGTATGTTTGCAAGAAACACTATTCAGATATTTCAAAATTTAAAAAAGTAAAAAAAGCACTATGCCGTGCAAAAATTTTAGTTACAAAAATAAAATACTTGCAAATATATTCATTCAATATATACTATTCAATTTCCCTTTTTTCGTTATTCAAACGTATCACGTAATATTTTTGGAGCCATTCGCTTTCGGAACAGGAAAAAAAATTGTGTAAAATTACTTTTCAGCGTTCGTGTAAAAACAAAAATACAGGCACAAGGGCGAAAAATTCCAAATGAAGGGATGCTTGATAAATAAGTACGATACTTCATCACTCGGTTTCTGTTTCTCAATAAAATTTGAAAACTAAGACAATCTATGTAAATGGACTTCTAATGCAAAATTTACCAATGCCAAAGATTGAGCTTTCATCATCTTTCCTTAATGGAATTCGAAATAATTTGAAAATTCTATACGAACTTGTTGTTTTCTTGTCTATCAGCAAATTCATTATGTGAAAGAAATCTTTCATTCCAACCGAAATGAATTTAATCGTGCTGTGTATTTATCGCCTAGCATTCTTTTGTTTATCATTGAATGAAATATGAGGGAATGAATTAGAAGATTCAAATTTTTTTTCTTTTTGAGGAATTGAAAGAATTTGAGCTCCATGATCAAAAGATGACGTTTATTTTTCTTTATTTTATCTGTAAAGGTAAATAATGTATCAAATATTTGATTTGTCACTCTATATAATGCTAATTTGTGAAGTTCTATTTTTAAAAGTTAAATACAGTTAAAATGTTTAATTATGTTAATCATTAATTTGATTAGTATTGTCAGTATAAATTCTTATTTGACAAATTTAGGAAGTTGAATTAATTAATGGAAGAAATAACCTTTGTTATTTTAATGAGTTTACCGTTAAATTTCTAATTTACTCATTGTGTTTAACATTCAAATGTGTTTCTCTGTTTGGATTATTATAAATTTGAAGACCACTTTTTGTTTTTGTCTATTCTTACATTGATTTTTCTTCCTTTTGATATTTAAAGTTTATGATGATTATTTAATATAAAAATTACATCTCATGATTTATTTGAAAGAAAACTTCTTTTGAAATGTTTGAATGCACATATATCCGAAAGTTTTAGCTTTAATTTGAACTGAAGAAACACTGAAGAAATGTCAATTAATTAAGCTAAAAATGATATAATAAATGTAAATGACTTGAAATAAATTACATAAAACTATATTAAAATATTTTGCATTCCAGGAATAGGAACGTATAAAAATAAACTATAATATTCCAGATAATAAGTAAATCGGTAGAAATGAATAAGCCTGCTTAAATAGCTTCATTTTTATTACATTATTCTCATAGGTGGAAATTTTACATTTATAAAATAATCCAAAGTCTTTAATTTAAAATTTATCGCAAAAGTTTCTCACAGTAATGTCTGGTACCTGTCATTGTATTATCACCCATGTGATTATACCACCTGAAAGTTGAATTGAGAGTCGTTATTATTTTCAATTTAAATGAATTTAGAAGGAAACCTTCATTTCACTTAGATACAAGAATCTCTGAGAAAATGGTGATTTCCCTTATGAAATATGCTGAGTTAACGAAACTGAAAGCATGATACGAAACTGAGAATTAATTTTGCATTATTTTAATTTACTTAATGATGTCTGGACTCTGAATCAGTACTTAAAATTTATGAAATAAACCTGAATAGATTTAATATGAAAATTTATTTGTTTATTTGGGAAACTGTGCATGTTTTGAGAGCATTAGTGAGTTTAATTGTGTGTCTGTGTTATTTATACTTATACAAGAAAATATTTTAAAATCAAGATTTTTAACAACTTTTATATATTTCGTGTATTTAAACGAAATTTAAATGAAATGTAACTTAAAATTATAGTTTATAAGAATCAAATCTTTTACTACATAGCGCAAAATTTAAAATAAATGTTTTTATATTTTTTGGACTTTATCTTAAGCATATGAGTTTTTAATTTATTTTCATATTTAAAACCATGTGATTAGAAAATTCCAATTTTTTTCATGCTTCTTGTTACAAATAAATTTGAATGATGAAATAAAAGAATATCATTTTCATCAAAGGCAGTTATATCATTTTTACGTTCTTTTAATTCAAATGAATTAATATATGAATTCTTATATAAGTTTTTCATAATATTTCACTAAATTCTTGAATAAATTAATCTAAATTATTTTTTCTGATGTTGTTAAACATGCATTTACGACCTTAATGTTTTTCTTCTTATGAATTGTCTAACCAATAATCTATTGATTATACCAATATTATAAAAACAGTAAGATTGTAAAATATCCTGAAAAAAAATTATATTCAAACCTAATTATTTTACATTTGATTAAGTTTTAAAAAAAATACTATAATTTGTTACAGAAATAATTATTTTCACATATAGAATTTAAAGAAAAATTTGCTTAATTAATTAAAGGTAGAATAATTTTAGTGTAAGTAAAAATATTTTTAAAATGAAATGGAAACTGTTGTAATATTTTAAAAAGTATTTTTAAGAAATTACTCAAAAATCACTTTATTCAAGATTGATCTTTTGAAGTAAAAATGGGAAGTTTATCGATTGAAACCATATGAAAAAAAAAAGAAAAAAAAAAAAAAAAAAGAAAGAAAAAAAACGAAACTCTCCAAAAACTAGTGTGATGAATCTTCTACAATTGTGCAGTACAAGCTTGGATTAGTTCGGAGAAAAGAAGGTATATCAATTAACCAGTTGGGACTAGTAGGTATTTTTGCAAAAAGGTCACCTACTGCATAAATCATAAATTCAAGTCAATGATAATTTCACACTCTGTTGATTTCATTTATTTCTACATACCTACTTTCAAATTATTGTAATACATCAGAAAAGCATTCAGTCATAAAATGGAAGATTGTGCTTTATTTTTTCAACGTCTCTAAAATAATAATAATTTAGCCCTCAAAAATGATAAACAGTTTAAGTTTAATTAAAGGCTTTGGATTTGCAAAATGAAGTGGAAAAAATATAAATATTCTCAACTAATTTGATGTAACAAAATATTTTCAACGAATATGAAGGCTTATAAATGCTTCAATAATACTGTTCAGTTAATTCTAACTTAGTTCTAAGACCATGTTTAAAGATTTGAATGACATGCATTTTCCCCTTCTACTTTGAGAAAGTTTTCTCATAAGAAAACCTTCTTGAACCATATTTTCCAAGAGAAATATTTTCTTTTTCCTATTTTTATGCATACCTATTTCACTATTATTTTTTAACAAGTACATACACTTTCAAACAACAGTTTAAAGATCTTAAGATAGATGACTAAAAATTAATAAAAATGCCTACTTACACAATAAATGCTCATAAAATCCACTGCATTATAGCAAAAAATAGTTTATTGTTTCATAAGTACAAATATTTTGCAATAACTATTGCAAGAGCAACAATGTAATAAAGATAGCGGTAATTAAAATTAGAATTAAAATAGAAACGTAGTAATAAAATTTAAAATATTCGTTATTTTCTATAAACTAAATGGAAAAGTAAAATATTTACGGAATATATTTTAAACAATTCAATTTTAGTTTCATAAGATTTCAACTTTTGAAAGTATCTCTTTTTGAAACATGATCAAACATTTAATTTATGTGTGTTAAACTTTTATGAAATAAACTTCTGTCTCCCCCCCTTACTATACACTATATTTGTTGTTTATTTAAAAATGCTTATACAAAGAGCAATTTCCAAAAGTTTATTTAAAAGTATTAAAAGCTATTTTTAAAAATTAATTACTAATTTATTGTTGAAAATGTCAGCATGAGCAAAGTGAAATGGAAATAAAAATGCATTCTACCTCTTGAAAATCTATTTTTAACTGTTTATTTTTCATTAAGTTAGGGAAGTGACGTCTTTTGTTTAGTTTCAAATTCCTTGCAATTCAAAAATTTACGTTCTTTTAATTAGCGTTACTACAAATAAAAACATATGCTTTGCGGGCATGAGTAGCGTTATTTCCCGAACAAAATATTTCTGACAATAAACAAAGCAGTTACAGATTCTTTTATAAACATGCTTCAATTTAAACAGGGTAATTAGCTCATTTGGTTGTATAATTGATGAACTCTACCTTAGCGAGATAATATGCAACTAGATTGACTTGACAATATCGTTTTTTTTTAAAAATTCCTGAATTAAACAAAAAATTTAAATGTCGTGAAACGACGAGTTAAGAAATACTTATGGGATGTATTTGTTTATTTAGAATCTTTATTTCAATTATTTGAAGATCAGTTAAGTAAAGAGTTCGATTAAAAATGCGTTTGTGTTTAAGGTATTTAAAAATGATTAAAGATTGCAATTTTCGACTAACAATCAGATAGGGATTTTTACAAGTTTTTTATGATGGTGCACTTTATTTTGGCCAAGAAAATATTCTTTAAGTCAAAAAATTATGTCAGACAAACATTTCTACAATGTATCTAGAGAGCATCTGATTCCATGTGATTTATCAAAATACTTTACTGAGTCATTGGAGCATTTCGGCATGTTTATCAGATTACAGCAATCAAGAAATTCTTTATTTAACAGATTCTACGATCTGTACAATAGATTAGACGAACTGGTCGTCCAATATTATATCCGATTGAGTTGTTAGACATTCTATATTAAAAAGGTTCAGAGCTCGGTTAATTTAAGTGTATATCTTTGTTTATATTTCATCATTATTTTTTGGGACATTTTTTAGTATTTTTAATGTTCTTTGATTCAGAATTTATACTTTAAATGTTTATTCAAATTCCTGAAGTGCCTTTCTATGCATGTTTCATATTAATTAATTTTGTCTGTAATATACACCTTGAACGAAAAATAAAATTTTAATTATCAAGTTACTTACTGAAATATTTCTTAATTAAACAGAAATGGTTGTAAAAAAATTCTTTAAAATTGAAAATATGCAGATATATCAAAATATTATAGACATTTTGTAGTAATCCTAAGTTTACCAAATTTTTATAGCTTTGCTCCCTTGACTGAACCAAAAAAGATGAAAATTTGAAAATTTACATTTTATGACATGCATTACATCATAAAAACAGGAATCTAGACTTCTTTGATTTGATTAATTGTGTATTATGCAGCTGGCACTTAGACTGGAGAATTACTCTTAATATTTTGAGGAGAAACAAGTAAGTAAAAAAAATGCAACGCACGATAAAAGTTTGATTGGTAAAGTAAAAAGTTTTATTTATTAATAAAAAATGTACAAAAATTCTATAAAACTTTAAGAGTACTTTTACATCCTAACATTACTATAAATTTTTATTTTATCATAACTAAATATAATTTTTAATTAACAATCACTTATATGTATTAGATTATACTTAAGTTCGATATTTGGTTTGCTGTTCAGGCAAAACATAATTTTTGATTAATTTCTTTTAATAAGTTGACTGACTAGTTTTACAGAGGACTTTGTGCAACATACTCACTCTGTTCTAAAAATAGGTCTTTAACGAAAAATTGAGCGAAGGCAAAGCTCAATAAATTCCATTCAAAACGGAAATACTCAAAAATCTAGAATTGATTTACAATCACGTATTCATTAGGATTTATTTATATTTTTATAGGAATTATTTTAATTACCCTATATTGAGAAAGAATTATTTTAATCCAAAAAAAATTTCAGAATATTTTTTTCTTAAAACAGAAACTGGAAATAACATATAAGACAGCTAACATAACCTCGTTGATATTTCAGTCTGATGTGTTTGATGCTGATGTGCAAATTAATCAGCAAGTCAAGTAAGCATGAAAATTTAACATGCTAAATTTATTGAGTAATAAGTCAACGGATAAGGGAAACATAAATAAGTAATAAACAATTTAAGCAGTTTCTTTGAAAATTGAACGAAATAATATCTAAAATTTTGAAAATGTTTATGATTATGAAATCCTTTTAAAAGGTAATAGATGATTTCATTCCAAATGTTCGTGATACAACAGCCCATACATGAGAGTACGTAAAAATGAAATAAAAGTTAAATGACATAAAAACGTTTATTTGCAATTTTAATTTCAACAATTTTGTTACATATATCGTGCGTGTAATAATTTCCTAAATCCTTTGTCCCGTAATAGCTTTAACTCCTTTTGGTCCCTCAACATCTCAGACGTTTCAAAACTATTAGTAAAAATCCGTTACGCGCAAAATCGCCAAAAATAACTGTAACAGTATAAAGCTGACCCATCAGCACAATACATCATCCTATAAGTTGGGGAGATCATAATTAACCAATAAACGTACTGATTTCAATCGCATGATCTTTTCGAAGCTTCTCGAATCTTTCAATTATATTTTTAAAAAAAGACCAGGGTTTTCCGGGACAGACGCAGATTCATTCTTGCCGCTTTTCCCTCGGCCGGGCGAGTCTTGTGCGCATCTGCTTCATGATGCTTACTACTATATGGATGTGTATATGAATTTATGCGTTTAAAATACCACCAGCGTCAATAGATATAAATTAATATGAAAAATGCTTGAATTGCATCTCAGGCGTTAAGACACACTTATCCACGACTAGAAATAGAATCAGATTTGAGAGTTAAATTTAAGTCTTAAGAATTCGATACTCCTATAACATATATATATATATATATATATATATATATATATATATATA
>BMAW01109229.1:0-21752 GCA_019974015.1 Nephila pilipes | reverse complement strand
ATATATATATATATATATATATATATATATATATATATATATATATACTGTTACGGATCCAGGGAGTGATATGGATGCACGTGTCTTCTTGTCCTCTTGTCATAATTTCACGCACAGACAAGTGACTATTAAAAAATCCCAAGAACAGAAAGAGAGAAAATTCTAATCACATTTAAAACTATTTTACTGCTTTATTTCAAAATTGATTGCTATGTCCAAGCATAGGGCAGAGCTATCTATATTACTATAATTTTTAGCTCTCAGTTTGTAATTTAATACCTGATAGAGAGTAAATAATTAATTTATTTTTAAATTAAGGACTAAACCTAAATATGCGTGAATAGTAAATGAAATTAACACAGTTAAGGGGTTATATCTTAAAAAAAAGCAATTGTGTCCTCCCTTGTTGATTATATATACCTCCAAATTCCCCAGGATTCAATAAAATATACGATTTCTAATAAACTCAATTTACCGATACATGACACTGCTTTTTAATAATTAAAGTAGTAAAAATACTTAGAAAATGGCAGAATTTTGTATATGCACTGGGGGCGAATTTTTTCCCCCCTATTTTTTTAACTCGTTTACATAATTTGGTTCAGAAAATACGTTTTTACGTGATTGTCTTTTTCAATTTAGAAACATTAATCAGAAAAGAATATTTTACACCTTTTTACCTGTAACCATGTTTTTACTGGCTATGTTAAGACATTCTTCCATAGAAGTAGCATTAAAGGAGAAGTTATTCCATTTGTCTCCCTGTCAAGAATTTTAATGCTGAAAATTGCATTTTAAGTAGATAGATTTTTATATTCAAAATGCTAATCTTCACTTCATTTAACAGGAATTTATCGCAACTGAGATGCATAACGCAGTAGTGTAAAAAGAGGTTTAAAGGGTATGATTTCGAAATATTCTGAACCTCAGCGGTCTCGTAAGGCTGCAAGTGCCAGTTTTAGTCCTACTTAAGGCGTCACTTGCTGCGTTAAATTGTAGTTTCTTTTGTTTTTATATTCGAATAAAAGTGGAGTATTTTCATTTACCAAATAGGAACACAAATGTTCTAAATACAAAAATTAAATTATTTATTACTTTTATTTACTTTTAACATAATAAGAGGGATTTTTCCAGCTTAAAAATTCTTCAAGGCAGTTTTTTGTTAATACCATCTAGAGAACTCGTGGGTTAATACGAAGTAAGCTGGTTACTAAATTCCGTTATTTTTTATGTGCACGTAAACATCATTTTCAATTAAGAGTGTGCCAAGGTAGCTTTCTTGCACCAAAAGAAGCTAAAAAGTATCACATATGTCGTTAACATCCAGCATGCTACAATACAAAAAGGTTTATTATCGTTTTATGATGTCATATATCGACACTAGATCATAATGTATGATTTTATGGTCGTTTCGATAATGTTTCAAAGTTATTTATTACTTTTGTAATTTCAGCGTTAAAACCTCTTAGATTTCTTTTTCCTTGACTTTGTTTCAGTAAAGATCAAAGAAATCCGCGAGAAAATATATTAATGACATTTTACTTAAAAATAATACTCCATCTTAAAATTATCCTTTGTTTTGAAGGATGAGTTTCATCATTATTCGCTTATAGAATTTTTCCACATTTTATATATGATACGTATCATTAAATATGTATACAGAAATGACAAAAGTATTTAGTACAAGCATGAGGTATTTCATTAAAGAATAACTCTAATGATAAACAAAACACGAAATTCTTTCATAAATGAAATCATCGCATTACAACGAAAAACATTAATTGTTAGGGAGCAGAAAAAATAATTAATATTCAGAAATTTCAAGCATACTATTTCAAACAACATTTATAAAAGTTTTGTAATCTATAAGGTTTATGGTTTTTCTCATTAATGGCAACATTATATACTCCATTCTCAGAAACTCAGGTCAATGATTGCTTGCAAATCTATGACACAATAAAAAAAAAAGCTAATGCTTAAAAATTTAATTGTATTTCAGAAAGCAGGTGCCATATTTTAAAAATGTTTTAATGTATGATGATTATTAGTATCATACATTGAGTTTCTGGTCAAATATAAAGTCTGGACAGAAAGTGAACTAAATAGCTTAATTATTACATATCCAAAAACTTCCCTTTCTTCCAGCTACATCATAGTGAATGTTATAATGAGTGTTATAAACAAAGAAAAGAAAATATTTATTTGCTGCAAAATTATTGAAATATGTCTCTTAAGAAAAAGTAAAAATAAATATTACAATACTTTTTTTCTAGTTCACAGCTTAACTAAATTCGATTCTTGACTGAGGAAATTCATTAGTATATTTCTCTGTCTTTTAATATCTTTTGTAACATTAACAAAAGAAGGTATAAAGATTAATATTTAAATTATGCTCTTAAAAAAGTAGAGTACAATAAAGAAATTAAAAAAGCTGTTTTAAGAAGCATTTTTGTCATTAATTTGAGAAACGTTATTTGCCATTACATTTAAAACGATTGATACTTTTTAGCTAGGAAACATCACTCGGTGTTTTACTATAGATTAGTAGATCCTATCTTTCGTTAAATCTCTCCAAATAATTTAAGATGTAATGTAGCATATGCAAGCGCTTGGAATGGCGCCAAATAAAGAACAATTTACACATTAGCTGGTTTCATAATTTTGATTTTGTAAACTTCATTGTACTTATACCATATTACAAACATTCTGAGAACCTTTAGTAAAGGAATATGAATTTACTACCACATTAATGCGTTTCAATTAGAATTAAATATGAATCTGACACGATACTTAAAGAATAAAATTATGTATAAGTGTTCGAAGTATGGGAGAAGACACGAGGAACTCAAAATACATATATAATAATTCAATGAAGTAGAAAATAAACGTTCAATTAAATGTTATTCTTATGTGGCACCGGAATGTATAGATGATAATTTTAAATAGTCTACAAGCTTCGAAAACGTTATAAATTGGTAAAAGTACATTGCTAATAACACTTAAAGTTATCTCTAAAGAGGTTAATTGTGGGCGTGTCTGAAAAAACTTCACACAGAGCTTCTAATATATTTTTAAGTAAGAAAATATTACAGTTTGATGCAATGCTTTCTTGAACTAGTTTAAAAGTGTTCTAATAAAAAATTTGTTAGATTTGTGATCTTAAGCTTAATCATTTTTTAATATTTACTTCAGAGTTATGATACAACCCTATGTATTGCGTATACTCTTCACTTTAAATAAAAAGAAATCAGATAATAACCTTAAGCCTCAACTGCTTTAAATAATACACCCTCTCGAGAGAATTTTTAAGGTATCCTTAAACGAGTTTCTTCCCATTTCCCGTAACATTTATTTAAATGTTTATAGATTTTTAATAACAATTAAAACACAACTACATATACTTATCTCACCCGCTTATATAATATGCTTAAAGTTGTATGTTTAAGAAATTTGCTTAAGTTATGGAACATTACTTAATTACTTTAGACTTTAAATCGGATCTTAAGAAATTTAGTTTACGGTAATTATTTTGAATAATATTAAGTCAAAATTATTTATTTCTCTATCATGAATTAGATGGAACATAAATGCCTTATTTTTGTATTTTTTCGTTAATTATATAAACATTAAAATAATTTCTTACTTAAATTTATTTCATTGTCCTATTATGTTCAAAGTTGTATTGTCCTATTCAAAGTTTAGGATCTTGTGTGATAATTTCGTATACACAATGAATTAAACATGCATTTATTCTTCCTGTAAATATCTGTAATTCTGAATTATACTTTAAGGTCTAAAGTGGATTCGGGGGGGGGGGGGATTTTAAAAATTCTTTAACTTGTGTTTCATACTTGTATATATAAATCAAAGCAAAATCAGGGGAAAAAACCTTTATGTTTGGAAAAGCAAATAGATAAATCACAATAAATACTAATTACAGGTAAATTACATGGCTAGAAAGATCAATCACTATCATTTTATTTAGTAATGGAAATAACTTGATTTATCTCTCTGTTTTAAAAATTTTACTTCTGTAATACCTTGTATTTTTCTACAGTGTACTTTTAAAGTTTCAGTTGAGTAGAATGGAATTTATAACGCAATAAGGGGAGCAACTTAAATTTATCAATTTAATTTTACTTCTGTAATAATTTATATTTTTCTACAGTATATTTTTAAAGCTGCAGTTGAGTAGAATCGGATTTATAATGCAATAATGGGAGCATCTTACAGGGACTTGCTAACTATTTCAAAAAATTATTATTTTTCCTTAGGAAAAAGGAGCGAGGATATTTCAATAAAAAATTTTATTATAAAAAACAAACTTTGAAACTATTATGTGATACTTTCAGAATCAAAGCAATTTAAACGTTTCATTTGATTTGGGATAACTTGAACTATTTTTCTAAAAGCAAGGATAGAAATCTCTAATAGCAGAATCTCGGTTTTAAAAAAAGATTTATAAAAACCAGTCTAGCTAATTAATTCATTTAAAATATTCCTATAGTATCCTATTTTTTTGTCATTAATAATATGTTTAAAGAAGAACGCTGCAGTAAAATAGAAATGCAGAACAAAATATAAAATGTTAATTTGGAGAACCACTGTTCTAGAAGCTAACCTTACAACCTTATAGCGAATGCTAATTTTAAGTCATATCAAGAAAATTCCTATTTTAAGGAGAATTCCTTAAGATATAGACAGAAATGGGAAAGTATATTAGGGAATAAAAAAAAAGGAACAACACTTCCAGAAATCAGTTCTAACAAAACACGTTCAATTATTCCTAACTCTCGCCAAAATAACGACTGTCAGGTACTATCAAGTGCATAATTTTCTGACTGCTACAAATGCAAAAAAAAAAAAAAAAATCCAATTTAACAGACAAATATTTAAACTTTTACCCAGCATATTTATGGTTTAAGCCTAAACATTGTTCAATGATTTCTTCTTTATTTACTTTTTGAAAGGAAATGACCATCTCCTTAGACTCTGTATGAAACACATAAAACAAATCTTCAACTTCTTTTATAGAAGAAAATATAACGATGAATAAAACTCCCATAGAGCTATATATATATCCGTTCCAATGCATTAATGCTTCCTAAAGTAAAGAAAGGGAAAGAAAGATTTCAATGTTGAGAAACAGTAACTCAGCAACCTTTATTCTTCTTTTGTCAAACTAAAAATAGAAAACGTATTTTACATTCAATCCATATAAAAAGGACAAATTTCAGTCCATATTGTCTGGTCAATGTTTGAGACTCAATATTGAAAGCATTTTAAAAGGTTCGGGGGAAAAAAAGAGACGTTGGAAGTGATTTTTAGGCTCGATTTCGGATTTTGAGATTATGGCTGGATCGGACACATCAAGAAGGAGACTCTAGAGAACGTGACTCGGATCCCAAAGTGAGTGAACCTTGCGTGTAGTATATTAATCCCGGATCAAAGATTTTACGTGAGAGACGAAAGCCTTTTTTTTTACCTTTAGTGATGGAAGTTGTTTCCTTCAAATCAATAATCAGATAACAAGTATAGTTTCCCAACAGCACGTCACATAGCTAAGCTCGAGATTATGTTTCTACCTTTGTTTTCAACCATAATTTTTTGAAAAATTTTTTTCTTCTAGAAGTTCATTCTGTGCAAAAAGTTACTTAGTATGGGACAATTGTTATAAATTTTTCATCTTGAGCGAAAATGTTATTTAATTTAATCAAATATTTTTTTTATTTCAATTTTGTAGCATATCAATATGTATTATTTTTAGTAATCTTTTTTTCCGAAAATGCTGTTTATAAACTTGTATTACAAGTTTATAAACAGCATGTTTGAGCAGAGAAATTCGAAATGACCTTAAAATTTGGTAAGAATAAATATTACTAAATAAGATCAATAAAATAACTTATTTATCTAAATATTGTTATATTTAGATAAATATTGCATTCTGTTATATTTTAATTTTCACTTACTGAAGGACATGTTATACTCGTCTTAATTATAATACCTCATATTCTGAAATTTATGTGAAATGAAATAATAATAATTATAAATCCTTTGACTGTAAGAAATAGAATATTCGTAATGTACTCAATTAACATCATTTATCTTAATATTTGTTTTTATTTTTTATTCAATTACTTCTTAACTATTACTCTTTCAAGCAAAATAATGGCAAGAAATAAATTCAACTAAAATTTACTAAAGAAGTATAATTTATTATTAAAGTTACAATCTAATTAAAGCCTATATGACTAAAGACCTTTTTCACCTTTAAATCTTGATTAAGTAATCTAGAGCATTCTATATCTAGTAACTTGTTCCGTATACAGTATTTTCTCCTTTTTTTCATGCCCCACTTTGACTTTCAGACATTTAAAAAATTTATTTTTAATAGCTTTAGCTACTTTAATAATAATTTTCAAAAGAGTCTTCAAATTTTTATCATTCTAATAATTAGTACTAGGTGATGTTAAAATCATATTTAACAAACGCATTGAGTAAAGCTAAAATATAATAATAATAACATAAGGTTGGAATTACATATAAATGACTGGTATAATTTAGCCAATGCTTTTGTTAGAATTTTTGAAATGCTATATTTAATAATGGGTGCATAATAAACTATAAAACAAAAAATCTGAACTGTAGGAGTTTTTGATCATAAAAAGACAGTAACTAAAATAATGTTTTCACGATGAAACTCACTTATGATCTGTGAGGGGCTTACCACATAAATTTTCTTTCAACATTTTCAAAAATTGGCCATTTTATTCAGCTGTATAATAAACTAGAATTTCTCTATTAATTATGAATTTTATATGAAAATACTGGGAGTTTATCTCTTCTTCTGCAACTAAGCTTTCATTTAAGTTGACATAATAAATTACAGAATAATCATCATATGAGAAATTGGTTTTAAGTTAATTTGTTTTGAATGCGAATAAAATTCAAGATAAATTTTAATACACTACTTTAAGATATAGACAGAAATTGCTCTCACAAGTTTATATATGCATAAATTTTGTTTTCTAAATATTTGAAGAGCATCAAAAATAATATTGAATGTTTCTTTAGTGAACTTAAGCTCCTTTTTATACATAAATATTTATTTATAGTCTAGAAAAATAACAGCTTTATTAAAAAGTTAACTTTAGTTTTTTTGAAAAAGAAATTTATGAAAATCTTAAGTTCAAATGAATTGCTTAGCTTTTCTGAAACGAAAAGCAAGATATTGTAAAAAAAGTTTTTATTTAGATCAGCTGAAAACCCATGAATGGATTTCGTGCTTTCTAAAATTCCTTTGAAGATCTAAGTAGAATGTTTGTTGCATATCAAATGAATTTGGTGTATTATGCGATTTAGAAAACCAATGCTTTTAAAGCTTTAGGGATGCATTATCTCGGCTTTTATTTCTTTGAAACGCGTTACGAGATTTTTCAATTACTTACATACTGTGTCTTGCATAATTTTCGTACAATTTTCACTGCCACGTTCATTAATTTTATTTTAAAACAAAGTAAAAAGAGAAAATTAATCAATTTACCAATCATCGATATTTTTTCATTTGAACTTTCTTTTTTTAAGATTAAAAGATCATATAAATACTCGGAATCTAATATTTTTATAAATATTTTAATTTAATTTGTTCAGAAAGTAAGAAGTAGATTTAATCTAAAAAAAATAAAACTAAAGCAAAAACGTCGGGATCATTATGTTCAACAATGTACCACAAATTCTGCTTATAGTTTATGAATATGTTAACCTGGCACATAAAAAAGATCTACAAAAACTAATAAAAAGTATATAGATAAATTTTAATATATTACATACATATTTTAATTTCCGATTTTTAAAAATAGTTACAAATGTTTATTTAGAAATTTGTTCCTAACGCATTAACGATAAAATACAAATCTAAAAAAAGCCTTTAGAGGGACTAAAATTAAAAGTTGTTCTCAAATGCATCGGGGGGAAAATGAAAATTTTAAATTTGATATGTATCGTTTAATTTTTGTAGTAAAACTGTAACTGTGATAAATAAATATTATTCAGATGGCTTGTTATTCTTTCTCTTATAAATGTTTTTAACAAAGAAATCAAATGTGCATTTGTTAAATAACTATTTAAACTAAGATTTTAATGGATTTAATAATGTCTAAAATATTGTTTATCTACGCTTAAGCAAATAAAACTGAACATTTTGCAATAAAGAAGACTTCTCAAGCAATCAAACATATTTTTCACTTTCCAAAAAAGAGAAAACAAAGCATTCAGTTCTCCTTGGACTTTTTAATACTAACTATTTTCTTTCAGTTTTGTTAAAAAAAAATAACTTGTTTCGATTCTTTAACGATATACACGTCTTATGGAAGCACAGGAAATATTTTATTGTTATGTCATCTGTGTTATTTTGTGATGAATTGTTTTTGCCCATATTAAAAAAAATGTTTACTTCTATCATTTAAATCCAATAATATTTTTCTTTTAATAATTTAAATTAATTATCCTAATAAACATAATAAAACAAGCTTTGTGACGTTGAGCCATTCATGGTTTTCTATTCACTAACCTTGGAGACTTTTTGTATAATGAATAGCGGTCAATTATAACTCTTTGCCAAACAAATGAAACGTGATTAGGTAAACTAGTTTATGACAAAAAAGTATGATGAATTGAATAAGGGATAGTGATATATAAGCGAAATAGAATTGAAAGGATAACGAAGAGAGATAGATGCGAACGAGAAAATGATAGATGCTTATAAATAAGAGTGAATCATTGTAATTAATATTTTTTGTATTGATATTGGTTCAAAACAACTCTTGACTAGCGTAATTGGATCCAAATTTGTTATAAGCAACTAGTGTCAGAATCAGTGCGAGGGAGTTGGCAAGCTAAGCCTTTATTGTTTAATTTTATACTAGGATTAGAATCAGTTAACAGTGATTCGAGAAAGAACAATCCTACTTAATCTATACCCATAGTTAAATAAACTGTGTTGTCATTTTCTGACATCTCTTCCATTGGATTTTATTGACTTAATATCTATTTAATAAACTTTAAGATGTCTATGGAATATAATAACGAAAGGCAGATACCCCAGCGTTATTGTAAAATACTATGCTAAGTTGCGAAAAAAATCTTACAAAATTTCTTTTGAAATGGAAATTTTTTTTTTTCACATTCATTTTTAATTACCCACCTAAGGAGTTATTGTTTTAGGTGGATCACTTTTAGCGTACCAGATCCCTTTTAAATTTTTCTTATCGTTTGCTCTACTTTTAATTACATTTACCTTAAATATATTCAATTTAATAACTTATCGTTTTCTTTAATTTTAATTACATGTAGCGGATATAATATTCAATTTAGTAATTTACCGTTTGCTTCAATTCATTTAGCTTAAATATATTCAATTTAATAATTTATCGTTTCCATTAATTTTAAAATCGGAAAAGTTTACTGTTGTCCATCTCTATGTATTTCATCGTTTACTTTAATTCTTATATATTTAACTGGGTAATTTAATAAAAATTATGAGAAAAGTGCACTTTGGATGTCTAAATCTGTTCTTTGCAAAGCTTTGAATTTAATAATTGATTTTTTTTTTTATTTTTTCATCTAACTTTACCAGAATAAGTTTTAATTTTAGTTTCAGCACGCATTATATATATATATATTAGTAGTTAATGAAAGAGTTTTAAGAGAAGTATTTAATAGTAAAGAAGAATTTATAAATACTTTTGCATATGAATTAATTTACTGCACAGATATTGGTTGGATGAGAATCATTTGTTTTATTTGAAAGCACTATCTTGACTAGAATTTACAATACCTCTAATTTATTGCAGTGTCCTATTTTCCTTACACCATGATTTAAAACTCTTAAATATCTTTTATTTAATACAATTATACTGTGTATAGCGTAATAATATACTTTAAAATTTACCTAAGAATGCTTTACTCATTTATAAGAAATCAATCAGGATTTAATGAAGAATGATATTTCTTAAAGAATTGTCTTTCTAAAAACACTTACTCAATACAATAGCGATTTCGCAGAATTTTAAACTTTAATGTCAAGTCTGGTGAAGAACCATTTCAATACAATAAAGTGTATTTATTTGCATTTTTCACTTCTTAGAAAGGTCGTTTAGCGAATTGTTGTTTCCAAAAAAACTTTTTAACTAGCCACAAAACTAAATTTAAATTTAAAGTTACCATTAAATTGTAAAGAAAATAATCTTGAGTGACGTTTCATTGTTCTAACAAACAAACTGAGAATACAGATAATTTAACGTAAAAGATTATATGAATTGAATAGAATAAAAGTATTAAAATGATTTAACTCAGAATTTATTTATAATATTATCTGATTAACGTTTTGTCTAACATTTTGAATACTTTGTTCTTAAACCAATCAATAAATCTATTCGATTTCAAATCTATAAGTAATATCAAGGTAAGCTTAAACGAAATACAGACATCGAGCAAATTGCTTAAGAAATGTGTTTCTAGAAAACTAGGTGAGGTAAAAATGATAGAACTGTACTCTGAACATTAAAGGATGCTGAAACACAAAATTAAATTTTTAGTAAATTTTGAACATTTCTTCAATTATATATTTGCCCATTACATCTTAATAGGAACTGGCGAAAAATGTCTATAATAGGTAAAGTAGAACTAATCCTCGGATATTTTTGTTAGAGATTTGCTGATAGGTTGATATACTAATGCTTTTTAAGTCTCCTTTTTACAAAGCGAGATAAAATTTATGTGTAATAAATAGTTTGTAAAATTCTTGAAAAGCTGCATTAAGTACATCGAAAATAAATCGACCACAATAAAGTAGTCTTGTTATAATATCTTATTACCCATCTCGTCTATCATCAGTAATCTCAAGGTCTGAATTTCAACTTAAGTTTCAAGCAATGGATCAATTAATTAAAATAGGGAATTATACCCAAAATTTCTTTATTTACTCTTCAAATAAAGAGGATGCACTCCATAGTTCAATCCCTTTCCACGAGTACTAACACCTTCTATAATCTATCAAAGAATACGCTTACCGGAATATGAAATACTTACCTCCTTCCATTGCTTCGACAGCATTGAGCAATAATCTCCCTAAATCCTCTATACACGCCAGAAGATTTCCGCGCACATCACACTAACACCGTTCTTATTACCATAACCTCTTTATTATTCTAATCTTTTAGCTTTTCGTCTCCCGTTTTCGTCCTTTCTTACTACACTTCAATTTATACGAGAATTTTGCTTTGAATACCTAGAAGTTGAGTTGTTTGAACCAAATAGCATCAGGAAAATAAGAACAGTTGAAGCGAAGTACGCCTCGTATCTCTTCAGAGTTGTACATTCCCTTCTTGATCCATTATTAAATTTAATTAAATGATTCACTAACAATAGTCATAAGAAATCAGGAGTCTAGTTATGATGATAACCAATTTATCATCTTCAAAGCTATTATTACTTTATGTTTATTATCGATTTTACTTTCTCTGAGGTAAAACTGCTGAAATGCGTCTGAACTAGTATTTAGAATATTAATTTAGCCTGTCTCTTACCAGCTCACTCGGATTCGAGTAAGTAGAATAACTTAAGTTAATGGTTAGAGTCCTTAACCTAAGGTCTAACCTCCCTAGCTATGATCCGGAAACTTCGTAGGCTACCTAAGGGTTTCCCATATGTCTCCTTTGATAACTCCATTTCACTATCTCCGTCTCTAATTAATTAACTACGAGCACTTTATTGAATTCTTCGTTGCTCAACAATGTAATTTATTCAATCTATTCACTAAACTTTTTTTTTTATTTCAATCTAATCTACATAAATCAAGTTTTATTTATTGCAAGTAATTTAGAATTCAAACACAAAATCAGAAAGAAACCCAAAGAGTTAATCGAAAGAATAAGTGTTATTGAATTAAATGTTACAGTGTCTATTTTACTAACAAACCTAAATTAAACCTAAAAATCACATATTATTAAAGTTTGTAAGAAAATTTTCCTACGATTTGAGAGAAAGAAACAGTGAGGTGTCGCTTTCCTACGTTTTATATAGTTTTTCGATTTAGTCGCCACATAGGACATAACATTATAGGGAAGTTTCCTGTTCATTTTAAAATTAATTGTTGTAACATGTTTAATTTAATGTATACTGTACTTGTACTTTTGTATTTTAAGTTAGTTTCTTATTTCATTTTGTATGTTTATTACCTTTGAACCAGTAGATGTTATTGTTCAATTAAGTGTGTTCAGTATTGTTGGAGAAAATGTGTTCTCTTCGTTTTCATATAATTTGAAAACGAGTAATAGGGAGGAAATTAAATATTTCCACTTACTATGTTTACTCATGAAATAAGACTTGCCCTTTTCCATCGAATTTACATTTAATGCTGTTTATTCTCATCCACAATCTAACTCAGAATATGAAAATATTTCTTTGCTCTTTAATGCTTTGTACTGATATCTAGAAATGAATTAAAAATGCCCTGGCCATATTTATCAAATAATTATGAATATCAATATTCTCTCAACAAAAGTATACAAACCTATAAATAAATTTTTCAAAAGATTTTTCTCAGGAAGCCTCCATACTTTGTGGTAATGGAATTAGCATAATTAAGTAGCAGAAAGTGCATTAG
The DNA here is from genome assembly GCA_019974015.1 of Nephila pilipes. Lineage (NCBI taxonomy): Eukaryota > Metazoa > Arthropoda > Arachnida > Araneae > Nephilidae > Nephila > Nephila pilipes. The sequence continues at coordinate 9,088 of BMAW01109229.1, read as the reverse complement.
CTGCTTCTGGCCTTAATTGAAAACATTGTTGCTGAAGCACACTTAAATCACTTATGCTTATTTCGAATTTCACAAGCTCATAAGTTACGTCTGGGAATGGACTCATTCTTATTCTCTAGTGAAATGTCACGTTCTCTTTAGGATTGATTTTGTTTCATTAACCTTTGATGCAATTCAAATGTAACGCATTAATATTTATATCCATTAATTTCAAATTTCAAAAAAAAAAAAAAAATCTTGTTATCTTAAGAATTAAAATAAAATCTGCATGTTTTAATGTATATCTCAAATTCTTTTATGAACAGTTGAAATGTATAGTAAAAATTTTAATCCCTAAGAGCTTTTTATTTTTATAAGTGTTTTAAAAGGTCCAGGTAACGAATTTACAAATCCCTAAGCAGAAATATAAACTTTGTGAAATAACATCTTGAGAGAAATATGTTTATTTATTATATATTAACCACCAAAGGGGGGCTATTGTTTCTGTTTGATCACTTTTGGCGTACAAGATCACTTTTCAATTTTTTATCATTTGCTTCAATTTTAATTACGTGTAGCTGATATAATATTCAATTTAATAATTTATCATTTCCTTTAATTTTTATATCGGAAAAGTTTACTATTGTCCATTTCTCGATATTTCATCGTTTATTTTAATTTTTATACTTAATCGAGTAATTTAGAAATAATCGAATAATATACAAAAAGTGCACCTTGGGTGGATAAAACTGTTCTTTGCAAAATCTTTTAGAACCTTTGCAAACCTAAGGAACCTTTTTTTTTTTTTTTTTTTTTTTTTTTTTTTTTTTTTGCTTTAACTAGAGGATATCGTAAAGTTTTTTTTTTATCATTGTTGAGTAATAACCGAGATATATGGATAAAATTTATTCTCCACGTTAATTGATCCATATGTAAAAAAATATTAATATTGATGTAAATTATAAATGCTGCAAATTATAAAAATGCTGTAAATTATAAATATTAATATTGATTTTTTTGGTTTCAGGAAGACGGAGATTAAAATAATCCACAGTATAGAGAAAATAGTGTCCAATCTGCTGAGTTCTACAATGAAGGCCTTCGAAAAGTCAAGAAAAGCTGTGAAATGTATAACTCAGGATGGTGACTATGTAGAGAAGTCTTATGAATAATAAATAAAAAATTAAGTTCTTAATTCGACTATTTTAAGTAATAACTAAAACTATGCGATACTCCAGGATAATAATTAAAACTTTATGATACTGTGGGTTACTCCATTCTAAAACTTCCTGAAACCAAACAAATCAAGATTAATAGCTGTAATGTACACCGTTAAGTACGTTAATTAATATGTAAAATTAATTTTATCCAGATATCTCGATTAATTTTTAGTAATAATGAAACTTTATAATACCCTAGTATATTTCTTATTTTAAGTTTTAAATATAATATGAAAATAAGCAAATGTTTTGTAATGTTTGATATTAAATTCATATGATACCCAGTTTATAAAAAGTGTGATCTTAGTATGAAACTATTTTTACTGATTAAAGTATGTTTTTCGAAAGCAAAATCAACATGAATGTAATCAACGAGAAACATTTTAGAGTATGTTAACCTTCTTATTCGTATTCAACTAAGTTCCCTATGCATCTAGATGAATTCTTTTATAGTATTTATGAGTTAACTGGAACTTTTTGGCTTGATACTGGTAATTAAGACTTTACACTTCGCATTGCCTTCTATTCTAAACCAAATGCATACTCGCATGTTTAATGTGATGTAATGTATACGTCACAAAAAATGCAAAAAATAAAGCTCACTAACATAATTTAAATAGTTATATTTTTTCCTTTGAGAAAATTTAAACGCCTCCAAGATTCTGTTATTTTGGGCATTTTGCGTATAATTAGGCTTGAAGCACCCATACGGAAACAATGAAACTACAATTATAAGCCGATTTATAAAATTAAATCCTAGCATCATAAGTATTTACGAAAAGAACAAAATTTAAGAATTTGAGGATTTTTAAACGAATTTTTAAAACGCAGTTATTATTAAATTAGATGCATAATAGGTTTAAGAGTTAATCATCTTTAAATTGAAGTATAAGCGTTAATTCAGGGATATATGTGTTTCAATGAAAAGAAAAATTCTCGATTTTTTTTCTTCATTTAATGGGTAGAATGTAAAAAAATATTCATAGAAGAAATTTATAAGGCACAATAAATCTTCAGGAAGAAAAAATTTAATTAAACTTAAAAAAATTGAAAACATTTTACTAAAAAAGTGTCCTGCTTAACAGTAAATACACTGATGTTCAAAAGTTAAGCATAATTCATAAGATACAAAAAAATGTGCGTAAATATTGGTGATTTTGTTCATATAGCTTGTGGAGAATCATCTTTTGAAGGGGATGTTTAGTCTTTATGCAAAATATTTCAGTCGACGTTTCATGCGCAAAAAACCTGTTAACCTCTGAACTCGAATAAACTGTCTTAATCGACATGAAACATAAAGATAGGTTTCTTGCAATTCATGTGCAAAGGAAAGTTGTAAGAGATTAAACAGAATGAATGAAGAAGCAAAGACTACAAATGGTCATACTTGAGAAAAGAAGTATCATTTCAATTCTTGAATCAGGAATATCACAAACCGAAGTGTCTCGACTTCTGAATATGCCCCAGACAGTGACAGAGGATTACAAATGCGGGAAATGTTCACCGACGAACAGTAAAGTGTCGACCTAGAGTCAGAACCGTTCGAAAAGATATATATCTGAGAATAACTACGTGACGTCAGAGGGACAGTTGTGATAGAGAACTAGGTTCAGAGCTCATAGCCACCACAGCAGTATGAGTTTATATATAATTGCTTACATGAGACTCTGTCATGTTTGTCTCAGTGACAGATGACCAGAAATTTGCATTCCTCTCACAATTACGCATAAACGCGCTCGTTTAAATAGAAATTTGAGCATCAGTACTTAAGTATAAGAGCACTGGGTCAATGTGATGTTCAGTGATGAATTTCACTTAAGTCAGAACACTGATTCTTGTCGGCTAACTATATTGCGAGAACGTGGATCTCATTTTCAACAGGGAAATGTCGAGAGAAGACTTGGTTTCGGGAGACCTGTCGGGGGAAGTCACATTGTGGACAAGGATTATGTTGAACGGCCGAAGAGACCTCCATATCTTTGAGGAAGGATCTGTGAGTGCTAAAAGATGCATATATGAAGCTATGTTTGTCTGTTTCAAAGAGATGTCGGTTCAATTTCGTATTTATAACGTGCCTTGTCACCCTGCGAACTTGATCGACAACTTCCTTGAAGCAAAAAAAAAAAAAAAAAATCCAAAGCATACTGTGACTTTCTCACTTACCTGATATGAATCTTATAGAGTATTTGGGGGAGGATATGACAATTCGGAAGACAATTTTATGGTTTTCCAACCCCACCAAACTTCGTTCTAGAATTAAAAAAGAGTTCTTCGTGACACTTAGAAATCTTTGAACCCATAACTTATCCATAATGTCAAGGGAAGTATGGGAAATCGTTGTGAATCATACCTGGTTGACAGAAGTGACTACACACCTTATTGAACTGTAGCATCACCTTTTTATTTCATTAGTTTTTAATTAAAGTGTCAACACTTATTCTTAATTTAGTTTCAGACTTTTTCGATAAGAAAAGGGATTATCATATCGTTCTTTCACATCTTTTATAACCCTTTTTCACTCACTTTGTTTTCGCGATTTCTACACTATTCCTAATTAGATTTCTTCCATTATACAGAGTTACCAATTATGTTTAACTTTTAAATACCAGTGTAATTTGTTCTCAGATTACAAGATACATTGCAGAATCACATTCTGTTATAGTGCTACAAACAGTGAAAGTGTACACAAATTTTAACTGTTCATCATAGAAACAGCATTTTCATATATATATTTTTAGCTACACATAATAAATAACTATAAGTTTATACACTACACAGTGTGTTTATATTTTTAGAAAGTAATTATATATCCCTGTATTTAAAATAAGGACTTCTAAAACTGAAGGATATGGTATTTCGAACATTATAAAGATATTTTTGAAAATAAAATAAAAATTATTCGATGATTAAGTATAGATATGTTAAACATTACTTACTTTACTCTCTTTGTGTAAAGTAAATAGAACATAAATAGTAACAGAAATACCCAATAAATGCTTTTAGAACAGAATGAAAAATTTCATTGCACTAAAGATTCCTACATGAGCTTAATTTTGTGTTCACTTTAATTGTCATTTATAATTTGTTTTTCAGTGAAGTGGAATTATTCAAACAGTACAAAATTCTGATTTTCCATCTATAAATATAGAACAACAATTTATCCAACTAAAATAGATCTTTATAAGTTTTCAATAAAACAATCGGAAATAAATGTTTTAAGAGTAAGAGTTGGTTATGAAGAATTAGCTCGGTATTGTGGTGAAATTTTTTTTTACTATGTTTGAATACATATATAACGAAAATTATATTAATTAATCAGATTCATAATTTTCTCACGAAATTGACTATTTTAATGGTACAATTAAAACAAGTAGTCCTTTCAGTTAAACCCTTCAGTCAAAATTTTGATTCCAAATTCGTCTTGTTTGTAGATAAAAAGGCAAATAGAATTTCTGACCATGATTTAACTCTGCAGAAAGTCAAAATAAATAATTAACTTGTTTTCTTGAATATTTTAAAACTATACATAATTTTGTCGCCTACGGCAATATTTGTACACTCTTAAGACTCCAAAGGAACTATAACAAGTAAAAAATGTTTAACATGAAAGCAATTAATATTTATTTTAAGATGAAAAATTTGGTTGAATTTCAATTTCCAAGTGAATAAAAAAATATATGAAATTTATGTTCATATCTTGATTTCAGAAATTAGAGTCAAAAATATAAAAATTATAAGCTAAGAAACTGGAAATTGAAAACTGGCAATTCTGTAAAGAAACTAGAAGTTTTGGAAGTTGAAAATTCTTTGCTTTTTCTCTAAACTTAGATATCTTTAATTTTTTAAAAACAGCTCCCTCTTTTGTACGAATCCTTTTGAAATTTCATTTATTTTAATGTGTGAGTTCAAACATTTAATTTACAATGTAAACATAATTTTGCTATATCAGACATATTATATTCGTTGATATCTTTCTACCCAAAGGCTAGCACTATTGTTTAAATGCTTAATAACGAAAATAGAGTTACCTGAAAACAGTTTTATTATTTACAGTTCCACCAGATATTGATTATATGAAGTGAATTATACATAATCATTTACTTCATTGACTTGTTATAATCTACTTTGAAATCTTCACTGAAATTTTAATTAACAAACTCCTAATTCAAAACTCTGAGTAAATATTTTCATCACAGTTCAAATCTACCGAGATATTTTAGACTGACGAGTCAAGAAATTGCATCTAAGGTTAGATATAGCTTGGCACGCATCCAGATTTTCTCATGGATTCCCGAAATATAGGATACCTAGTAAATTACGTTACAGCGATGAAAAATAAACTTTTTTTCATATTTTGTTTCCACCGAAATCGAAAGTTGCAGGTAAAGCTTCTGCAGAAAATTCATTGAACTTCTAATGTTTTCTTAGAACAGAAAATGTTTTTCATTGTGATAAAGAAAAATCCTTCATAAGTATGCTTTTGAGTCAGTTATATTAAATTGTTTGCTCTATTATTGTGCCAAATAATTTTAAGATCATTATGTGTTTTAATTTTGAACCAACTCTTTGAATAAACTTGAATCGGAACGGAAATTATGCTTTTAATAATGAACATTGTTTATATAGGTATGCTACAATAACACATAAAAATATCTCAAAGAGCATTCATGTAATTATAATACATATATGGAAAACCTTAACATCTAAATGAAATCATTCTTGTCTCTTAATCTAAAACCAATAAAATATACTAAAACAATGTAAACTAAAGAATTTCTTCAAGTTAAGAACCTGGACTCTTATTTTTCAGGCAAGTAAAACAAAATAAAACTATATACACTAAGATCTTCAGCCAAAAAAATATAAATATACAAATTAACTGGTATAAAATCAATCAAAAAATATTGCTAAACATACGTTAATATTTCATCCTAGAAGCGTACTGAAACCAATCATAGCTAGTTGAGATAATGAGGGGAGAAATTTTTCAATGTACTAGTAACAATGCCTTTGAACCTGAGAAACGAATTAATGATTTCAAAAATTTTGTTAACGATTAACAATTAACTGTATGCTTACATAAGCTAATTAACCCAATTCTGAAAGTGTTTGCGGTAAAAATAAATATAATAATTGAAAGGCAGCAGTTTTAATTCATAATTCACTATTCCAAGAGAATGTACCATGAATTCTTATAAATTGTTAATACATAAGATGAATAATTATTGATTTCCTATAGTAGATGAGCCTACACCGTAAATGTAAATTGAATTCATTGTAAACAATAAGGGCTTCAAACAAAAGAATTTCAAAAATGGGAAAGTTATTGTTTGAAATATAAATATTGATATAGTTTTAAATAAGGTTAGATTTTTTTTTTAATTTCTTCTAAGAGGGAAAATACCACAAGAATCTTTTTATAACTCTTTGAGACACAAGCACTATAAAATAAATAAAACGTAGCAATGCATTCCAGCATGTGTGATACAAAAAATTATTTGAATGACGAAAATGTAAAAAAATTATTTTATATGAATTACAAAATCTTCATTTTAATTATTATTTGAAAATGGGATTATTTAAATAAGTGTGACTACGATAATAATTTTCTTTCCCTTTTGAAAAATTGAAAGTTTTTTTTTTTTATTATTCATTAAATACAAAATAAAAGTGGTACTGTGTTTATGATGATTCATTTTTTCAACATCTTGATTCTATTAACCATTAAAAATACACAACATTTTGGTTCTCAGTTGTTAGCTTATATACCAACAAGATATAAATTGGGAAACAATTACAGGGAATTATAGAAATTATCACGGACTTAGGATCCTTGTAGCATAGAATATCCTAAAGGGCAAATCTTAATCCGTATCTTGCAAACAACATTAAAAAAATTCTTAAAAAAGCAAGAAATTAACTTAATTTGGTTATCTCAAACTGAAATACATTGCTTCCTTAAGCATCGATATGGTTTTTAATTAGAAATGTCCCACCCACAAGCGTATCATAGTCTATTAACAAATTACCCTGAAGATTTTATAAAATATATTTCAATTAATATTCTGAGGTATTTTAAATTCTTTTTTCTGTAAATTAACTCTTTGTAATTTAATGATCTGAAAACTATCCTAGGTGTGCTGTTTCAATCTTACAATTAGATCAAGTTCATATTATCATCAATTATTTAAAGGTGAAGAATACACATTGCAGAGATTACAAATCTTTGAACACAAGGTCATACAAAATATACAAGACCTATATGTTGTTTAATGGTATACAGTACTCGACCACAGCAACCAATAACTCCTCAAGATAGCTTTTATGTCTAGACATGCGAATTACGAAGTAAGGGAAAGAGAAAAATTATGTGTGTGCAGGAAAACAACACAAATTATATGAAGTTATGAAACACCAAATTATATGAAGTTCTCTAAACAAGTAGAATAAAAAATGTTATGTTTATACATAATTCAGTAGAAAATTCAAAATTGCCTTGCCTGATTTCTCAATGAATGTTGTTTTACTATTCATAACAAAACTAGATAATTTTTTATTTGAATAATGAAGAAGTTTGAATAATGAAGAACTGCGATTTTTTTAAGATATGGGGTTTGAATTAAACTTCCACTCCACATTTGTTATATTAAGTGCATTTTCGTAAAACAAGAATCATTAAACATTAATTATGAGATATTTGTTTCATATTTTATACATTAATCAACTGTATAACAATAAATTAATAATGAACAAAGATGAATTTATTGTTCATCCGTATCAAAATGAAAGCGATGAATGTATAAAGAGCACACTCACTTATTATGGAAAAAACTGTTTCATTTAAATTGAATTTAAGTAAAGATAACTTTTTGAACCATTTTCATGAAATCTTTAATGTTTAGCAAGAATTATTTTACTAATAATAAAACACCTAAACAAAACTTAAAAAATCATACTCATTATTTAATTCTTTACACAGGCATATATATATAGCTATGGTCTTGAATTTGGTTATACAACATATCTCAAGATACTACGTAAAGTTTAGAACGCATTTTTTCATTCCCTTTTTAAACGTATTGAATAAGTGTAAAATATTTTTCAAATTTCTTTATAGTTAAGAGGCATTTTTTTCTTCAACAGGGAATAGAAAAGGTTTTCAACTTAATATGCAGGAGAGAAAAAAATATTTTATCTCAAACTCTCTGCAGAAAAAGTACGTAAGAAATATTTTTAAAAAAATTCAAAAGTCCAAATTTTTCAAAACTTCTATCCTTTACATATGATAAAGATTTTTTTATAATTTTCAGGCAACTGAAGTTAGATAGTAAAAAAGTTGAAAGAGATCTTTGACTATAAATATCAAATCATATTTAGAGGTTGCAGAAAAATAAAGGAGAGATTTCTGAACTATAACTAAATAGTCAGAAAAATCACATCTGTTATTTATTATATTACTTTTATAAACAATTAATCAAAAAATGCCTGATTATCTAAACACAGTAAAGGAAACTATTTAATTATAATAACATAATTCCTTTTTTTCTGAGGAAGACTGTAATTCGAAATTACAAACATTATTCAGATTAAAATATATGTTGAAGAAGGATAACTCAATGCAACTACTTGAGAAAATTCGCAAAAATTCACCTAGAGAATTTTATGTATGTGTGCCTTTCAATATGTAACTCATCTCAAACTGAAGTAACCATAAATAAAATAATATTAATAAAATATTTTATTAAATATTTACAGATTTATCAATAAAAAAGAGATAAAATTTCAATATGCAAATATTTATTTTATATACAATTTTATTTATGGTAATTTCAATAAGTATCTCATCTCAAACTGAAGTAACCATAAATAAATTCAGTTTGAGATGAGTT
>BMAW01109224.1:0-13455 GCA_019974015.1 Nephila pilipes | reverse complement strand
ATATATAATGACTTTCTTTTAAATATTTTATTACTTAATTAAATTTCAAAACAGTCGAAGCCAAATTCAAGTTTAATTATTTATTTTATTATAGAGGAGAGAGAGTATTTCCACACGGCAGGAGATACAATAAACAGTACGTTGGATAAACAATACAAAAGTCAGAAGAGGGCTGAAGAGTGAGAATTTTATCTTATTTGGTGTTTTATAGTAGTGATTTTTTTTAAGATCATGTGTGGTGAATGGAGGTATTTCGACAGATTTTAGGTGCAGGCAAAGTCTAGTTGGGATCATCCCTCCAGGTCTGAAGCCGTGTGAATTCATTCTCAGCGAATTTTTAAGAATGCGTGATTACGTTAATTAAGTTGAAAAGGAATGGTATCAGGAAATAAGAATGAATGCTTTATTTTTAAATGAGAGATTAGGAAAAATTAGGAATTTAAATTATTATTATGAGAAACTAAAATGAATTAAAGTTAAATCATTATATATATATATATATATATATATATATATATATGCATACATTCTATTAAAAATAACATATCTGTGTAAAGGGTCTTTACAAGGATGTCTCTTCAACTTACCTCAGGAGCTGCTTTATAACAAAAATTAATATGAGGACTCACGTTATGAAAGAATAATGTAATATGTAAATGATATTTACTACAGAAGTGGAAATGCATTGAACAGAATAAATAAGATAGAGAAACTAAAATGATTCATATTAACAATATATTGTTCCACGCAATGGTGGGACGATGTGTTAAGTGTACATATCTGACTCAGTTACCGTGCTAGAAATGTAGTTTATTTCGAACATTTAGTCTGAATTGCCTCAACGGCTTTAAATTTACAAGAAATCTGTACTGTTAAGATATTAACTATGATATAATATTTTATTAAGGATGTTTTTAGCTAACCACTTCATATTATTTATAAATTTGGTTACTGTGTATTCAGAGAGAGAATAAAATGTCTAAGGTTTTTTGTTGATTAGTATTACGTTATTATGTCTCTATATCATAACGATGGCAATTCGTTACAGCTGTATCTAATACAGACATTTGCATTTTAAAATCATATGAAAGATTTTAAAATAATAATGCAAGTTATTCATAACAGTTTTGTTATTATTCGCTGGATACCTAATTTTAATTTGGTTTTCCTGTTTTGGAATGTTTTCAAAGTTGCCTGCTTGTAGCATATGCTTAATGATAAAATTTGTAATAGGACACCTTTCAATATTAATATAATATTTACAGATATTTAGAAATAAGAATGCATAAAGTATAGTAAACGACAACATATAAAAGACTGATCCAATCGTATCATGAATTATCAGTCATCCCATGAAAGATGGTAGTGGTAGACTAGTGGTCATGATAGTGGACTTACGACCGACATTGTTTTCGTCAAGTAGTTGTTTTGAACCCAAAGGACACTAAGGGTTGATTGACGTAAAACCTTTCGAGGTTCAAATCTTTCCGAGGGCAGGTTGTGGAAGTTTGGAAAGGGAGGTGCAAAGTTATATGTCATCCGCTTCACTTGAACGAAGTTCAAAACTACGAGGTCTCTGTCTAATAGTGTTGATTCTCAGTGTGTCCTTTATGCCCAATCATAACTCTTGAAAGAAGGCAGTTTATTTAACAGTTTTAGGTTAAATAACTCTGGTAATCAATTGATTTCGCAAGATAATGTAAAGAAGTGTTAGAAACTTTAAACATTTCTGTCGGAAAAATGATCACACTTATTATACAATCTTATATTTTCTATATATGTCCATTGTACTTGCAAAAAATGTCTCTTCGATGTTTAAAAAGTACAATAATTAATTAAGGAAAACAGTCTATACAATATTTCATATTGTTCATTAACTTCACATGATAATGAAAAATATCAAATCATTTCTATTCTGATTTAAGCGTTTCGAACAAGAAATATTTCTTCCAGTAACTTTGAATAAATTCATAGATATTCTTGTCTGGTAAGTTCCTTATAGTTAATAACTTCTTTATTTATTTAACAAAGAGAGAAATAATATCATATGTTAAAAAAGTTATTACGCTCTTTCCGCCGAGGAAAGATATATACTTGGTATACTTACTGTAAAATGCGATAAAAAATTATTTTTAGTGCTCACTGATTTTTTTTTTTTTTTTTTTTTCATTTAATAAATTTTTTTTTGTTTCTTTTTAATCCGATTATTTGCAAATAATTTCTGAAAAGTATTTTCAAGCCCCAATATTTGGCTTCCAACTCCCTCAAAAACACTTTTTCTCATTCTAAATATGAAAAAGATTTTGTTGTATAATTTTAATGAACAGATTTAAACATTTAGCGGCAAATATTACCTCATTATATATTTTTATCAAAAAATGACATATACAAAAGGACGAAAAAAAATACGTTCTTAAATTTAATAAAGAAACCGATTCAATTCATTGCAAATTTATTTCTACATTCTCTGCTTCAGATGCTTAAGAAATTTGAATTTTTAAAAACTACTCCCAAAAAAACTCCTTTTTTAGGTTCTTTTAATCCATGTTTTCATTTTCCAGAGCTTAATTTTTTGTAGAAGAAAACTGAAATAACTACATACAATTCATCGCTAATAGTTTAGAAATAATCTTTCAATAAAAGAGTACTTCTATAAATGCGGTTAAATAACTTTTTAAAAAAAGAAATAATGAGCGTTTCAAAAATTTAAAGTTGTAATCCTTCCAATGTTGAAATTATTTCAGGACGAAATAATGAATAGCCAGGATGGTTTCAGGAACAAATATTATTTAATGCTCGACACGTTCCACAACACAAGACAGGATACAAATACATAAATATAAAACACAGATTCACGAACATGACTACATCGTTCTTCTTACCAAGTCTTTCGCCTTCGATTGCGCTTGCGCTCGCTAGTCGTCCTGCTCGCCAAAAAGAACATGTGGCGCCATCTGGCTACCGTTTAATAGTTACATGGAAGGTAGTGGTAAATTACAGTGTTACATCCTCCCCCTACACTTCCGAAAGCCGTCTCGGCGAGGTGATGTAATATCAGGCATGGCATTATAGAAAATTTCACATGGATGTGCACATAAACAAAATTATTCCACATATATAGATTTTGAGAAAACGCACAGAAATATCGGATGTTATAAAGTGTGTCTGTTTGAATAATTTTTGCTTTAGAACCCTTTTCTAAAATACATAATGACAGTCTCAACTTGTAAAGATTGTCTCACAGTGTTTGTTTAAAAAGAAATGAAGAAATAGAAAATATATTTTTTTGTAAGCTTTGTTTTTCCTGCTTTCAGAATAGAATAATCAATTTTACCTTATAATAAAAACGGCTGAATTATTTTCAATCTTTAATGTATCGAAAATATCCTTTTATACATTGGAAAAAACATTGATTGTTTTGGTATCTCCTAACAGTATGCAATCAAACTTCTAAATACAAACTGTTTTGATAAAAAAAAATCTAAAGTCTTGGGTCGAATCGTTATAGAGGTCTTATAATCGTACATTTTACACTAAAATTAGTGCATTACTGGGAGAAATAGAGATAGTTCTTTTTATTGTTATTTTTATAAAAATCAATATTTGTTCATTCAATTTAAGAATTCAGTTAGATTTTAAAATACTCTTTTTGAATTATACCAGAATTTTAAGGAATATAAAATCTGATGTCTTTAAAACTGACTTGACAGAGAATTGCTTAACTTTTATTATTTTTATTTTTGAAGTTAAATTGTACATAATTAATTACTTCTCTTGCTAAAATTTAATTTTAAGCTTGAAATGTTGATATTTAACTATCATATATTTAATGATGTCATTAAGTAAATACTTTTAATCCAAATTTTTTTAAATATTCATAATTGCAATTAAAGTCACTTTTTGTATATAAAATATATAAAATCTATTTCATACCAGTTGTATATGTAGAGAGCAATTTCAAATTAAAGAACATTAGTATTAACAATTTTGCAAAAATTGAAAATTGTATCAAATTCTCATAATTTTTTTTTACATATTAAAATAATACTAATTCCTGGAATGCATTATTTAAAACAGTAATTCATAGTTGTGTTATTATTACTCCGTATAATTTGTGTTTCATTAAGATCTCTTAAATAATGTAAAATAAATATAAGATTGAAAGTAAATAAATGATAAAAAAAATTTCGCTCTCTCTAAGAACGCCAGAACATTGTTTTATGATTATTTTTGAGTAAATTGAGTAAACATTATTACTGCTCAAAATGTTTGCATTCACAATAGAAAAAATACGTACGACTTAAAAAATACTATGCAATTTCATCGAAGTTCTTTTCACTACATTTGGGTAAGAAATACAAATTCTTCGAAAATATATATACTTAAAAATGATATATTCAATTATTTACGTTGCAGGAATTTTAAGAAGTTTTAACTCAAATCTTAAATTATGAATTCTGAATGTCTCTTAGTTTTATATAAAAGTTTTATATTTAAATAAAGGGGTATATTTTATAATGACCGAAATATTAATTTTAGTATTTAGTGCATTAGCATTTAGTGTATTTTATAATTTTTAGATTTATCTAATCCGTTGTTTTCCCGTTATAAAGTTAATTATAATGACCTTTTAATCTTCAGAAGCGTCGTTATCTGTAAGCGATCATTTTCCCTCTCTCGAAGCCCTCTTTGGTCTTTGGTTGTCACTTTAAAAAGAGAAAAAGAAAGTTACATTTTCCTTTAGAACCAGAAAACTTAACTTGAGTTAAAATAAAGACCTTCTGTTTGTTACATAAGTCCAAAAAACATTCGTCTATCACTCCTACTCTCAACTATACAATTTAGACTTTCATTTTATTAGATCTTTTTGACAAGTTTAAATAAACCAATCAGAGCACAAATGAATGTGATCATTTACAAATCAATTTCCATGACCATGTGTTTTCTCTTTTAGTAAACCACTTGCATGAACATGTGCTTTTAATTAATTTTAATTGATTCAATTTAAACTTAGTAAACTACATTTTTGAAAATGCCTACTGGAAGTTTCAATAGCAAAAGATGATGCTGAATACATAGAGAATGCCCATTTAAATTCTGTAACCCACCTTAACTTGCGAAAGGTAATTGTTGCAGCTTTAAACAGGTTTCATAGATTCAGTAAAATGGCTATGTGCTACAAGTTGAGATAAGTTACAGTGGCGCTTGGCGATAAAACAAGAGTTAAGATTATTGTCGCAAAAAGTAGTAAAAGAAAAAAGGAGGAAATCACATTTATATAGTTGTAGAACATCAGTGACTTAATTCTAAAAAAAAAGTCATTTTACACCCAATAAAGAACATATTGTGCAAAAAAACTAAAAAGGTTTTTCACAATTATCTCTAATGTTACGCCTCGAAAAACGTTAGAAAGAAAAGGGATTACTAGTTATCAGCGAAAACTGGCAGTATTTTCTAGGTTCAGTGAGATTTCTGTCAGATACAATGCGTATCCCCATTCTTTTTTCATTTCAAGCTACATATTTCGTAGTACACCAGGTTACAAGCTAGCGCAAACATCTATAACATGTCGTTTGTCTTGCAGTATTGGTATAGTGGTCTCATATAACGGTTATTTGAATTATCAACACCAAATAGCCCTAAAGGTGTTGGACCAAGGGAACATGAAAGAAATTTTACCCAACCATCATACGCGATGGTTTGATCTGGAATATCTCAGCCCAGTACTGCTTTATTTTTAACTTACGAAATCAAAAGTGAAGCCGTAATTTTTTAAAAAAAGTTGTGATTTCTCAACCAAGTACTGATCTTTGGAGGAGTACATTACCGCAGTGTTGTAATCAAACACTTTGGAATTTCTGCTTGAAAATGAACCGAAAACTTTTTTTCATGATTTTACTTTCGTTTTATCAAAAGTTATGTAAATTAGAAAAGAAAATAGGATGTTTTATGAAAATGTTTTATATGAAGGCATTTATAAACTTCGGTGAGATTAATAATAAAGAAGTAGTTAAGAAGTGTTTCTCTACTAACAATTAGTGATAGAGAATTTACAACGAATTCAGACTTGCTTACACTGATAAGAGTAAGGAAAAATAGGATTCAAAGTTAAAAAGAAGTGACGATTTGTATCAGGCCATTACGTCAGACCAAGTTTAAGAGTATTATTACTGCCTCGGACATGATTAATAATTTAAAGAAAAGTAAATATTTCTAATATTAATATTTAGGTTCGGACGTGTGCAAAAACCAAATCCACAGGTATGATATTTAGTATATGGAGCTATGATTATTCAAAGATTCGAATAAAACCAAATTGAGTTTAAACAATATCTGATTTTACTAATAAGTGATTGTTTATCATTGATTTCTTGAACAAGGATGAATCAAATGTATGAAGAAAGCACAATAACCTTCATTATGCGCATACGAGCATAATTCGCATTTGTGATTTGTAAATTAGATTTCATTATGCTTTACAATTCTCCCCTTTTATTTTACTGTAAACAATATTTCTGTTATATTAAATGAATTTTCATCCGCTGAAGGTTCTCTGTATAAATAATTTCTGATGAAAAATAACTCACTGAGGAATTCATATTAATATGAAAGTATTTATTTTCATTCAGGAGAAAACTTTTTCTCGTGATTTTGCTTTCATTTTATCAATTCATTTGAGCAACAACTGTTAAAAGTTTTATAGCAGTACACTTTTAATGAATGACTCAGTGATGTCCGTTGAGATTCATTTCAACTTATATCTTTCAGTCTCAAATAAGAAAAATACATTTGCGTAAAGATCAGATTGTTTCGAAACTCATTAATTTGCAATTCCGTCTGGGTAATCTAGCTCCATCATAGTTATGTTTAATTTTTATTAATTTATTTCAGTATAACGGAATCTTATTATATACTATCTCTTACCTTCCTCACTTTTTTTTTCACACTTAATCATTTTAAGTGCTGTGGTAAGTTTATGCCGAAAGTATTCTCTGATAGAAGGATTCTTTTCAAAAGGCAATTATATTTAATTGTGTTTAGATGTATTTAATTTTAGAAACCCCCAGTGATTTTCCAACTTTTTAATGGATTTTTTTAAGAAATGTGAACTTTGTCTTTTGAGAATGAACAAAGTCATTTTTTTTAATCTGGAAATATTTAAATCTAGATGGTAGGTTTTGTTGTATTTTTTTTTTTCAAAACACTTATTTTATTAAATTATTCGAAATATTTTAAAAAAATTCAAATAAATTATTATAAGTAGAAAGAGTTTATTTATTTTTATCCTTCGTATAGAAAACTACATGAAAAAACGTTAAAAAGATTATTATTATATTTTGCAAAAGATTATTATTATTTATTGTATTTTTCTATTCAATGCAAATTTTTATTATTTTATTAATAAATTTATTAAATGATTATTATTACTTAAAGCATCTTTCTTTTCAATGTAAATTTTTATTATTATTATCATTAAAAGATTATTATAACTTATTGCATTTTTCTGTCCAATGCGAGTTCTTATTATTATTTGTATTTTAAATCTTCTTTACTTCATAATATGCACTCATATTTCAATATCACTTAAAATTATAAAAAACGGAGTTTTTGTTCATTACTTATAAACAAAAAATGCATTTCTTCGGCACTTTAATTTATTCTCTTTATAAAAACGCCTCAGAAAATGCATTTTATATGAATTTCTTGATTTTAAGTATTAAAATTCATTAACAATTTCGGAAATTTAATTGAAGATTAATTTTACTTTTTCTTAAGGCTAACATGTTTTTTGAAACTGTTAAATGAAAAAATAATCCAAAAATTGTTATATTCTTTTAATTTGTATTTTATTTTAATGTATTAATATTTAAAATAATAATTTACTTAAAATAAATATTTAAGAAAATAAAATAAAACCAACTTTAGTAAGAATTTTATCCTCTGTTAAGAATGGGGAGAATTAACTATTCTTAACTAACCACATTGAACGTAAAAATTATTTATTCATTCTGAAAATTGTATCATTATTCCCTAACTAAAAGGTATCATCTGTATTGATACCTCGAATTTGGAGATTTGAAAACATAGTGCAAAATTTATAGGTTTTTAATCTTTTTTAATTCTTTAATTATATTAAAAATTTAATTTAGTATTTCATTTGTAATACTTTTTTCTAAAAACTTTGTTAGGTATATTTTTGGTGATTAAATGTTTTAAGTTCTAAAATTGTATTGTACTTGCATTTCTATTTGAACAATTTTATATTTAATTAAAAATTAATTTTATGATATAATATTTAGTAAACATTTATATATAACATAAACATAAATGAGACATTTTGTAACAGAGGTAAATATTTTTATATTAAAAAGTTCAAAGCAACAAACTGAACTCAAACTTACTATTTAGAATTAAAATTATACTAATCTCTAGCAAATGCATAGGAATAGTGATTTTGCTGTCTGCCAAACTTAATCATGCTTAAAACCGATATCTCCACCTGGCCGCTTGACACAATACTAGTCATGTTTCGAAGAACGCCAAGAAAGGTCGATAGTAGTCTTAATTCTGGAGAAAATCTCTAGAAAAGCTAAGGTGGTAGAAGTTAAAACCATGAAGTGCCACCTTAGATGGGGTATCAGCCACTTCGTTATGCCAATATGAAAGGGAATCCAATGAAAATGTACATCAGGGAACACAGAAAGATTTTCGAAGTTCGGTATAGAGAGAGAACAGATTGATATCCATCCAGTGGAATAAAATCTTCTCCATCTGTAAAAATTGTGACTGTAAGCATTACTCCACTGGACATGTTTTTTCCTCTCCATAGCTTTGCAGGAGGATGTTTGAAACAACTTGACCAAGCAGCCCCTTTTTGCCATTCATTCTTTGAGAGCTTTTTCTCTAATAAATTTGATCCAGACCATTGACTAGACCTAATAGGATCAGAAATAACAACAAAATTACAGGCTTTGGGAGAGTTTTAAAGAGACCTTAGTGCCTAGTAAGTCACGTATTTGCTGACATCATTGTCATCAAAGCGGTTGATATTTCAATTATGTGTATATCTAACAGAGACGAAACAATTTCCAAACCTGCATTTACGTACCTTCCTTCTGTACTTCCTTCTGCGTGCAATGGTTTTTGATGATAAATATATGTGAAATCTGAAAGGAATAAAATTGAGCTGAAGAAAGGTAAAATGTGAAGATCTTTAGACAAATAATATAGAGGGCTTTAAGGTCTCAAATATCTAAGTAATTGGCCTTATTTTAGGTTACATGTTAGGAAAACATTATTATATATAAATTAAAATTATTCATGAATCTATAGGTTAAGAATCATGGAATATTATATGATTTATATTTCATTTTAATAATTAGAGTAATCTATAATCCGACACTTTACTCCTCCATCCTGCCAGTAATCTAGCGTTTAAACAGAGGAAGACAAGTCACTACATGTTGCGAAAAAATATTTTACATCTTCTATTTCAATAAAATAATGTAGGCTATAAATACTGAACTATTCATTTTTTTTTAGTTTTAGTTAATTCACGTGTTAGAAATATTTCTATGTACCATATAAAATTATGTACAACAATTCATAGCATATGTTTAAGTGCATTATTATAATTGATTTTCCATTAATCCTTCGTTTTCGGGAATCTGCAGGCGTTCCAGAACAATTCTGTCTGGTTAACGGGAGAGCACTGTATTTTGAATAAAAAAAATGCTATTTTTATACAACAGTTTTGAAATTTTAGTGCGTTAATGGTAACAAAAATATTAAATTTCAGCATAAATAAACATACTAACTATATACCTTACATATTTAATCTAAAATGAGATATACATTTATGTGTTTTTATGAAATTTTTTTTTCTTTCAAATTTAATTCGTGACTTTCATTTATTTTTGTTCTTACAAACATTTTATCAATACATGAGTACAAAAATTAATTAAATTGATCAAAGAAAGCGTTAATTGTATTCCAGAACAAGAAAAAAAACCCATAGAAAAGACATGCAAGTCATCTGGTTAGAAAGATATGCAATTGTCAAGTTATCTACAAAAAGAATTTTGCATTTTATGATTGATTTTATTAAAAACCAGCCAAATTCAAAACAAACAAATTTTCCACTCTGTATAATATTTTTATTACTCATTTAAAGTATATAATAAGTGAATAGAAATTATAATTTTCACAATATTGATACTTCATTTAGTTATGCAATGGCTAATTTTAATCTGGTTCCTAGTGCTACCATTTTCAAAATAGTCCTCGCTAAACAAAAAAGAATAATATTCAAATTCAAAGCATTTTCTTTTGTTTAAAAAGTTTCTAAATATTTCTTTGTATGATTATGGTACATAAGCCCAAAACATATAAGGAATTAATTAACAAGCATAAAATGAGTTAATAGACAAAATTAAAACTATTTGTGACTAGAAGATTAGAAAACAAAATATGCAACGCATTTATTCGGGAAAAAAAATTTACTCATTCAACCAAAAATGAGTAATATATTAAAAATAAGAGTATAATATTGGAAGAGAAAAGAGAGGAAACCGATTATTAAAAGACAAAAGAATATTTTAATAAAAACAAAAGGAATAGTGAGGAACATATAGTTGGGGAAAAAAAGAATGCGATATACTTTATTGAAATATTTTCTATTTAAAATGTGCGCTGAGTTTAAATCCTATTAGTTAAAAGTAAGTTAATATTGCCTTAAAGAGCCCTTCCCCCTTTTAAGCAAGCAAAACTTAAGATTAAATATGATCCTTTGAGCCTTAACAAAACTAATCAAATCAAATAAATTGATTCTTAAATTCACCGAACAAAGGTTTTACCAAAAAAACTAAAATCTAATTTCTTTCTTATTTTTAGAACTTATTCTATATCTTCTAGATTCGGTCTTTTCTTTTTCTATTTTAGACTGGATTTAATCTTCATCTATTGGAGAACGAAACTTAATCTCATTTATATTCAATTTTCAAGATACTGGTTAGAAGATCGTAATAAATTAAATTACATTAATCACAATAAAAATTAATTTGTTTTGTTATCTTATTATTATCGGAAATAGAGCTATTCAAAAATTTAAAAGTTTTGACTAAGAACAGCAATGTATAAAGAAGATTACTTCCTAATACTAAAAAAGCACATTAGTTTTAATAGTTCGTATGATATTGTCTCTAATAGTTATTGCAAGGCAAAATACCAAGCCTTAAAATGTTTTATTAAATATAAAGCCTTTAATTTTAGACCAATATCTCGATTAAGAGAAAGAAATAAGATTTGAAAACATTTTAAGGCATCTAATAATGTACATGATATTCATTTTTCTAACATACCTTTATATTTCTTCTGAAACAGTATTCCAGAATAAAGAGAAGTGTCGTTTGTTATTGAATTATCTTTCCAAACATATTACTGTTAGTTTCTAAGCAACAAACAAAAATTGATAAATTGAATGTTTCGCTTTCTGCTGTTTGAAATTTTCAGAGTGTAATACAATTATATTCTATAACAATACAATTGTAATGAAATACTTATAAAAATAACACTCGTCATATAAATTTATCCTTAGTAAATGCGGCAATAATAATTAAACACAATAATTATGAGTAATAAATAAAAACAGGAATAACGGGAATAAATAATTCAGAAATATAAAATTCATTACATTTTTTCCTTTAAAACTTTTTATATAAGAATCATTTTAAATATCTACTGTAAGAAGAAAATATTCCTTAACAAATTCTATAAGACAAAACTGCAGTGTACCTCATTACTTACGGAATATTACTACACTTCATATTTAAAATTATTGTTACAATTACTAACAAGTTATTTCCACGAAGTGTTTTCTTTCTTCTATAAATTAGAAATTCACATTCATGATTTGTGGTAATATGTGTTACTTTGTTCGGAATTACAAAATTAATCAATGTTAAAGTAATTAAATGTTTCTATGAGCAGAAACTATGGAAATTTATTATCATAGGAATTTTTTGAAGACAATATAGTTTTTAGTCACATCCATGCAAGTTTTATTTTCAGTTATTTTATCACATAATCTGCTTTTCAATTCAAACCAAAATCATAATTTCACCACTATACTCGACAGATGACAACATACAATTATTATAAATTATGCACTAGAAACACACACATGCATGCATGTATGTACTATATATATATATATGATAAGAGTTAACAATACTATTGTTTTTAATTAATTTTTAATTCTGTCATTACATGCTGAAGAAACTTGAATATCTTGAATTTGGAGTTCGTTAATCTTACAAGAGACAATTGCAGTTACGTGGTGAGAGCGATGGACATGCTTCCCCTCGTTTCCATAGCTCAAGCAGAAACGTGATAATAATTACCTCATGATAATTTGAGGACGCCATATGTGTCGTTGCTGAAGCGAAAGGGCGCCAAATTTTCCCTGCTTTAAATTTATATTCAAGGATTTAAATTTATGTTTATCAGATCACGCTTATTAGATTTAGGAATACTTAGGTATTTTAGATAAAGATCGAAATCTTATAGACACCAATTGTCGTAAAGGCAGGGAAAACCAGATCTGAGCATATTTACAGCTCGTGATGACAAAAATTCGAAGCTCAAAAGGATTTATATCAAAAAATAAAATGAACTTCTCTCTAGAAGCGTAAGATGTCAAAAAAAAATATTAGAAAATTAAATTAAATTATTACGTATATCTATATATGGTTTCTAAATCTCAATGAATCAGTAATGTAATATGCACATCAAAATTCTTATAAAGAAATCGACGAAATAAATCTAAACAACTTTTCTTTAAATAACATCTGATCAACAAGTCTAACAATAATAAATCTAATCTAGCAATAATAAATCTAATCAACAAGTCTTTTTGCTTTTAAATTATGAGAAAATTTTATTGTAATAATTTATAAGAAAATACATTAATAATGACTATATATTCAATGACAGTAATATTTGTCTTAGAATATTAAGGAAAATTAAAAGTCATTGGCCCTGTTTATGTTCATTTTTAATCCAGCAGTTGAATAATAACATTGACATCCGGACTCAATTGCTCGATTGTACCTCTGTGAAATTCGTTAAGTAATTTTTTTCAGTAAGAGAAAAATATTTTTGATGTTTTATATTAGAAAAGTGATAGATTTTGAAGGCTCATTTAACTTCTGATTAAAACTTAGCTCATTATAATGTCATTTTTCTCATCATAACATTTCAATTCCGACAATTTTCTAATGTGTTTTCGATTTCCTTCTTCGTGTATTACTCAGAGCATTTTTCGAGATTCTAAATATTTTCGGAAAAACTAGGACATTCAATGTAAGCGATAATACATTACATTTTGCTGTAGAAATACTTTGTTTCTAGGGTGAAATACATTTAAAAAAGAAAAATAGTGCAACGTTTTTTTTT
>BMAW01109223.1:0-10740 GCA_019974015.1 Nephila pilipes | reverse complement strand
GTCCTTCGCCAACAGCCCGTATTGCTCTAATGATACGTTAATAAAAATAAACAGCATTAAGCCATGCATAAGAGTTTTAAATTCTATCAATTTTAAACAATTATTTATCATTTAGTTAAGTTGTTAAGTTGTCAAGAGAAAGAAAATTGGTTTTTTTGTCTATCATAAAACCGATTGTTTGAAATCGAAATTTTGATATGTATCGGTTAATCGGATTACATAAAATTGTACTATGATAAATTATAATTTCTATAATGATTTACAATAGCTGTCGTCATAATAAATAATGTATGTTTTCACTAAATGGGCATTTTTTTTTGCGATCAAGTGATGAGCACGACACCTGAGCCGGAACCCTCCTCTCCTTTCTTCCACTGTACACCAACTGGAGGATTTTAGGCCCTGACAGATGTTACATACCAAATCTGGATAAAGAAAAGGTTTCAGTATAAATGTGTAAAACGATTTTGAGTAATGATTCTAACGGTTCATTAGTACGAAACTCATCGCCACTAGTGGTCACGCAGCTTTCAAGTGCAAAGTAAATAAACGATAAAAGTTGTCACTTTTTTTTAAAAAGAATTTTTGTTTACACACGGGTTTTGGACAGACTTCTGTTTAAAAACAAACAAACATAAGAAAACCTGCCACGTAGCGTAGGATATTTTTAATATACATTATATGTATATGCAAAGAAAATAACATTTTTAGACTTAAGTAATTAGGAGCGAGGAAGTCCTAATTAATAGATGTATTTATATTTTACTTCTTGTATTAACCTATAGTTTACTATTTTCAGAAACATTTACTGAAATTATAATTTTAATAGTTTTTTATAAAATTTATGAAAGCAATATGTAACACACTAAACACAATAACACTTCAAAAATGGAATTGAAAAATTTAAATTTTTTTTCGATTTTATGACTCATATTTCCGGCAATTTGTAACACAAATATCGCACTGTACCTTAAATTTCTAAGTATATATTGGAAAACTTACGTTGGCTGCATGAGAAATAGAATCATATTGTATGAAAATCAATGAATGGAAAAAATTGATTTTTTTTCGAAAATCCTATAAATATATGTTTTTTATAAAATCGCAAAAAGTGATATTTTTCTGAACAGAATGAAATGCTTATTTATAATTTTAAAATTCGATTTTTGAACGTTGCATTTAAGAATTATTCACGAATAACGCATATAATAATTCCGGATAAGTCCCGTTATTTCTAACAGAAAACAAATGCAAAATATGAAATATTTTATCATCTATAAAATTAAAATATTTACAAAAGTGAAAGTGAAACTAATTTAAAATGTTTATCTGAAGCGAAAGTGAAACTAAGTTAAAATATTTTCATAAACGCAACATTTTAATGTGAGTATCATTATTACAGTTAATGATTCGACTTATTTCCTATACCATTGTTGCCGAGAAAGCTGCCATTAACTATCATATGTCCCTGTTGTATTTCAAAAAAGTTCTAAAAGGACATCATGAAAAATGTTTACTATTTAATGTAAAGATTCCTTTTTTACATTTTTTTGATGTTTAATTCCACCCCCCCCCCCCGACATCATAATATGTTGGTTTATTCCCACATTGCACTTCTACATCAATTATGGAATTGCAAAGTACCTCTGAATTTTCAAAAAGGAGGGAAAGTTAAGAAATTTTTTAACGCTCTTCAGCTCCGTTAAAGTAGAACGCTTTCCCACTTCATCATGTCGTGGATGGAAAGGTCTTATCTAGAATAAAAACGGTGTCCTACCTGTGTCTTCAAAACACTTTGTATCGTACGACAAAGGAGTTTTGTCACTTTTCTCAAGACATGGGACAATTAATGAGACTCATGGATGCAATTTACGTTTCATCACTTCCATCCAGTTTTACCGCAGAGTGATTAAAAGCGCACCCATGCATTAACGAGTACTTGAAAGGATATCTTAGTAGTCGGAGATGTTCTCGGATTAGGATGTTGGAATGAGTGGGTACAAAATTGATTTGAATAATACGTAAATTAAATATTTTATTTACAAGAAGTTAATTTTGATACAGCGATGAAATGTGGGAGGATCAATAGGAAGTAGGGCCACACCTCCTGCAGCGATTCAATCAACAGTGATTATCTATGAAGTACTGATTGAATAAGGATATACTATGCTGTTAACATCCGTTAGTTATTATCTACATTCAGACTAGGTAATATGATGCAAAAGGCACCCAATAACATCTGAAATATGCTCATTTGGTCAAATACCTTGCGAAGGAAACATTTGTGTGCTGTGTAGTGCTTGCCTATTATTGATCGCCGTTCGTCTTCGGGCACTGTCTTGCTGGAAAACAGCCTGTCAACCACTAAAACAAGGAAATTTCAACTGGAAGCCCACTTCCATCAAGTACCATATGCCATCTTCGTGCCTCTATTACGAACTAAAGGAGACTGGCTTCCTTTGACAATGAAACCCCAAAAAAGTAATATCGAGTTATCGAACAATAAGATGTTCAAAATTCGAAGTAAGATTGGACCTATATGAACGTCGTCTTCACACCCTCATCTGATGACTATCATTAGAAAAACAGAATCATCAATTAATACCACATTATGAAATTTAATCATCCAAGGGGCTCGGTCCCAAACCATCCCATTTTTTACACTGCTTAGTTAACCACAATGGCAATGTTCGTAAAAGATGGCTTATGTGCAAGCCACTTCAATCCAATGGTGGTGTAACAATTCTCTCAGATATTAGAACATGAAAAATTCCCGTATCATTTGAGATTAATTGATTGTGTAAGTACCACGGAATCCATTTTAATGCGCAGTTCCATACTCTCTCGTGTAAGCTAAGGTGACCCCATTAGTTTGATTTAAGCTACGGGATTCACATTTCATTTATTGATACATTCGATGCACATTGAATACTTCTACGTTCGTTTATGAGCAATACAATAGCAAGACTAGAGCGCCAAATTGAAGCCTACTATTTTACCTCTTAAAATCGTTCGATTGCCACAACGGCCTTTGGTGTCGTCGTCCAAGTACTTCTTAATCCTTATGTGTTTTCTGGATTATCTGGACATTTTGAATTCCAAAGGTGAGAGAGACCAGATACTAATGGCCAATAAACTGCTTCCTTTCCTTTTATCTTGCACTGTAACTCTTGACCACATTGAATTTAAGGTTAATCAATTTCAATCTCAGTAGGAGACAGCAGGACCTTATCTACAGACATCTGCCTGCTATCCATGGAGGTTAGTCACTGCATATCCCCTCTTTGTTCATATATTCTGCTTCAGGATCATATTGATATTTGTAAGATTCATCCACAGTTACCAGGTAACTAAAATTTCCTCTTCGTCTTGTCCAAAGATTGAACATTTCCCTTGACAGATAAGATAGTGTGCTCTTCTTAAAAGGAGTCAATAATCGTGTATTGACACCTGTGATGTATGTCCGGTTCTTCGTCAAATATTTTCTACAGACTGCTGAAATTTAGATCAGCCTCATTCATGATCATTGGTAGTTTCATCTGTGTTTGATGAATTCCCACTTCTTCGATTGTCTGTCAGAGACATATGAAAAGATAAAAAATTCAATTTTCACCTGACACCAGTGTCATATGACGGACTACCACTTCTATAAAGAGCCCTCATTTCATCGTGGGTTTTCTCGCCGCTGTAACCTATTAAATGAAAGAACTAATCTCACTCTGAACCTCTGTTTCTCCATACTATGGATTACATCAATCTAGGGCTTCCTGCAACCAAACAAATTGACATTAATAGTAGTGAATTACAATATTAAGTACTTAAAGATCAAATAATATTCAGAATACATTTTATCCAGATATCTCGGTTAGTAATAACTAAATCTTTGCTATATCGCCTAGAATTTATTAATCTGCATTAGTTCATACAAATATATATTTTTGGTCCTGTCTAAGATGTGTCATTTAACCTATTTGATTATTGTTAACATGGTTCATGGTCAGATTGATAGGTATGGAGTTGTCACAGAATTGTACAATTTTCAAACGTATTAAAGTGTATTTTATTACAATTTAAAGAATCCAAGATTAATTTTAATCGAATAATTAAATATCAGTAAAATCCTTACAAGGCCAACAGTGGGGTAGATGCTTTTTCCCCGTCTGAAGGAAGAGGAACACTTTCCTACCTCAACTCATAATATCGTAACATAGAGGGCGATATTTGATACAGCTATATACACACATCTTCTCAATTAAACATTAGCAAGACCACTATTTTTGTGTGCCCCTCGACGACAGAGAAATTCCTCTTTCCGTTGGGTTAGACAGCACATTACCTGAACCGATATCAAACGGTTCTCATAACCGACGATCTCCGGTTTACTTTGGACAAGGATTAAGGTGGTGTGCGGATCCTAAGATAACAAGGCACCAAATACTACCAATCAAACGTTTTTGAAAGGCACAGTCTTAGAAAAGGGAATAGGATCATTGTTTGGGGTTGAAATTCTCCGCTTAGTCTTACTGACCTACATTTGCTCTAAGGAAGAATTCTGACTTCTATGAATATTGGAACGAGATTCTGACTCTCCTAATGGCACACCACATGCTGGCACTATTTGTTATAAATTTATTCCAATGGATAATATTGAATAAGCTTACAAAACTAAGCATATATCTTGACAACCAAAAACTTTATTCCTGGACTTAATACCGCAGAATATATTTAAGATTACTTAGGCAGACACGCGTTCACTTTAGGTACTCAGAAGTCATTAAATAATCTTGCACACGATTTATTTTTAGCATGGATGTTGCTTCCCATTCGAGAGTTTAACAATTTAATTGACAGAATGGAAAGTCGGTGTTGCCAATGCATTACAAGTAGAATCTGACATATTCCTTATTAAATGTCGTTTATATATATATTTTAAACGACATACGTGATTTTATTAATCAGTGGACTTTTTCAACAAATACGAACCTTAATTTGTAGATCATACTTGTTGTTAAAATTACATAAAATTCAATAAAGAACTTTTTAAAATACAAATCTTAAAAAATTAGCCCTTTTCATCATCATTTGTGTTTTCAATTTAGATACTAAAGAGTGTTGTTACCTCAACACTTGAAAGCTAGTACCATATTATGATATGCACTTGAGCGAAAAGAGAAAAAATGGTGATTATTTTGTAAATCAGGTCCATTTTAAGTAGGTTTAAAGAAATAAACAGGTATCAAAACTTTTATCTGAAAGTTGGAGATTTAAAATGTCAAAATCATAAAAATATAACGAAAAATATTTTCTTGCATAAAGAGTCCTCTATCTAGTTTATCTTACATACAACTTCTCTGACCATCGCCATTACATTGTATGACAAACTTTCTGGGTGGAAAGCTTATCAATATTCGCTTCAACAAGAAGTAGTGACGTCAGTAGAGCACGGAGTAATATACGGTCTAAAAATAAAATAACAAAAAAATTAAAATAATGAAAAACACGAAGTATACGATCTATGACGTCACACTGTTCCTTTTTTTTGTAAGTATAAAACAAAGTAAACATGGTATGTAATAACAAAGAATCATGATTTTTTCAGGATTCAAAATCATCCAGGCTATCAATGTGTGAAAAATATGGAGGAAGTTTTTAAACGAATAACGCTTTATATCGATAGAAAACTTTATCTATTGAAATATAAAAAAATTACAGAGAAAGGAATAAGAAAGCAAACTTGAAGACTCTTAAGACACAGAAGAAGATGATAATCATTCATACAAAGCAAGCATTTATTAAATTTAACTTCTCTTAATCAGAAATAAAAATGTCCATGAAATATTAAAATATGGTTCTCTCAAAACATAGATTTTTCGGGATCATGTTATTTTTTCTCAATATCTATGAATGTAAAGAATGAAACAATTTCATTATATTTATACTATGTCATATTACATACTTTAACACAGGAGTTTGACGACTTTTTGAAAATCTTTTATTTTAGGCAGTGAAAATGTGCCAAAACATTTAATTTAAGGGTGATTACAAATAAATAATAATTTGTTTTCTATTTTTCTGAGGGAAAAAGAGGGGAAATTTAAATATGTAACATGTGTTATTCTATTTGCCGTAATAATTTCATAAATCTTCTTTACATCGTTTCTGAGGAAGAGGTACATAAATGTGTGAATTTATTATGGGAGAGATGAGACATTACCGTTCCATTTAACATGACACCAAGGAACCCAAGGCATGACGTCTTTCAATGCTGTTAAGGATTGGGGATTTCCTGTATAAATTCGTTATTTTCCTGCATGATTCGCGTCACGCGACATTGAATAGCAAATTACCATATTACATGAATATGTGTCATGTACATTTTGCAATACAATAACATCACGTGCAATTATAATTTCTGCGCATTAAAATGTTCTTTCAGTCATCTAGAACGTTTTTTGTGTTGTGATTATGATACGCAAATGCATTCCATGGAGTTATCTGCTCTATCGTTTTCCATTGTAGAAAATTTAAACAATTCATTTCTCATATACTACAAAATCGCCCACTACGTTGAATATTATTTACTCGTTTCTCTCTTTTCCATATAGATTCGCCGATCTTATTTTTATTCAAATTTATATTTGCAAGCCGATTTAATTTTTATTAATATCGGACAGAGTTGCTATATGAGGGCTATTGGCGATGGATCTCGTATTTTTGAACATCGGTGAAATGAAGAGGATGACACCTGAGCTGACACTACCTTTTCTTCTTACTTACAATTAAAACTCTACAATACCGTCTCCTATGTACACAACTAATAATTAATTTAAACATAATTTTTTTTTACAAAATGGAAAATGAATAGTATACATAAGTAAAATACGTATTTTAATCCTTTGCATACAATGTATTGCAATTCATTATATCCAAAGTTTGAAATTTGGTAGAAACATTTGGCGAAAACCTCTAACAAATATGATGAAAAGTAGGTAATTATGAAATGTACAAATGTAAATAGTCAAGTTGGTGAGAACGTGAAACTTTAAAGCGTGAATCTTTTTTAAAACACTGATAAAAAAGGATAAGTTTTCTAATTGATAAGTTTTCTAATTCTCGATTTTTAAACATTCTCTGAGAATGTTTAAAAATCGAGTGATTGCCAGGATCTTGGAAAAAAATGAATTAAAAAGTACATCTTATTTGATAAAAAGTAAAATGTATTTTCTACTTTCTGTGTAATAAAGTATATTTAACTTAAAATATTGCTTCTAATTTTAAGAAAATCTATTTTCTATTTTCTTCGAAATAAAAATCCAAATTAATAAAATATTGATCCTTTAACTGATATAATTCTGATGTCACTAAAGATATTTCATCATTCTATTTTTCGTTTTCACATCAAAATTATCTGTAATATAAATATTTTCTGAAACTATTTGATTTCTATATAACTTTAGCAAAAGCGAACATCGCAACATTTTATTTTTATACATAACGCAATAATATTTCACAATGGATACAGAATGATTTCCTTATTGTGGTTTCTTTCCGTATAATATCCGCTATCTTACACAACAAACATCAATTACATTTCAAGCAGACTTATCGGGTATTTTCCATGTAAACCGTTTTATTTGATGCATCAATTAATAGCAATTCCAATATCAGATGCTTCTAGAGTTTTGCTCCAAGTTACATTTTTTTCATTTTAATCTCTAGAGATATTGGTTGTTAAAGCGAGGAATGTTCTTTCTGATTACTTTTGCATGTTATTATCTGATTTTTAATTCAACCATATTAAATTTTATGTATCGTTCGGAATGGAAATCAGATGGGTTTCTTGAGATATGATTTCAATTACCAGCGATTTAATAACTGAATGCCGAAATTATTGACTGCATACATGAATAAAAATATCATTTATTTAAAATACTATTTCAATTTCGTTATTATGGGTATAGATAATATATTTGATCGCGAGGAAATGGATTTTAAAATATATTTGTTAAATATATTACTTTTTAATCGAATCGGTCCTATAAAAAGTAGTTATCTTCTTTTAATAAATTTTACAGGAGAACAGAGCAAAAAAAATTTCCTTTCATAATTTTTCCAGAAAATATAAATCAATAATTTTTGTTTCACTGAAGAAGCTTCTTTATACATTGAATTATAATGCTCATTGTGTTAAATTTCATTAATACTTTTCTCTTGCTATAAGCAAAGTTTTTAAAATTTTATATTTAATGTGAAATTCCAAACTGAAAAAAGATTTTCAATGAAAACACTTGGTATCCTTTTGAAAGTAAATATGTGATTTCTATAATGTTATATATATATATATATATATATATATATATATATACTGAAAATTTACGAAAGAATAATTTAAAATATTTAAAAAGACAAAAATCCAGAAAGAAATGTAACAATTAAAGAAAAATAAATGAAAATATGGAACCCAGCAAGTCAAAAAGCAATTTCGGGCTGAGGACCGATTAAGCGGGGTTAAACTAGTTTAATGGTACCAACCTTCCCCCTTTGCGACTTGGTAGGCTGAATTAGGAAATCCAAATTGCAAAAGAGTTCATGATTAAAAGATGCAAACAAATTCAACGATAAAATCTACAAAAATAAAATCTATAATTCCTGGTAGGCTGAATTGGGAAATCCAAATTACAAAAGAGTTCACTGATTAAAAAATGCAAAAAATTTCAACGAAAAATTTACAAAATAAAATCTATCATTCTAAAAATTATCAACAAATCAAAATATAAAAAATACTTACAAAATTCAAAGAAATGAAGATTCAAATATGTGAGTAGTAAGATGGAATTTTCTTTAAGCTTCAAGATGTATATCACATACTCAAAATGAAAAAATATAACACATCATCACCATATAAACTGAAAAAAGATTTAAATCATTGTTTGATTGGTAATAAAATGTAAAAGGATGCAAACAATTGGTTGGTAATAAGTAGTATGGTAAAGGAGTATAACGGTCTAGAGAGTGAGTAAAAATGTAAGCTGTGTAAATGTAAATAAATAAATAAATTCTTCACGGCTAGACCACTAACAAGCCGACTTTGTGGACCTATTGTTGTGTGGTGGATTTGAAATTGGATCACGATTCGCAAAGATGTTTAATATATTTGTGATGTATATAAGTATTTAAGAAATTTATTGGATAATCATGATCCAAACAGTTGTTGAAGAATTTTTTAATGTTATTAAATTTGTCTATTTTATGTGTGGTTAATTTGTTATTACGTAATAAAAAGCCCAATAAAATATTCCTATAAATGGATCTGTGTAGATTACTGTTCCAAAAAGGTATTTTAATTACAGGTGAAATGGATCTGTGTAGATTACTGTTCCAAAAAGGTATTTTAATTACATGGAATTCGAATCTCTCTCTTTTATCATATTACTAATAAGTCTATTGTCAACTATTTGCAAATCGAGATCTAAAAATTCTACTGTATTTGAATTAAGATTAGTTTTTAATAATTTGAGGTAATTAGGGTAAAATAAAATATTTGGTTTAAAATCCTCAGTTTTACCTAAAATAATTAGATCATCTATGTAACGAAAAAGAAAGTAAGAATCATTGTCAATCTGTTTTAATTCATAAAAATGTAAATAAAAATTGGCCAGACAATTACTAGCTGGACCTCCCTGAGGGAGACCCTGAATTTGTTTATAGAGATTTTGACCAAAAACTATAAAATTCTCTTGTAATACAAGTTTAACGAGAGTATTGAATTTTTCCTGTTTTATTGTTTGATTAAAATGACATCTATTGTATAAAATTGCAAGAACCTTAATTAAATCTTGAATATCTATTGAGTTAAAAAGGTCTTCAAAATCATATCCATGTGTAGAGAATACCTGTTGTTCCTTCATGTTTTTGACAATTTCAAAACTATTTTTAATAATAGCGGTATTTTCAATATTTAATAGGTTTTTGAAGAATGGATTGAAGAAGTTTGCCAGATTTAGTGATATAGGTGTTTTATCCATTCGTAATACTGCGAAATTTGACAGGATTTTTGTGAAATTTTGGCGTTAAGAAAATATATGGAAATTTAATGTTTGTAAGGTGTGAACCCACCTTCTTATTGAATGCCAAAAGAAGATTATTTATTTCTCTGTTACTATATTTGGATAATTGGAAAGCATTATTATTCATTACATGTTCACTCAATAATTTATGATAGTAAAATTTGCAAATAATTGCATAATTTGCAGGAAACTTATCTACATAAACGATAACAAAATCCTTCTGCAAATCATCTATATCAAGTTTTAGATCTTTAATTGTAATCCTATCCACTTTAAAATTCAAATATAACACATCAATCAATAACTCCCGAGACTAACATTGAAAACAACATTTTTTTTTGCAAATTTTTTTTTTATTCATCAATATAACACCTTTTAGGCTTCCCAAAAATTTCTTTTTCAAGAAATCTTTTTGTTGTGAGTAATAGCGATAAACAGCTTCTGAATCATCGACTCACGTTGTTGTTCCATCGAAAGCATCAAGTAACCCACTTGAAAACCTTTTCACTTGAATTTAAAACTTTTCAGTAAATACACTTCCATATGATATCTGTGTCATCTCAGCAACTTCACGGAGCTCATCACTTTACAATCTTCATTATAATTTTTAATACCACCTACTTTCCAGGTAAATGTGGCTTCAGGAGCAATACGTAACTGAACGAAGGTTACC
>BMAW01109220.1:235075-249795 GCA_019974015.1 Nephila pilipes | reverse complement strand
AAAAAAAAAAAAAAAAAAAAAAAAAAAAAAAAAATACCGCGCACAGGATATCACTATAGAATTGCTTCAATGATTTCTCAGCCTTTTAAGTACTGGGAAATGTTGATAAAGGTGGCCCAATGCGGCCCTTGGTCTTTTTTGCGATGATGCAATGGTTGCATCATAAGCTGGGAGATTTCGAAGCAATTCATTAGGAATTTGAGGGATCCTGTTGAAAAAGGTAAAAGATTGTTTTTTAATGAAGTCTAAAATAGGTTCAATTTTTAGATCACTATGCAGGACTTCGTTCCTAACGAACCAAGGAGCATTAATCATTTTTCTGAGTTGAATATTTTGAAAGACGTGCAGTCGTTTCAGATGGGTGGTTGCCGCTGACGCCCATATGGGCGAAGCATACAACATGATTGGTCTCAAGATGGACTTGTAGAGCAAAATTTTGTCCCGGATCGCCAGTTTGCTCTAGTATCCACACACGATAGCCGAGTGGGTATGGCAGTGATCTTTGGTTTTCGAGTCATTATTCCATCACTCGGCGCAGCATAGCCATATGTCGCTCTTGCACCATTAAAATCCACACTCACTCATGATTCCATCAGCCCCAACGTATAGAATAATTAGAGCTGTTGCACATGCCATTAAGCGCTTAATTTCTTTTGGTACGTTCGGAAATCACGACCTCGAGGTACTCTAGAGCTTTTTTTTTTTTTTTTTTTTTTGTTTCCCGTGAGGTATACTGTCGTTCGTTAGCGCTGATTCTCTATTTTCGACCTTTCTTCTTATCAACCAATTTTTATCCTTTTTTTTTTACCTTTTAATTTACAGATACACATTGTTTGGCGCAGCGCATATCTAGATTTGGCT
Organism: Nephila pilipes; assembly: GCA_019974015.1. Classification (NCBI taxonomy): domain Eukaryota; kingdom Metazoa; phylum Arthropoda; class Arachnida; order Araneae; family Nephilidae; genus Nephila; species Nephila pilipes. The sequence continues at coordinate 248,934 of BMAW01109220.1, read as the reverse complement.
CTTACGCTATAAACGTTTAATTTCACTCACTCGAACACTGGAGCTGCTCTCGTTATATGGAACTTGATCAGAAATTTCTCATGTAGAGTGAATGCTAGGAGAACGAGGTACGAATTCAGGTGTCGTTCCAGTCACTTGATTGCAGTTCAAAACTACAAGCTCTGTTGCCAGTAGCTTTAGTTGCTCCAACACAAAGTTAATTAAGATAGATCAATATAAAAGATTAATCGACCGATTGCTTATTAACGTCGCATTTAAAGCAATACGAGGACTGTTGGTTACAGACCTTGTAATTTTAAGCATCATTCGAGGGACGAGAACGATGCCTGAGCTGGCAACTCCCTCTCCAAACCTTCACGTCTCCCTAATGGAGGACCTGGGACCTCAACAGATTTAATGTGCCTCAGCCCCGATACATTGCAGATATTTAGTGGCATTAGGGCTCGAGCCCACAACTCGATGGAAACAACGCCTGTTACGAGTTCGCCTCCATAACCACTAGACTACCTTGGACACATATAAAAAATTAATTGTGACAATAAAGAGCAAACAAGTAGGAAAGGTTTTTGAAATCAGATATTGTGTGTATGTTTCCAAAACTTGTTTGGTAACTGTTTTAGTGCTGCTGTGTTTAAAATCAAATTAGTGTTTGATTAAAGAATATTAGTTGCATTTAATTTTTCTGAAATATACATTAATACCTTAATATTTCTTCTGCCTGGGATTTTAAAAGAAGTATCCTTTCTTGTCTTGCAAATACGTTGAAATTATTTATGAACAATGTAAATAAATCAATAGAAGAAAATGTGAGAAAGAAATCAATAAAACATGTAAATTATTAGTATATATATTCCCATTCAGTATTCCCTATTTTCAAACACTGGCCCTAAAATTCTATAAAACACAAAACCATCGTAATTAATAATGTAGTATTTTTCGGACTGGCTCGTGTAAGATGCTCTATTTTTTATTATTAATGAACTGATTAATCAAATAATATTTTATTCTCCGTTGAATTCAGGAAGTGATACCTTACAATAAAACTTTTAGAATGAACCATATATTTTAACTTGAACTTCATTGCGCGATTCTTATATATTCTAATAATTAATTAAAATTTTTGAAAAAAAAAAATCTCAGATCATGTGTTTGTAAAATTTATATATATTTTCTCTCTTATATCTAAATTATTTAAATACCACTTTATATATATATATATATATATATGTTAATATTTAATTTAATAAATGATTGTATCTGAAATTTCTATTGATAGTTAGTTCTTTATTATTGTTTCTTTAGTTTTATACATATTATTGGTTTATTGTTATTAACCACCCAAGGGGATAATGTTTTAGTCGGATCACTTTTCAATTTTTTTTTTATCGTTTTCTTTAATTTTAATTACATTTAGCTCAAATATTTCCAATTTAATAATTTATCGTTTCCTTTAATTTTAGTATCGGAAAAGTTTTCTATTGTCCATTTCTCGATATTTCATCGTTTACTTTAATTCTTATATTTAATTGAGTAATTTAATAATAATTATAAAAAAAAAGTACACTTTAGGTGGCTAAATCTGTTCTTTGCAAAACTTTGCGTAGAACTTTATATTTTTTTAATATTACTTTTGTTCTCTCACTTAATGATTTCTTAACTTTCATAGTTTAAATTTTGTGTAATAACTAGAACTTAATAAATTACAATAATATGAATTAAATGTTACTTTTGGAGAAAAATTTTTTTTCATTAAAATGCTCTATTCAAAAATATAAAATCATGCAGATAACAGCTTTTGTTGGTCCATATCCCATAATATCTAATATAATCTCTCTCTCTCTGAATAAAATAAAATCATACAATACCCGTACATCGTGAAAACTTATTTTAAAAAAATGGGCAATATATATTTATAGAAAAACTTGAAATGTAAGCATTATCAGCTACTATTCAAATGTAATATATATACAAGCGAAGAAAAAAGTAGTTTATAAATTTATTTTAAACAGATAAAACACCGATAACTCTGGTATAATTTTCACAACTATACAAATTTTCTCATTACTCTCTAAATTAAACAGTTGTTTTGGTAGGACAATTCTTTACAATAATATTTTGTTAAGATTTTGTAACTTTTGTTTTTATCCATTGATAGGACTGCTTAGTTTTCGATTATGTAAAAATAGAAGGAAAAGTAAATATTGTAAGATTAAGTGAATGTACAGATTGCCTGGTTAAAAGACAATTTAATTTGGATTTTTGGATCCCGATATACCATTATATATGATATTATTTATGAATTATATATTTTGCATACACACTTTGTTCGAAACCTTCGCCAATAGGTAAGCAGCGCTCTTAATTCAAATCAATTTCTTCAAAAATCTCTTGAGTAACTATTTCATTGTGGGGAATAATGTTATTTCCCCCCTAAAATATCAATTTTTATCAATCTTTTTTTTCTGTATCATTTATGCCGATTGCATGTATAATTTTGAAATTATACATGCCATACAAATAAAATAATTGCCAATTTTAATTTGCACGTGACAACATTACTTTTACGAGAAAATTTGTAAATTCTGTTCAGAAGTGAAGTTTTGAATCGGAATCAATTCATGAATTGGATCATAAACTGGATGTATACTACTAAGAAATACACAAAAAATTATTTAGTTTATTTTAAAACTCTCAAACAAATAGAAGTTTTAAACTTAATACTTAGTACATTAAAATTATGCATTTAATACATGCATTTACACACATTAACAACATATGTATCAATGGAACTGTTTTGCTATGAATATATAACAATGAAATTAAGTACTTATTTTTCGAGCTCATTGTTTAGTAAAATTTGTAAAATAACAGTTAAAAAAACAAACATGACGTGCATAGATGATAAAAATGTGAAAAATCCTTAACAACATCATGATTATAAACACAGAAATTAAACACATATTTTTCTGTAGAAGGAAGCATAGAAAATCTGGACGACTTAGTTATAGTTTGCATTGTAGGCCATAAAAAAGAAAACCCGTATTGAAATTAAAAATCTAAAAAGCTGAATATAGATCCAATTCTAAAGAGTTGTCTATAGAGATAGTAACAATTCTTTAAATGTTGCTTATTTACATTTTGATTAAAGTATAAACTCAGATATTCTTATTTTTAAAATAAGGAACGAAAAACCATGTAAAAGATGACCATTTCCAGTTAAATTCATTTGATTCATTTACTCAGTTTAAAATGTTCATAAATCGACAAGAAATTAAATTGAATAAAATATTACAATTTTCTAAGAAAATTTATAATAAAAATTAATGAAATTCGACATATATCATGCGGAATAAGAAAATATTTTTGACTGAAACTTCTTCAGTCAACTATATTTTTAAAAGCATTTATTCTAACTTCCAAGACTTAATATAAGTAAAGTTTTTTTCTTCAAATGTTTAACTTTGTAGGAATTTGGGCATTCTGAGAGAAACTGATGAGCTTCTCTCATCTTTTATTAACAATATCAGTTATTAAATGCAACAAGAACAAGAAAGCTTAGTTATTAGAGGATGATACGTTTAGGAACTTGCTGTCCCCAGCAAAACTGGGCACTTGACACTTATTCTCATCGTATATTACATGTAGGTAATGAATTAAATGATTCATAATTTTTTAAAAAATTATTCTCTCGAAATTTTTACATCATAAGTAAAAGATCACTTATATATATATATATAGCTGTTTAGCTGCAGTCTATTAATAAAACCAATAGGCATATAATATCAAGGATTTTATATGTTATTTAAAAGACTGCAATTCTTACTTAGTTTAAGAAATTTTAAATCATGATAAAATAATATTAATTGTTTGAATCACAATGCACCTTGATGATATCTTATGCTATTGATTATTATGAGTAATACTGTTTTCTTTACATTAAGTGAAATTAAAAGTACGCACAATTTAATATATGAGCAAATATTTGATGAGAAATTTTTCTTGAAAGTGAAAAATTTTAAAGAACTCTTACAGAAAAATTTAAACATTAAAAACTACGATATATTCGAGGCTATTCTGATTTTCAGTTTCGGGAGAATTCCTACTGTCTTACTATGGATTCTAATTTAAATTCTACATTGTTAGTGTGTTCTCTTCCTTTTGTGTAGAGTTCAACTACAGAATACGGTGCTGTTTGAACGAAGCGAATATTATTCTACATCCAATTGCTTACCAATTTTGCTGGTTTTCAAATTTTTTAAAAATATTTCACTTATACCCAAACCATTTTACCTTTCTTTAGCTTTCCTATAATTTTTAAGCAAATTATCCAGTATGAATTAACAGTCTTTCAAATGCCTCGAAAAGGTTTAGCTCGAATGATCACAAAACACACTGAAACATGATGGCGTTTCTTCATTCATTCACAAAACGCTTAGTAACAATCGAAACAACAAGAAACAAAGTTCAGTCAAGCACTGGAGCTGCTAAGTGTAGACGAGAATCTTTTTCCATTTCGAACTCGGAATTTTCTCCTCGACAATCCTGAGAGAGAAGAGAATACGAAGGGAGTTATCGTAGGTTGAAGATAAGTGAGCCATGTGATGGTGATTTCAAGCCACGTGGGAATGCTTGGCTTTCCGTTTGCTAACGCTAAATAGTAGAGTGACACAACGTACGGCAGCCACATGACGGAGTACAGCACATGAATGGCGAAACAGAGTTTAGTTAATTTTTCGTTATCTTTTTGTTTTTTGCTCCTCCACAGAGCTATCTCGTAATTAGTCGGCAAAGGATGACTCTGAAAGATGGATCGGCTCACCACCGCAACGGGTGCATCAGAGAGAGAATCAGCTATCCACCTATTTCTCACGCTGACACCAACTCGAGGATCATAAAATCCCCAGTTTTCGCTGACAGCTGGTTCGTAAATGACAGGTCTCATTTTCCGACGTCCCCGCAGAAGAAGAAACAACTTAGCATAGATGACATTCGTCATACAAAAGGCTGTAGTGACACTTATCAGAATAGTCATTATCTCGATTTCTTCAACATAAAGGTAATGTGGAAACATGCATTGCACTTGCACAATCGGTTTTCGCGTTTTCCCGCTAAAAAATGCTGGAAAAGCAAAGGTGAGGGCTAAGCTATTAACAATTAAAATGATTGCAACTGCAAAAGTACCACGGCAATTTCGTCTGTACGCAGCCCGATATTTGCTGTCAAAGTAGCGGTCGAAGGCCATTCCGCATACATTGAGGCTATTTCCCACCAGAATGAACACATTGAAGAAAGCCATTCCTTGACAAACCGCACTTCCAAGTTTAAATTCCAAGGAATGCACCACAGTGACGAAAGCAATAGGAAAACAAAGGAGAATTCGCGCCAAATCCATGCTCACGAATCCAAACATGAAAGTGTGCGGCGATCTTCTCCGCAACCGTAGGAACCGACCGAAGCCGTAGATGACAAGACAATTACCCGCACCAGCGACGGCCAGCATCAGTCCCAAGGAAATGAATTGGAAGAGGGCCACGGGGGTAGGTAAAGAGGTGACATTCCGATTGTGGAATTCCTCATATGATTGCATTATTTCGAAATGGGAAAAGGCATCCGAAGCGATTGCCAGTGATGATAGGGACGGACACTTTGGGAGGGATGCGGAGAGGAGTTGCTAAGATGCGCGCGCCCTCTGGATTTCGCTACTTAAATAATGCGGTAGATTCTTTCTCTCCTCACGCAGCGGCTGCCCTCCCACTTCCCCCTTTCCTCTCAATCATTGAGAGAGCCCTGAGAATTATCAATCGAAGCATGAATCTACACAATTATATGAAACTTAAATCAAAACAAACGCTAAAGGAGATGAATTAATCTTTGAAAACCAAAGGAAAGTTTCTGAAAACATTGGGTTTCAGTTTAATATTGTTTTATCAACGAGAATGTTTCAAAAATACCGACTTGGAATTTATTTTTTTTCATATTGATTGGAGTTAAAAGTGATGAATATGATCAAGAGAAAATTATTTCCTTTCTCTCTTATGATGTAAATAATAATTACTTTAATTAAAATTTTCTTTTAACCATTATAACTCATTCGAAAATAATACTAGTTATTTATAAAAATATTAAATATATAAATTAATCCAAAAGAAAAGGACTCAGTCATCAAGATATATTTAGATTTAAAAATTTATTTGATGTTTAAAAATGGCTTTAACCATGTTACAAAGTATAACATTTAGAAAATGTTAAAAGTTTGCTCAGAAAAAGATTAGAGATTCGAAACCGTTTATATATGCATTCTTAAGTTTGTTTTGGTGTTTGTTAACGAAATATTAGGGATAATAAGCTAAAACTCGTATTATTTGGCACATTTCAAATTTCAGCATTTTGATTTTTAAAAATGTATCTTTTTTTTAAAAAAAAAAAAAATATCTACGAACTTATATAGTCTCATTATTGTTATTATTCATAAACCAGATAAAGCAGTTTTGCTTCAACATAAACCAGTGAAGCAACTTTAATAAATATGAGCAAATTTTAAAAAAAATGTATTAGTTTTTGGAATTCAATATTTTGTTCTGCAATTTATGAAAATATATTTCCTGATTTTAGTAATGACAGACGGTGAAGCGTTTCTTTTGATTGTGACTTATTATTATTTATTTAAGTGTTTCTTTTACTAGGGATATTTTAATTTATAAGGAATTAAATATTACACATTTTTATGGTTTATTTATGTGCGTTATGTTTTAATTTGTAAAGAATTATAATACATAGATGAATACATTATGCTGTTAACGTTTATTTAAAGAAACTGTTTACTTTAAAATTAACTTTTTTGAAAAAATTCATTTTCTACCATTTATTGTAATTACTTTTCAATTATTCCATACCAGTCAAAGTTTTTGAGTCTTAATGTATGAAATTAAGTATAAAAGATTTGAGCTTGAAAATGAAGTGTCCACATTAATTTAACTCAATCTGAAGAACTAAAAACGCGTTAAATTATGATTCTACGTGGTTTATTTAGTTTAGATTTATTTAAGGTTATGAGCGATTTCACATTCCAAAATAGTCAAACATCACTCTATGAGGATCAATATAAAGTCTGAAATATGTTGGGGTATTTTTATACGCACATTCTTTCAATCCTAGACACCAATAAATCATTCTAAATTGCTTTTCCTTTTTACTTGGTAGGAAATAATATCTGCTCACAATAAATGAATAGAAGCGAGTAAAAATGAATTAAATGGTTTCATTAAAATGCCTATTTGCAAAATGTTAAATTTCCTTGAGTCTTTTTTGAAATTTACAGTGAATTTTTAAAAAATATAACACGAAAAAATATGAATGTGTCGTATAGTAAAATTTTGCTTGATAATTATTATTTATTCATGATTTTGGAATTTTTTTTTTATTTTTGTTAATCTGATAAACGGAAAAAAAGTAAATTTCAGGTAGAAAAAAAAAACTGTATACAAGGTTAGCACAAATGAATGACTGGATTTTAAAAATTACTATTTTCGAAACTATAACACGTATTACAATAAATTATACACAAAACTAAAGAAAAATATACCAAGTTTTATTTTCTATTACTAATGTTCGATATATGATCTTTTTGTTGCACATCAAATATGTAATTTGTAATCAAGTTCATTCCACATTTATCATAGTACCACACTGTTAATGGTTCATGATGCTACACAAATGCGTTCTTTAAGATCTTGCAATATTTTCAGCGTAGGTGGTGCATAAAGTGATTTTGACGTAACCCCATAAAAAGAAATCACATGGCGTAAAGTCGGGAATCTTGGTGGCCATGTAATTAGGGGGAAATCGTTGTCATGTGCATGCTCCATCCATCGCTGTAGAAGCTCCTCGTTTAAGTAAACACATACAAACAAAGACCAACAGGAAAGGCTCTATACTGAAGCACAGAATTTGTGCTGTCTTACCCAGTTGTGGAAATAACCAAATTTACAACATGTCTAAATAATTGCTACCTTTTACCGTTTTATCAGCAAAGAATAAAGGCCCATGCAACTTTGTTTGTGACATAGCATAAAAAGTATTCACTTTTGGTGAATTTCTTTGCAACTGCACAAATTCATGGGGAGTTTCACTTTTCTACACTTCCTAACATTATGACGATTGACATTTCCTGATATATGGATGTTAGCTTCATTTGATAAAATCAGTTTATTTGCGAAATCATCACTTTCCAATTTCTCTTGAATGCGAACACAAAAGTCGAATTGACGAATTTTGTCGTTTGCTGTTAAATGTTGCCTCGATTGTAAGAGATACGGCTTGAAATTTAATTTTTTTTCGTAAAATTTTCAATACTATTTTGTGGGGAATTCTACGTTCACGGGGGCAGCTGCCGTTAGCTTCCATGGACTTCGAACAAAACTCTGCCTCACCTTCTCCATCGTTTCTTCCGAGATGGTGATCGACGGAAGAAAAAAAAATACTTGTTTTTTTTCTCTGTAATGTCATATATCACTTATATGTGTAATAGTTTCGAGAATAAATTTTTTTAACCCTGTATATATTCTGAGATTAAAATATATTGAAATAATGTTCCCATGTACTAACATCCTAATTAAATATATAACTAACATAACAGTAAAAACATTGAACTGAAAACATTCGTGAAACTTTTTGCAGTTTAAAAATATTTTGTAAAAAATAGTGCTTGCTAAAAAGGATATATTCAAATGAACAGTTAATCAGAACTTATTTTGATTACAATAACATTGCTTGGGCTTTAGATCTTGTGTTGATGTTGAAATTGAATTCTTCTTTCATCTCTTTTTCAGTTAATTTGTGACGTATTTCATTCATAAATTAATTCTATAGCCATCTTTAAGCCTTATTAAATAGTCAATAAGTACAAAAAACTCCAATTGAAGATACGTAAGATCAGGATAAAACACTTTATTATCCGTCAAAGAATATGTATGCAAGGTCGCTCTCTCTCGAATCTCCCTTAACTCAGTTGATCCTAGTTTACGTTCAAATAATAAAGTCTTAGTTTACCAAATCACTCATTCCAATTCAAGCACTTCTTGATTATAGCAGAATTGACTCCTATTATTCCGATCATGGGTCACTTCTAACTACTATCAATATAAACGATTAATTACAATGATTCACTCCAATTTACGAGTACGACATCTGTCATAGCTTGCCGTTATCTTCTATCTCCCTTCTTTTTCCTTTTAATTCTATTTCTCTTATATGTCATTACATATCTCTAATTCAATTAACTATACTTTTTTTTATCTTTATCTAATTTACCTAATCACGTTTCATTTTGGTTGGGAAGAAATTAAAATTTTATGCAATTCCTGTTACTCAAAAGTCCCCAAGGTTAGTAAAGAGAATATCGGAATATCGGGAGTAGCCCAACGTCACAAACTTTTCTAATCAATTTCAAAAGATTTTGTTCTTATATTGAACAGCATTTTTTAATGCTTTCTGAAAATTTCATGGCTTTTGTAACCCAATGGACACGCTATCGAATTTCTTAGTTGACAATATTCACGTCGAATATTGAGAATTAGAATACATTAATTATTAAAAAGAATAATCCAGATTACCCCAAGGTCCGTCTTGTGAAATAAAGAGGATTGCTTCACGTTAAATGGAAATTAGTCAATTTCAACTGGCGTGGTTTAGAAATCAGGAGAGGGAGGTACCAGTTCATGTGTTACTCTCATTTGATCATGGTAGAAAATTATGAGCTCCGTCTACAATAACTTTCCAATGTGGTTTCTAACACCCATTAATTCAAACCAAAATAATTTTATGGACGTTTCTCTTCTATTTACAATTCATTATAATTCTGTTATAAGAACATATTCTATTTAAAAGTACATGCTCATCTTGTACACTTATATTCTTTTTTACTGTGTTCAGGCTATTTTTTCGGAACAATTTTGAAACTGTGTAATTTTATAAATCTGCTATCCAATTACCATAAATAAATGAGTTATTAATACCTAATAAGAGTATTTAAAATTTTGAACGTGTAAGCCTTTTATAAATAAACGTATTCGTTGAAAAAATTCTATTTTTTTTTTTTTTTTTATTAAATTTACAGCACAATTTTGACTTTAATTATTTTTATTAATGAATTGAATTTATGAATTTTTTTATTACTGAAAACGATTATTTATGACAAAGTTTCTTTATAATTGAAAAAAGTATCAACGAAATCGATAAAAAACAATCAAAATTGAAACGTTTTGCGTTAAATTTGCATGATTAAAAGTAAATTTTATTTTTCATTATTATCGACTATTAATGTTTTTCCTTAAAGTTTTTTTTCTTCTTATCAATAAAGTCATCTCATGAGATGGTTGCTGAAATATTGAAAAGAATAGTACAACCTCACTTAATCGGACCCCTTTAACTCGTATCTCATGATGACCCGGATTAGTCTGCACGACGATTTTTTTTTTTTTAAATTTGAGAAGAAACTTCCATAACTATTATTTGCTTCATTCATGTATTTTGAAAATTTATTTTCTTTGCTGAAATCGTCTAACAACCATAGATGTATAAAAGGAAAGGGGGAGGGACTTAACAAATATTCTCTGCAATGTCAACAAGCCATAGTATTCTTTTTATCACTAGTGACAGATGGCATACGGAGCTACATTGTATAAATGGAAAATACCTTAAAAAAGTTATATGCAAAGTTTTACAAAGAACAGGTTAGCCACCTAAGGGGCACTTTTTTTTTATAATTATTATTAAATTACTCAATTAAATATAAGAATTAAAAGTAAACGATGAAATATCGAAAAATGGACAATAGTAAACTTTTCCGTTTTTGAAATGAAAGGAAACGATAAATTATTAAATTGAATATATTTAAGCTAAATTTTATTAAAATTAAAACAAACGATGCAAAATCGAAAAGTGATCTGGAACGCCAAAAGTGATCAAACTAAAACAATATCCCCTTAGGTGGCTAATAACTCTTAAGCGCACTTCTATTGTTTTAGAAGTAGACGTTTTTCCCTGTTGTAAATATGATTCTTACTCCTTTTGTTCACTATGAAGATGATTTTTTGTAACTTTGTTTTATTTTGTTTCAACTTTTCTATTTTCGGTTTACCTGTATTTTCGATATCCCGAACGGTCACTAGTCCCAATTAATCCACCTTAGCGAAGTTTTAATACATTTTAAAACTTGGATATTACCCTAAGATTAAATAGATTTCATTTACATTTAAATACAATATATCGTTTTTCATTTAAAATACATTTTTAATTTCATTTTGTTTACATTGAGGATCTTTAATAGCCGATTACTATGGAATAACAGGTATAACATGTTTATCACTTAAGAAATGTACAATAATAATGAACAAAGAAATTGATTAGAACTTCTCATTTTATGTTTAATCTTTTATTATTTCTCATTTTGTACAATTACGAATTCCACAGACAGATGTAAAAAGCTCAATAGTACTGAATTTTTTAAATGGAATGCTCAGCATTGCTGATTTTGAACAGAGGAATAAGTTCTCTTTTTTGACTTTTTTATGATGATTACAGCTATCAGCACGGCTATCATTATGACTGTAAAAGCGACTCCAATACCAACTATTACTGGCCACCATTTAGAATTTTTCCCCGATTCATCAATATCTTCCTCATCTGTCATCATACTTTTAGATATATCATCTGTGTTCATATCACCTTTGGAAGTTATTTTCTCTTCATGCATTTTTGTATCTTCTACATTCTTATCGTCTTCATGATCGGTGGTTTTTGACCCTTTGATCTGTCTTAATACTTTGAACTTAAAGCCGAAAGTAGCGGATGCTATGTTGTATCTAGACGAAGTATTTCCTGCATCATCTGTTGCTTTCATTGCAAAGTATACAGTTGAAGGTTCCGAATGAGACAATACTTCAGGAAGTTCCACAGTAATGGTGGCTTTTTCTCCTGGCCCCAAGGGTTCCAATGAACCATTAGTAATGTGTGTTTCATTAAGAAGATGACCACTTTCGAAATTTGAAACGAGCTCTTCTTTATTTTCGCTTGTTCTCAGTTCTAGCGAAGTAACTAAATGAGAAAAAAAAAAGTGTATAGACATTGGCCTTCAGTTTTAGAATAGACAAAAAATATGAAAATCTCTATTTTTTAAATATTTTCATGTAATGGTAAATAATGCATTTAAGCATTTTTATCCTATATAAATATTTATAAAAATTTTTTTTTATCAATATCTGCATCATTCGCGTAATTTTTTTGACGTAGCATTGCAAGAAGCACACAATGTTTTGCAGAATAAATGCAATATTTTCTGCAGATTATGAGTATGTTAATGTATAGAAGAAAAAAGACGCAATTAGTAATCAAAAGATTATGAAATTAGGTTTAAGCGAAAATTATTTTTATATTTTAAAATAACTGAGGCGTCTTCGTAAGGGAAAAAGGAGCTTACTCATATTTTATGAAAAGTTTAAATAATTGTCCCATTTATTTAATTGAAATCATTTTAGGTCATATTTTAACATTGAGATATCCGTATATTTTTATACTTCTTTATTTAATGAAAACACTATATATATATATATATATATATATATATATATATATATATTTACATGGTCTTTTTTTACACGATTTTGAAATAACATGGTTCATCAATATACTATTTACACGAATTTTTTGTTCCAGCTCGAATCCCCCCCTCCCAATTTTTTTTAATTCTAATTTTTACAATGTAATCAGAAGATGGTTGGCTTAAGCCCACACATGTGTGATTTAGTCTACTTCATGGCTTGCTTACTTTGTATTCGGGAGTTACGGGGAATACCCGAATTTTTATTTTTACTTTTTTTTCTTTATTTCGTCGTAATTCAACTTGAACACAGCATTTCGGTTTCCAGCCAAACTGGAAATCCATCACGTCACTGTTTCGACTACACTCATTCACTTAAATTAAAAAAAAAAAAATGTTTTGACGTGTTATTAACTTGAAATATATCCTTAAAATCCCAATTTATGTCATATATGATATTTTTTTTACAAATTTCTATGCATTTTTTCATTTCGGTAATTCAAGTCGATAATGACAAAGTCGAATGTGAAGTTCTGCTATGAACGACTGATTTAATTAGCGAGGGCTTGAAATTTGCTACAAGTATGGAACAAAATTTTCTTGTGATTCTGACATGGAACGTACATTGAAATTTCAGCGTAATCTTAAGTTTAGTGCAGTAGGATATCAAGAATTATATAAGCAACATGAGAAACAAAATAAATAAATCAATAAAAATAAAAAATCCGCTAATAATAGACTTTGTATCAATAACAAAATAATAATAATAATAGAGGCATTAATAACAAACGAAATTCTTCACTTGAATCAAAGCCGACAGTTGTGCTAGAAAAATCTGACACATCTACTGATGATAGCATTTTTGATCCAGTTCGTAATAAACAGGCACGCTTGTTTTCAAGTAGAGATTAATAGTTGTTAGTAGTTTTATTCCTAATTTCAATTTGAATTTTTGTATAATGTATGTACCTATAGATTGAATTTTCACTGTACACTAATTTTAATTTTTTTTTGTAATAAAAACGAATAGTTTTTGTTTTATAAATATGTAATATGCATTTTATTATTATTTTTTGCATGGTTTTTTGGGAAAATATTTAGAGTTTTTTCATCATACATGATTTCTTAAAGTTGGGGAACATATCCCCAAATTTACCATATGTCATATGTATATTTTACACGAATTTTTTTTGCACGGTTTTCTAAGGAAACTATCTACCGTGTAAAAAAAGAGTTGGGTATATATATATATATATATATATAT
>BMAW01109220.1:211599-234675 GCA_019974015.1 Nephila pilipes | reverse complement strand
ATATGTGTGTGTGTGTGTGTGTGTGTGTGTGTGTGTGTGTGTATGCGCAATTAACAATCATTTGATGTATCTACATTTGGATGAATTTTGAATAAAATATTCTGCATTTATAACTGTAAAAATTTGCAGAGTACTTTTAAACATTACACTCTATACACCTAAGGCAGTTTTAATTTTAAAATTTGAATTTGATGAAACTAAATTTTTTTTACATATTTTATGGATCAAAGTTCTTTAATCTTTATTGAAATATTGTGTAATATCTAAAATTTGCAAATGTTTCTTGGGGGCCCCCCCGGAAATGCGTTAACTGTACAGGAAATAACCTTATTTTATAAAAAGAAAACATTAACACTGAGGATTGTTTATATTCTGAAGAAAGTGTACCAAATTCTTAAAAAAAACCTCATTTTGAGAAAAAACGCAAATACAATAATTTTTCTCTATTGCGTGGCGCATATATTTACAATTTTAAAATTCAATTTTCTAGACATTAGCCAACTAAATTCTCATAAATTATGCATCTATGTTATTGGAGAAGCTCTCTATACTTTTTATCAATAAAATCAAAAGCATTTGAAGCATTTTAAGGACTCGGATGCCTTAAATACGTACTTAAATATTAAAAATTTTAAGATATCAAATTTGGAGCAGTTCCAATACCTTGAGGGAAAATTGTTAATTTGAGCTCATTGTTAATTATATATATATATATATATATATATATATATATATATATATACGTGTGTGTTTAACAATTACTCGCCTATTAGTTAAATAATAAAGTAATTTAGAAACTCTCTAATGATTTTCAGTCTCATTAGATACCTTATTCATACATTAACTTTTTCTTCTATTATTCATTATTATTGTTTAAAAGGGGATTTTTTAAAATCCACAATGAATATTTATATATATATATATAATTTGACTCAGCAAATCAATTTTAAATTGTTTTCCATCATCTGATGAAATACTGCATGTATTCAAATATTCAAAAGATTAAACTTCAACTACTACATTTAAGGCAAAACAAAATTCGAAGGACATCTCGGGAAGTTACACAGAACAGATTCCTGTGATTGCACTAACTTCCTGTTTATTCCTGTTGAAAAAAATTATTCGCTTAACATGAAAGAATGCTTTTTTAAATTTAAATTTTCTCTATAGTCAAACCTTTAAACTGCCTTTCTTATTTTGATATTTTGAGATGCGCTTTAAAAAGAAGAATATTTCATGCTATTATTTTCGATGAAATCTATCATTGAACTCATACCTGTGAGGGTAGTACAATTTAAGTTTCGCGCATTATCTCTTTTCATCGAAAAATATTTCGATGAGGATGTGGATATGGGATGTGATATAATATATCTCTAAGAAATGTTAAAAATTGATCGATCACTTTCTCAAATTCAAATTAATAGTTTTTGTTTTATTTTATTTCAAGGAGAAGACGGGGAACCAAGAAATCACGATGAATCTCTGTGATCCTGAAACGGTTGGCTCACAAAACATGTACTGTTCCGCGTACTTCAATGTTGGAATAATTTTCCAGCTGATGCGTCATTTCCCCCTCGTACTACGCGGCAACGGTTGCCACTAACCAAATGAAATTGCTATTGTTGGAAGCCGTGAACTCGATTATCGTCTGCGCAATCTTCGCTCTTGTTTCACAAGGCTGCCATTTATAGGAGAACAAACATAACTTACTTTTTGAACACCCGTAGTATAAAGGCATGAGAATGTAAATTACTATTAAAATACATGTACGATAATAATTACTTGATGATTATGGGAGAGTATTAATCGATTACATTTTGTCATTTAGTGATATAATTGTGCTGATATTAACTCAGAAGTCCATTCAAATACTTACCATTACCAACATCAAAATCATCTCCAGGTGTAGTGAACTCCAAATTTACTATACGTGTATTTCCTGCCTCCACTATTGACACTACTTTTAAGTCTGTTATGTCTCCTGGTGGTATAATATCTCCAATATCAGGAGACCAAGACTCTAAGCGAAGAGCTCCGGTATTAGATGAGCGATCAAATTTATTTGCAGGTACTGCATCGAAATCATCTTCTGTTTCAGTTTCATTCTTCGTTGATAATTCAAAATCCTCCGGCTCGAATTCATCCACAGGAACGTCCGTAGTTTTACCTAGGAACAATAGATTAATAGAACTAGGAACAGCCGACACACACACATATATATACAACAATAAAAAATAATTTAATTATTTTAGTTTTAAAATATCTATCTTGGGACGCTCTTTTTTTAGTGACTTCTTAAAATTTCTATTTTTGTAACGTAAAATATTTGAAAATTACCTCTTTCTTTTTAGATAAAGAAATTTTTTTGTGTCAATCGATAGATCTAGTCATTATTTAATGAACAAATGATTAATTTTATGAGGTTTAAGACAATGCTCAAAGGGAAACTTTCAAACCTTTCATTAACGGCATTGGTTGAGAAGCAGATGCTAAGCTTCCTTGCTTAAGCTTAGCTTGTCCATCGTTTGATACTCTAGCGATAACAGCATAACGACCATTTCCATTAAAGTGTGTGAAGTAACCAGTGTAAATTCCATCATTCTCAGTAACATCCGCACCTGAGAAAAAGAATAAAGAAGTACCTTCAGCAATTATTAAGATATTAGAAAAAGAAGTACCGAGTAAGAGCTTGATTTTCCATTTATATGTGTAACCAACTTATTAAGAATGCGAAGTCTGTATATTTTAGGAAGAATTATATTTTACTCTAAGATTTAACTAGACATTGTTTTAAAGTTAAATGTTTAATGTTGATTATTTTAGATTTCTAAAGTTTTAGAATCAGTGAAAACATTAAATTCATAATAAAGCATTTACTTAGCGAAAAAATGCGCTTATCGAATTGAATGGAGGATGCTAGAAATCTCTGGAAGTTAAATTCTTACCTAAACCATCATCTTTTAGCTCAATATCGACAGTAGCGCCCATTGGTCTTTCCACAGTTGCAATAACTGATGCGCCGATGACTGCCAAATAGCCTTTCTTTACTTCAGCATAAACTTTAGCATGAGCTGGGAATTTCAATTGAATCTCATTCAACCAGGAACGAACCCGAACAGGTTGATCTCTGACATCTTTTGGCTCAGATGTTACCGCAAATCCTACCGCAACCGGATAATCACCTCGGCGACGGAAAATTACTTCCCATTTTCCTGCCTGAAACATTCAGTTTATAATACGTGAATGGAAAAGAAATAATTATCATACATAGATAACGCAATTCTATAAACTCCAGATGAAAAAAAAAATCGACTTATTTGAAATCATTGCTTTTATACCTAAGTTATATGAAAGTATTTTTATTGCTAATAATGCTAATTAACCAGAGGGAATCGGCAAATTAATCTATTTGTATTAACAGAAATTAAAGCAATACTGTTCAGATTAAAATACTCGAAATTGAAACGTTATAAACCTCTTCAAAACTTTACATTGAATGAACCTATAAAGTAGAAAACGAAGAAAATCCTTTTAGCAAAATCTTCTTCTTAACCATGATGTTCGGTGTACCACTCATAAGATTTTCTGTGCAAGGTTAAATTTTCAATTTTAAGATTTATACATGACATTTTTAAATTGACAATGCAAGATATTAGATAAATCAATTTTTTTAGGACTTTTTTGCTTTACTTGTATCAACTTCCCGTTTTATCAAAGTAAGAGGCTACTGGTGTTGGACATTATAAATCAGAAGAATGGTCAGATGACAAGGACAACATCCGAGCTTTTACTTGACTCGCCAAACTTCTACACCTCACCTCATCTCAACTCAAACTTCTCACCCTCTACGGCACACTTTTAAGATCCAGTTTAGTATAATGTGATCATCTCCTTTCTTTCGCAATACGAAGTCTGTCGTCAATAGACCTCGAGTTACGTTCTAGCGCGACGTTTATAAACAATCATTAAATTAATTGGCAATTTGAAGGAATCGGAATTCAAATCGAGCATAACTAGCTACGAGGCTCGCGACCTAACCGCTCATGGAGATAAGAGAATAATTTATTGATAAATTATCGATCAAGTTTTATATCTCAGATGAAACAGTAATTATTTCTCAGCTAAAACATTTTCAAATAAACAAAAATTAACAGTGTTCAATTATTTTCTGTATAGATATGTTACATCCTTACATCCTTGTATATTACATCCTTACATATGTTACATCCCTTCTCTATTCCTTCGTCTTTCAATCTTCAAATTTTGAATAGATTCGTCTAAAAATTGTATCTATTACTTATTACAAAATTACTAATTCAATAGTTAGGTGATAATGCGGTAAAGAAACTCTCCCAATGATTTCGAGTCTCACTAAATCTCTTATTTATACAATAAAACTTTTTTCTTTTTCTGCTCTTTAAAAGGAGATTATTTTTCATTACATTAAAAAAGGCTGCTAAAAGGTACCAAAAACAATATTTATATACTTTTTCTCTAAACAATTTTAAAAAGCTATGTTATGGTTAAAAATATCACCTATTAAAATCATGAGTCACGTACATAATTTAAATCAAGAAAAATTGAAACATGATTTTTACCTCTGCTTCTGGTAGAGTTATTTGAATTCTTTGACGCAAGGTATCATCTCGACTGTATTGTGGACTCTTTGAATCGTAAATAGTACCAGATGGACTTCTTAAAACTACGTCTCCAACTCTTTCGATATGGCGAGAAGTTATAGTAAAACTAGTGTCTTTTCCAAGTTCTTCATCTATATAAACATATTTTGTCAAGATATCTTGATCAAGACTAAACATTTCGTCTTTTAACTGAAAAAAAATATGAATCATATGACTTTTCACTTAATTTAAGGGAAAATTGTGCGATATTTGATGTTATTTCATAGAGCTTAATCTTTCGAATTATGGCAAAATTCATTGAGCTTTGAAGTTAAGTAATTTAATGTTCTACTAATACTGTATAATGATAAAAATAATTTTGTAAAAATGTAGTTTAAAGTGTAGAACTGTAAGGAGACTTCAAGTAATTAGATATTAATTCTATATTATCTTTGTTGAATTGAAAACCAGGCATTCATCAATTTTGGAATTGAAAACTCTAAGACCATGAATGGGGTAAGTTTAATGATCTGCTTTCAGATGTAAAGAATAACATATAGTCTCTTTTTACTACAATGAAAAATCTGTTACCTTTCATTCAGTAAAGGTGAAGCACGTTATGCATGTGAAGAATTACAATATTTAGGTTACTTTAAATTGAAATCATTTTCAAAATAGAAAAAAGTATCAAGCATCGTAACTGAAAATTTATGTTCATCGACTTTCTCTAAAATTGTAGGAGTGAATTTAAAGTATTAAGAATTATTATTTTCACACACGCAATAGTACTTTAAATAACAAATTTAATTCGCTAGGTAACTTCAAGTTATGTTGTTTTAAATATAGAAAAAAACATCAAATATCGTAAGCAAAATATAACGTCCATCTTCCGTTTCAAAAATTGCTTCATGTGAATTCAAGGTACAAATATAAGTTACACACACGTACGCAAGCACACATACTCAAAAGTGCCTGAAATTATAAATTTAATTCGTTCTTGTCTACAACTCGTATCGTGAAATCCGGAGAATCATAAAAGAAATATCTTAAACCGCTATCAATTGCACATATTTTGGAAAAAGTACAAAATGTTTTTGTGTATAAACACTGTATATATTTATTTTTGAAATTTTCCATTTTAAATGCTTCGTATTAAATTCTTTTCTACTAAATTAAAATTTGCTACAACTGTTTTTGTGATTCGATTCTGATCTTTTTCATCTACTTTGTAAAGGAAATATAAAAACCTATTCAAAGATGATCTAATTTGTTGTTCTCTTACACATCTCTTCAGAAATTAATGAAGTTGTCTTGATATGCACTCATTTCGTTTGCTTATTTTTTTTTCATATCTCCCATGCACAGTAAATTTTTCTAAAATATCGCATTTTTTATTATCTGCCTTTTGTTGCTAATTTTTTTTTGTTAAGCATGATAAACATTAATAAAATACGAGAGTTTATAAATATAATAAATGAACTTATGACAAAATTTTGTTACATTGTTTCTCGCATTATCTTTAACACATTGCATTAGAAAAGCTTTGTAGTTCGTATCTCAAGACTAAATTCGTATTCAGAAATCAAAGCGAAAAACGTAAAAAAGTGTACATGTTGAACGGTTCATAAATCAAAATACCACTGTCGGAATAAAAGAGAAGAGATTTTGTCAAAATGCATGAAAAACCTTTTCTAAAAATCAGAGTTAAAAATAACTAAGAAACATGCTTTCTTTACGTTACCTCACTTTATGGTTGGATGTTTTTGGATACACTTTCTGAGCGATCATATAACAAATGAACAGTAAAAACACGAATAAAATTTTGAGTTTATTAACTTTAAGATAATTTGTAATCTTTTTACAGATTTCAGAGCATAATAGTTGCATTTAGATCCAAACCTGTTGTAATTTTCGTACAATTATTATTTACAAGATGTTGGTTAAATGTTTCACAATACGACCCTGATTAATAAAAAGTAAATCCTACATTTAATAAAGTACAGTATTCCCTCTATAATTTGGCACTTCACCTTTCCGACCTTGATAGTAATCCGGCCATTTTACACAGGCAGACAAATCGGCAGGAGAAAATTGAAAAATTATTGTATGCCTTAATAATATAAGCTATCAATGCAAAACTTGTATATTTTTTGTAGTTTGGTTATTTCGTGTACTTGATACTTTATGCGCTTATATACTGTACGTAAAAAAATTATACAACAATACATATTTTTGCTATTTAAATGCGCAGTTATCAATGATTTTACAGTAATCCGGTAGAGCTCTGGTTTGGTATCTGCCAGATTACCGAGAGAGTTCGAGCACTGTATTGCATAACTGTTTATGAAATAGTTCTGATCGAATAATAGTAAAACTATTTTGTGACAAATGCCATTAATATATAATAAAAGAGCTTGAGAGTATCGCTTATAAAAGTTAGAGAAAAGACGTAAAATAAACTGTTTAATTATATTAATTCTAGTGTGATTTGAGATATAGCATTTTTTTTTTTTAAAGAAAATAGACGAGTAATAAATTACCCTCAATTTTAGTTGGAAGTTGAAACAAAGGCCCTAATTGAAAAACTATTTGAAATCATAAAAACGATATCGCTTATATTTCCAATCTTGACTAGATATATAATCTATTAGTTTTAAGAGAACGAAATGTAATTAGTTTTCGTTTTTGCAACTGACAATCCTCCGTCTGCACGCGATCATTGAATGTCACCACTGTGATATTGCTTTACGACTACTTTCGTTATGTTTCTCGTGACTTTTCCTTTCTTAAACTGAAACGAAACGTCCATTAAAAGTCGGATCGCTGGGAGTGAAACAAAGTCTGTTATGGTAGAAGCTTAAGAAAGCTTTCCACTTCATTCGATACAACATCTCTCACGAAGTCTTTATCGTGTTTCTAACTACAAACAAAAATGTAAAGAAATTATTCCTTTTTTACCCGCATTATTAAACAAATCAAAATTAAAGCTCTCATTCACATTGCACCATTTCATTTTCGTTAATTTTATATTCGATGTTTAATAAATATTAAATTTAATTAGCCTCTGAATCCATCAATTTCATAATTAATTAAAAATAAATAGTGCTTGTGTGTGTTAATGTTTGTTATGATTGCTTTATCAAAATTATACATTTCTTTTGTTATTTTTTTTGTTCACGAAGAATTTAACGAAAAGATATTTTGGAGTTTCATTATAATAAGGCATTTTGGCCAGTTTTAAAATTTAAAATATTACAATAATTGTTGAAAACTCTTTAATTGTGTTAATATAATTCATGTAACATATTTTCGTAATATATATCCTTTTTTTTCTCTCTTTTTAGAATTCTATATACTATGTAAAAACAGGGGGAAATAAATGAAAACATTAACGCCGCTTTTAATTTACGAAATTATATTTGCAAAACGTATTTGGATGCGAACAAATGAAGTGTTTAAATTAAGGGCAGATTAATTACTGACTTACCAAAGAAAAACAATTGACTGATGCATCAAATATTTATTGAATTTCAAAACTAACTTAAAGCGAAATTTTTGAAGTTATAGAAAAGAGAACTACAGTTTCAGACTTCTTTTGATCTGGCTATATTAATGTTGAATGAAATAGTTAATCGCATTACTGATGACGTGATTTATAACTTTAATAACAGTTTTTTTTAATAAATATAACACTAAAACTAGTCTTTCATTCTTCAAATTTCCTCACAACATTACGTTGGAACTTTCACGACTCCGCTAGATTTAGGTGTGAGACAACCTCCGTTGTACCACGCCAGCATTTTAGATGGAATCTAGACGCAATACTTCTTGTTGCGTAGTAGCAAATATTTCAAGGCATCCATTTCATATTTAAATCTTTTATTTACAAGTTCATATGGCACACACACACACACACACAATTGTATCAGAAATCTTCCTACAGACAGCCTCTCCGGCTAACGCTGACGATCGTCTGCCAAACTGTCTGGGTGGGTAGCGGATCAATTTGCGCTTCAGCAAAAAATAGTGACGTTAATCGAATACATTCCAAAATAAAGTAACAAAATAAATAAAAATAATGAAAACACAAAGTATACGTAGTGAGAAGTATACGAGCCATGGCATCACATTCTGTTGCTAATCCGTGATATTATCACCAGGTAATCAGCTTCTTTCTGGTATTTCAAGAGTATACACATTTTTTTTTTAAATGTTTTACTCCTATTTTTGCCATTAAGACAAAAAATACTAAGATTATATATATATATATAGTTTTATCCAATTAAAATAAATCTAGATTACCTGAACAGGTTGCAGTTCGATATCAGCTTGAGATGTGATTGATTCTAAGAAAGCTGAATCAAGTGCAGAGGCTGGACGGCTACCGTTGTTGGAAAAGAAATAACCCCTTCCGCCAGTCACTGCTGTCATGTGTTCTAATTTTGCACTGGCTTCCGAACCAAAAGCCACAGCATTGATAATAACATTATACTCCAGAACCTCGGGAAGAACGTCTTCAATGAAAGGTAGAACATTTTCTTCTCCATCAGTTATCAACATGATTAGACCTCCTTCAGCTGTACCGTTATCATTCGTTAACACCTTTAAAATAATTTGAAACACATTTTTTTGAAATGAATTCACCCAGTGAAAAGATTATATTGCATTCAAACCTTAATTTAATTTTTTTGCTCTCAAAACTAGTTAAACAAAGAATGGCGAATATTAAAAACATGGACAATTTATTCCGCCCACGTTCGTATCAATCAAACTTAATTGCTCTAATTTTTAATGTTACGTAATTTAATCGTAATTAATTATGTGTGTTAGCATAAACAATACTTAAGCATATACTGCGTTCTATATATTGACATAATTTTGGTAGAAATACTACATATGCATTTAAGAGTATGCTGTTCATGATTTAAATGATTTTCTTCAGTAAACATCACTCACTTTTTATTATAAAAAACTGTTGAATTTCTGATAGAATTTTTGCCCTATTCAAAAAGAGTTTTTATCATAGAGAATTTATTTTTAAAATATCATCTAAATAAAAAGTCATTAATAATATTAAATTTTTTTTAAATATTCAGTTATTATTAAATAACAGTACCAATCTATTTTTAAATAATTCATACATAAGAGAAAACAATTTGATTACCTAAAAATTGTTCTGCAAAAGATTTAAAATTATATCAATTCCTACTTATAACATAAATACCATAAATATAAAATTAATGTTTGAAATAAGTTACAAGTATTGGAAAATAATGCTCATTTTTTAAAAAGCTAGTTTCAAATCAAGAATTATTTTAAAAACATAAATATATATTTATTCTTTCAAATCAACCTTTTGAATTGAAAATTTTCATCAGTTTCAGTTATAAAATGAATTGAGAAACAATGACGTGAAAAACTTCAAGGGACTTTATATTTTTATAGTATTAACGCTTTTTCTCAGAAAGCGGCTTCAGTTGAGAAATAAGTCTTAACTCTATTTTTACAAAGAAGTGTCAATAGACAAATTTTAACATAAAATTATTCTCTAAGTTTAATAATTTTTCCTAAATTAATTTTTTGACTTTTCATTCAATAATTGTTAAATTAATTCAGCGATATTATTTTTCTCCAGCTCTTCCTAGATCTAAAAATATGCATCAGTTATACCTATTTCTACCGTGAGGCGTCTTTTGATACCTTAGGATTTCATAGCATCATCTAATTTAAAACCGTTTTACATATAAATATCAACACCATTTTGCAGCATCACATCAATTATAATTATATTAGAGAATCCTGATTTCAGTTGTAACGGAAAATACAGAAAATGTAGCAGAACGTGGATATTTACCTGTTTTCTGCCGTGTTAAATTTTAGTGTAGATAATTGATTACGGTGACTAGGTCTAAAAAATTGAATAACGCGTTTTGTTATCCAATTCTGATAGTGAGTTCAAAATACGTGAATTTGTTTCCATTCGTGAAAAACTTCAAAAACACATTTGTGAAATTAACATTGCAGGCATGTAAGTAGAAAAACGTATGTAATACTGACAATTATTTCTACTTTTTATTCTTTTTTTACGAAAAAAGTAAATAATTTAGCCTTCTTTATTTTTCATTTCTAATTCTAAGGATGTCCCGAATTTTAAGATAAAAGGAGCTATTGTAAAAAGTAAATCATGTAAGTGAAAAATGCTCTAAAATAAAAGCTCACAATTTGTGAAAATGAAGGTGAGTGGATTGATTCTTTCGAAGATTACCAAGAATTCAATAGTGATTATGAAAAGATTATTTGAATGAAAATAGATGACGAAAAAGAATGAAATTGTTGACAGATTCTGAAGACGATAGTGAAGAAAGCAATGAATGGCAAAATATTGAAATTTCTATGGATGGAACAGTTTGGAAAGAGATCGAAACAAGTTTCTCTCCTCGTTGACCACCTCTTTACACCTTTTTCAAACATGTATCTGGTCCAACAGGAAACGCCAAACAAAACATTATAACGGGCAAAGTAAGCATCGCATTTTATTTACTATTTGACAATAATATTATATGTAATACTTTATACAATGTACGGCATAATAAATTAGACTTTTATAAGTGTTTTATACGTACTCGATGTATACGGAAAAAAAAGTTATGGCATCATTTTTATGGAATAAAAAAATCTTTAATTAATATGCATTAATAAATAAATAAACATATTGCTCAAATTATGTATATTTAACTGATAATTTGAAATCCCGATAATTTTGCCAAATATTTGCATTCAAACGTAAAGGTGTCAAAAGGTATCTTTTGATTGAAATAGGTATAAAAAAACAGCGGTGGAAATAGTGTTCATATTGTAATGAATAATTAAAAATTGACTATGTGAAACTAGACAAAGAGCTAAGAGCATTTTAAAACAAATTATTTATTGATAAAATTTTGCATGAATTAGCTCGCTTTAAAAGTGGTCTTATTTTATAAAATGAATCATTTGATCTCCGACCCTTTTTAATATTCTGTATTTTCTCATTCGTATTAAAATTTATGCTAGCAAAGTTATTACTTTATAGTACGTTAAGAAATTTTACACAAAATAATTGTAGCCTAATTATGTAACTGAATCAGACGTATCAAAAATACAATAGGGATCATGTTAATAAACATGTTTAAAAGATTTTAGCTCACTGAAAAGTGTACCACAAACAGTATGCTTTTCCAGAAGTACTTGAATACTATTTGTTCTGATCGTTAAAAGGTACCTCTGTTTCTTGCGAAATGAATCAAAATAAAATGAATCACTTACTCTCGCATTTTGTTATGAAATGTAGATTTATTTTCAGTTTTCGAGCTTCATTTAATTTGGTTGAATTATTACAAAAAATCTTTTTAAAATTGAATTTTTATTGAAAAATCCGAAGCTAAAAAAAGCTCTCTTAACTTTTTCACGACGCATTTCGAACGCAATTACGTAAACGGGAACGTTTATGGAGGGGGGGGGGGAAGCTGTCAAATCAATTGACGCCAACGATAAAACATTCGCGGCTTGTACTCTGTTATTATTTCATTTTATTGTGTCATGTAATAATATAATTACTGTGTTTTTTCATATATTTTATGTTATTCGGTAAGTATAATTTTGTTCAACGAAAAGTATATTTGAACAAATGAAAACAAATGCCTGATAATGACAAATAATTACAATTAAAGCTACATATTAACAAATAAAACTACACATTATTATATATTTTATGTATTCTTATGATTTTTATTTGTTTTACGTCCAAACAAACTAAAATAAACAGTTACATATTAATATTTACCCTTATAAATCTTATGGTCCTGTAAGGATTAATGTAAAAATCACTTCAGATTTATTTATTTACAAGTGACTTTGAATAAATCTTTCAAAAAGACGAGTATAAAAAATTCATTCTGAAAGAACAGATTTTAAATACATTTTAAGCAAGTAATGACCCTCAATGAGCTTTTCTCTCTATGATTTACTCGATATTATTTTACCTTCTTAACGAGAGAAGTGAGAAGGCGAAATTAACAGCTTCAGAGCAATCTAAATTGTATCACGTTTGTGGATCATCCTTTTCAAGTTTCACTATGATTAATTTATTTTTGATGATAAAAGCTAGACGATATGTTGATATTAGTTCTAAATGAATATAGTTGAGTTTATCACGAATCGACTGATGGTATGCTTACATTATACATTCAATAGATTATCTAAAAGTACTAGAAAATGTGCAGGTCAACAAGCTTCATTAAGGCCTCGTCCAGTCTTAAAATCCCCTGAATTCTGTGAATGAATGACAAATGAATGATTGAAATTTAACTCTAAAAATCAGTTAATCTTTTTTCAGCCATATGAAAAAACTCTTTTATAGAATTGTAATTAGTTCTTGGAAAGATTTCGGTTCATAACTAATTTTTAACTTCCATTGCAATAATTTATAAATTTCAAGAAGAACTGAGCAAAAGAGGTCTTATATTATTTTAGTAAAATAACTGTGACCACCCTACATTTTAAATATAAAATTTTAATTATTTCTGGAATTCATTTTCAAATGAGAGCTGTTAAAATTATTAAAAAACATAAATCTGAATTTTTATGGTAAAAACTCGAATAAATATAATGAAAATTAAATTAATAATTAAAAAATATGATAATATATTCCAAATAAGTTTCATTTATTTCCCGAAATTGATTGACATAAGCAGAGAAAAAGGATTTTGTAGTAAATATAATCTAAATTTTCTTATTTTCTAGAAAGGTTTTCTGAAAGCAATGCTTCATTATCTTTTTAAATTACTTAAAATGATCTTATTTCAGGGGTTGGTTGCACTAGAAGCTACGATGGAGCTATTGCCATCGGATTTCGTTATTTTGTGCCATGTTCAAGTGAATATTACAAGTCACGAAATTTGCACCCATGATCCTTCGACTACCTCAGCCTCCTAATTTTAATGATAAATGTGACCGCAGTAGCTGAGTGATCAAGATCGCGAACTCGCAGTCGGAGTTGTTTTGTCGTGGCATAGGTTCGAGACCTCGTGCTATCAAAGACCCGTTGTGTAGCGGGACTGTTTCAAGTTAAATCTAGTCGAGGTCCCGATACTCCCCTTGGCGTGGTGAGGAAGTTTGGAGAGGAAGAGGCTAGCGTGGGCGTTGTCCTCGCCACTTGACCGAAAGTTTAAAATGAAGAGCTTCTTCGCCAATAACCCTCATGTTGCTTCCAAGTACGACGTTAATAAACAATCAATCCAATGATAAATAGTCATAGAAATAGTTTGAGAATTGTAATCCAAAAGGCATATCATTCAATTATGTTACAAAATTATTGAGTAATAATTAAATCAAGGATGATTTATACATACTTCGAATAACATATTTCACCTACTCTTAAAGTTGAGATCAGCAACGAGTACAATTTTATTCCTTACTTTTCATATGTGAACAGATTAAAATTTTTAAAATCATATAAAATACCATCATCTAATACTTCTATACTCAGAATTTCAAAGATTTTAATTTTAGAATTTATGTTTAAACATTTACTGTTACAAAGATACATATTCCTCGAAAGAAATCGAACACTCTAAAATTAGCTTTAAGTACCACAAATAAATTATATGGCACACAGATGTTTGTATGTTTTATTTATATTTTAAAAACTAAATGAGATTATCTGTCTCCTGTAAAAATTAAAATTTTATTTGATATTTTTCAAATAATAGTTCAACCAATAGCATTATATAATACCTGTCTTAATCTACAAGATGAAAGAAAGAATATCTTAAAAATAAACATTTATGCAATGGACTGTGAATATATATATAAGGCAAAGTATAAAAATAAACTAAATATCAGGAAATTAAAGTATATGAATTTTGAATTTTTTCTTAAAAACTAAGAAATTTTTTGAAAAGACAAAAGTGGAGAAATATATTGAATGATATAGGAGATTTCAGAACTGCAACACTGGGTTATTCTAGAATTTTAGCCCTAACCATATATACTGGTAGAAAATAAATCCTAACTCATAGAAGAGATCAATTTAGATGAATGAAATTTAGGAAAAGGCAACACATTTATTTGATAACAGTTTTCAATGCCACGGGTTAAAGTATGCGCGAAAAGAGCCATTTTAAAAAGGAAATGGTGGCATATTAATTACCACTGTGGTCGCCCTGATTTTGAATATATGTAAGCAAACATACATGCATTATGTCGTACAGGTGCCTTATGTCATTTCGTGAAGTGAAGTTTCATGTCTGTTACACTTGGTCAAGCAAATTAGTAATTAGTAATGGTCCATTCTGGTTCAGGATGACGCTGGAATATTCAGCTAATAATGTTTCATACATGCTCGATGGGAGAAAGGTTTGGTGATAAGCCAAAGCATCATGGCGACACTTTGTAGAGCCCATTGGGTGATAGTAGCGGTTTGAGAACGAGTGTCTGGGACAGTTTGGCTTAGGTCTAGTATGTCTACGCCACAGACAATATGGTTCCAAACGCTAACCTGACCTTCTTCTAACCAACATAAGGTACTCATTGGCACCTATACAGAAATGGCTCTTATCTGAAAATATGACAGATATCCACTCCTCCCACCAATGATCTCTATCTTGATACCACTGAAGTCATAGATGGCATTGATTTGGAGTTAGGAATGTGAATGCTACAAAGATTCTGGCTAGAAACTGTTCCTCAAGTAATCAATTTGCTACAGTTCGCTGTCCCTCGGGTGCTAACAGAAGCTTGAATTTCAGTTGTAGCTGCTGTGCGATGCACCACCACCAAGCGACGAATATAGTAGTCTTCTCTCTCAGTAGTGGCTAGTGTGCTGTCGGAACGCCTTCTTCTTGTTACAGTATCTTCCCATGACCACTACTGCCAACAATCATGCACAACGGATATTTCCCATCAAAGTTTTTCTGAAATATCACGAAACGAAAATCTACTGTCTCGTAGCTCAATTACACGTTCACTTTCAAACTCGATAAGTTTTGGATACTGCCTTCTTCGTCTTCTTAAAGGCATTCTTGACTCAAATCTAACTCACAACGGAAGATAAATAACGCCCATGAAGAGCCTTACGTATTTAAAGCAAATATGATTTGCATGTTCGCAGTGGCTATACTAGCACCACTCTAATTCGTCTAGCGCGATATTTGAACACAAGTAATCTTCTAGATGTGCAAACATATCTCCCAAATTTCGTTTATCTAGCACTACACCTTCTTGGCACTGGGATTTTATTTTACACAAGTGCATGTATGTGAAATTTTTAAATAAGCTTTCCTTTTTATATAAATATTTTTAACTAAAAGTTACTATTTTTCATCTACTTAAAATTCATTTCTTTTAATTTTAATCGTTTTCTGAAATTCTGTTGCAATTTTTCTTCATTGATTCTTCCTTCAATACTTTATTCTATTTAGTAATTTTTACGGATAATTTCATAATGATGATTTATCTTATAATGCGACTGAACTTTAAAAAAATATCTGACATTTTAAACAGATTTAAAACATTTCTACATTATTGTCAATCTAAAATATTCCTATCAAAATAAAGTGAATTACAACTCTACTTACTTCAATCGCTTTTTGCAAGCCTTTACCAATTGCTGTTCTTCCACCATCGTCTTTGGCAGGTAAACTACGACTTAGTTGAAGTCTGGTGGAATTGTCAACTTTTGTTAGATTTCGTAAAATACTTGCATCTGTACTAAACTGTACTAATCCAAGAAAAGCACCTTCAGGAATTCTGTCTTCCACCAATCTGGTGGCTGCACTATGAAGGAGTTTCATTGGTTGACCCTATTCAAATAAAGAGAAGAAAAGCAGTTGCAAACTTTATTACCTGAATTGCGTTCTTAGAATTAATTTCCAGTTGGAAATTTCTCATTTTACTTACGTTCATGCTCCCAGAAACATCCAAGACAAGGACGTAGCGAGATGTTGGATCTTTTGGTGATTGTATAACTCGGAACAAAGTTTCCGTCAACTCAGAAAGAGCATCTCTTTTTGAACTAAAAAATATGAATCAGATACATAAACACGCAGTATTTAAAATTTAATAAATTGCTTCTGAGAGATTCTTTTGGTAACTGTAAAACTCGGAACAAAAGTTCAATCAACTCAGAAATTGCATCTTTCTTTAAACTAAAGAATATGTATCAAATACATATATATTTCAATAAAAAATATGTACAAAATAAAAATATGCATTTTAAATTAGGAAAAATTGCATCTGTAGTTATCACTAGTGAGATAAATGAAATTTCTCCATAATGAGAACGGAAAACTGCGGGGTACGCATATTTAAGAAGTTTAATACTGTAATGATTCATTAAAATTATAACAAAAATAAATTAATTTTTAACCCTTTAATTAATAAAAATTTGCTTTGCACAAATAAATAAGGAAGATGTGATTTGTTCAAGAGGAAAAGAGATCGTTCAATTTGCGGAAAACATTTTATCTATGTTAAACTGTTAGTGAATTGTTGCTCTTACTTTTCTTAAGCTTATTTCTTATTAACTAAAATTTTCATCATTTCAGTCTGAAATTAACAAGAAATGTTGTATTAAAACAATGCATGTTTGTCAACGGTACTTTAATGACTTTTGACAGTCAATTTCCAAAAGATATTGTCTCTGAAATACAACAGAAGCTGTTGTTTGAAGTAATGAAACTAATGACGATTGCATGCAGAGTGTAAAACTTCAAACAATGCCGCCACTGACTTTCTTAGAAGCTCTGAAATGTACAAAAAAAAAAAAAAAAAAAAAAAAAAAAAAATAGAGAGACGATCTTTTTTTATGTGGGGTGCAAGCGATATTTTTCACCGTGACTCTTATCCGACAGCTGAATGCGACGATAAAAAATACAAAACAAACGAAACGCCTTCTTTTTCTAAGCCCAATAAAAAACAATTTGCGTTTATTTATTTATGTTACTTTTCGGGTATTCACTTTGTACAAGAAATTAGGTTTGATGAGAAAATATATTGTCAATGTTTTCACTTATATAATTGCGAAAGCCAATAATATGTTATGTGTGTGTTTATTTGATGAAATAAATCAAAAGTTAAATATTTTAATGTTTTAATATTTCAAAAAGAAAATCACCATCTAAATAATTTAAAACATCTTTTCTTAAAATTAAGAAGTTAACAATTCTTCCAAGAAAAAAAAATGTGAAAAGGTTCTTTGTTTAACACAACCTCATAACAACATTTACGATGTTTTATATTTACTGAATATGACAATGGGGATTTCCTATTATTAGTAACGATTATCTCATTTTATAAAATAAAATGATGAATTAATCGCCATTCACACATATTAATTTTATTCTAGTGAGCACACAGCGTCTTAGTCAGTATGGAGTTTCCGCTCTTAGAGATCCAATTATTTTTCAAACTGTATTTTTTTTATTTCGTTACAACACATCGATATTCAGCTGGCTCTTTTTTTCCTACGATTTTTATAAATCTTAATTAATTCTGGAATATAAAAATACACACGATTTGTCATTTATTCCAGAATTACAGGCTTAAAAGCTCTGTAGGCTATTTGCAAAAAAAAAAAAATTATATAAATGTGAACGAGATAGCTTTGTAATTAACTTTGATATACTTTAATTGATTCAATTGATTCAGAGAGCTTTTACGGGCTTTGATAAATTGTATGGTTTAGTTCTCTAAATAAAGTATAAGAAAATTTGAAAAATAAACACAGTGATTAATTTCCCTCTTAAAATGGACAGAAGTTGACCTTTTAAAAGAATGGATCCTGGTAGTCGTATTTAAAGGTCTGGGGGAAAAATTGCAATACCATTTCCAACATTGCATCTGATCTATTACTGATAGTTTGATTTCAATTACAATGATAACTTTAAAGAACGTTTTAAAGTAACCTAAAGCTATGGTTCCCTAAAAAAAGCAGAGCCGTTATCTGGCAGCCGCAATATTGTGGTCGATGACGTCACTAAAACATTGTTTATGTAAATCAGACGGCGTGGTTTCCTAAAGAGCGTTGATTGCGAGCGAAACGTAAATCAACGGGTAAGCTATGGTTTCCTAGGAAAGACTTGATTAGAAAGATTAATAATTTCATCCACCTCAAAGTTGTGGCAGTCAAATAACGGTAATGCTCTCCTAGGAAACCAAAACTTTAGAAAAGAGGACTTTGCTCATCATGTTTAAAATTCTGTTGCACATTAGTTAAATTTTTATTATTTTTTTTTATAATGAGTATTCATTAAATTTTTTACATATATCTTAAATTCCTTTGGTAACTTCTAATGAATAAAAGTTTTTATGATCTTACTAAATTTTATGAAATGTTCCTTCATTTGTTTCTTTATTTTTAAATGTAACTTCGATGACAAAAATTACATACAAATTTTTTTTCTTCAAAAATTACCCGAAACTGGTTCCTCTTTAAATTACAGCCTCATTTTATTGATGTAAGTAAAACAAGAGAAAACATAGAAAATGTATATTTTCACGCAAATCTCTTAATCTATGATGCAAAATTGGTCACATATCTCATTATTAAAGATCATACTAAATTAATATTGTGATTTATAATATATATCTTCAGTATTCTGAAATGAGATACCTGTTTTGAATAATATTTACCGGAGTTTCTGAAAATCACTGTGGTGTGATATTACATCCCACGTGCTTCTGTAATTGCAGATGGCGTTATGCTTCGTCGGAGCCATCACATTATGTCTGTGGCTGCCATCATCACAAAACCCTTCCATCTGCCAAGGAACAATGAGGTAATTTCTTTAATATAGAACTTTTAAAAACAATAAATAATAACTATAACTCTATTAAACGTTTACAGAGCTACACACCGTAATTTCCGAAATTAAATGTTTGAAGAAATCGTATGATCCTGGAAAATCATCTACATAAGGTCTTGATCTAGCACAATTGTAATGATTTACGCCAATTTATTCAATCTTTGTAAATCTATCCTTTTTGAATCGTTATGGATGAGTTTTTAACAATGCGAAAAGCATGCGGTTGCAGTATCATAGACGTCAGATTACCGACGAATTTCCTAGTCTGCATTATTCAAGTCGAAACAGGGATTTCAGACCTGATTTTACTAAATATCAATCATTCAGAATAAGGTGGCAAAAGGGCGTTTTATGGAGCTGGTATTCAGGGTCATCACGAAGGAGATGTGTAAGCTATCAGACACTATGGCTTAAGAATAATTCCTAAAATGCAAAAAAATATGAGTAAATGTTTTCCTATTTGTTCGAATCAACAGATGTGGAGAATCATCTGTTGAAGGTCAAACTTTTTCTTTATGCAAAACATTTCAGTCTAGGTTTTCAGGAGCAAAATACCTGCGCAAGTGGGAAGGCGGATAAAACATCTCACTTGGCATAAGCAGTTCAGACAAGTATTGTGCAAATCATGTGAGAAAGAACGTTGTTAATGATTAAACGGAACGAATGATGACACAAAGATGACAACTGGATATATTTGTAAAAAGAAGAATCATTGAAACGTTCGAATACGGAGGATTACAAACCCAACTGTCTCAAATTCTGAATGGATCTCAAATGTGTATTATCAAGACTAAGGTAGAGGTTTCAAAGTACGAGAAATGTTTACCGACAAACTGTACCAAGTTTGCTAAGAGTCACAACCACTCTGGCGATAACTGCGCTCCGTCAGATGGAAAGTTATGCCAGAGAACAGGGTTCAACGCTCACACCCACCACAGGAGTAAGAATTTCCATATAAACTGTTTGCAGGAGACTCATTTTTGTTAGTCTCTATACCAGACAAACAGCAGTATGCATTCCCCTCACATCTACGCATAAATGCTCTCGTTTCAATTGAAGTTTTAGACAGTCGGCTAATGGGATGTCTAAATGAGGAATATCGCTTTAGACTGAATATTGATTCTCATCGGCTTGCGATACGGAAAGAACGTGGAACTCGTTTTCACCCAGACATCGTTCTTTAACACGGGGAGTCATGGTGTGATCTAGCATCATGCTGGACGGAACATGAAATGATAATGGAATATACTTCCTTTATCTTTGAGACTGGATCTAATAGTGCTGAAAGATACAAAGATGAAGTTCTCGAGCTTTGTGTTCGCCTGTTTCGAGGTGCTGTCCTTCCTGACTTCATATTTACGGACCATAACGCGTCTTGTCACCTGTGGCCCTGACGACGACTTTCTTGAAGCAGAAAATATCCAACATATACCGTGGGCTTCCCACTTAGTTACCTAATATGAATCTTGGCATTAAGGGGATATGCACGGGGCATAACTCGCAGCCCTTTCACACACACCAACTCTGCTCCTAAATTTCAAAAGCGCTCTTCGTGATGTTTGAAAATCTTTCAGAATACAACTTATTCCCAATGCCCTAAGAAGTATAGGATATCGTTGTGTAGCGTGCATTGCTGTCAGAGGTAACCACACACCTTGTTGAATAGCAATATAACCTTTTTATTTTATTTGTTCTTCACTACTGTGTGAATTCCTCTTATCCTCATAGTTTCCTTTCAAACTGTTTCGATAATGAAAGTGATTATTATCGTTTTTTCACATTGCTCTCTTATTTTATAACCATTTTAGAATCGCATATCATGTTTCTCCCAAATCCGGCTTAAACTTCCTTTATTATTCACATAATTACCAATTATGATAAGCTTTTAGACACCAATGTTTATCCGGTTGCATATTTTGTGAACCTTTGCATAATTATACAATATAATATCAAACAATTCAGTATGTGTGCCATAGTGAAATATTGTAAAATATGTAAACAAAATCATTTGCAGTTTAGTGAGTTAGTAAATTGGGCCGAATTCTGTCTCAAGTTATTTTTACCAATTTTCTGCCACTAGCTTACAAGGAATCATTAATCTCTAATTCTGCAAAAAACATTCTTTAAGCGAGGATTTCCTCTTTTTATTTGGACATTATTCGTATATTTAATTCGCTAAATCTATTAAATTTTTTTTTACAAAATACTATAACAAATTTTTCTTCAATACTTTTAGAGGAATATATATATATTCGAATTAAATCCAATGTGTTTTGAAAACTACAACAAGATTTCTATCTGTTTAAATCAGCAGTTCAAAAGAACTATTTGTGTACAATAAACGCTTTAACAATTCTTTTCTTTATTTTTCATTGAAATTTGATCTTAGATAAGCTCCTCAAGATTTTAAATATTATAAATCATTTTACTTTAAAAAATTATTCTTATATATTTACTCCATTTTTAAATAAAAGCTTGATTTAAAAATATGTTTTTACTAATATTTATTATAGATAAAGGATATATTTACAGTCTTTTCAAAAACCTGTCGAAGTTAAAGTGATATTTTAAACGATTCAATGGGGGGGGGGAAATAATTTTTGCGTTTGACATTGCTTTCAACAGTTATTATTATTTTTTTTTATTATAGTCTCGAAGACGTACAAAAACTGGTAATCGAATCTGTTAATAGTCCTCAAAATCTACTATCCAGCTGATATATATATATATAAATAAAAGGTCAATTGAAAAGTCCCCGGCCTGACACATAGATGGCGCTACTAGAATTAAATCCATATGTTTTTTAGTTAGTCCTAACCCTCAAAAGATGCGTGTATAAATTTGACAGCTGTCGGATCATTAGTTTGTGAATTATAGCATTTTGAGTGAAGCAACTTTTGTTATTGTGAAAAAAATGGATAAAAAGGAATTTCGCGTGTTGATAAAATATTGCTTTTTGAAGGGAAAAAATACAGTTGAAGCAAAAACTTGGCTTGATGCCGAATTTCCGGACACTGCTCCAGGAAAATCAACCATCAAGGATTGGTATGCTAAGTTTAGACGTGGTGAAATGAGCACCGAAGACGGTGAACGCAGTGGACGCCCAAAAGAGGTTGTTACCGACGAAAACATTAAAAAAATCCACAAAATGATTTTGAATGACCGTAAATTGAAATTGAATGAAATAGCAGACTCTCAAGATATCAACCGAACGTGTACATCATATCATTCACGAATATTTGGGTATGAGAAAGCTCTGTGCAAAGTGGGTGCCGCGCAAGCTCACTTTTGACCAAAAACAACGACGAGTTGATGATTCGGAGCAGTGTTTGAAGATGATCAAGCATAATAAACCCGAGTTTTTGCATCGATATGTGACAATGGATAAAACATGGCTCCATCATTTCACTCCGAAGTCCAATCGACAGTCATCCGAGTGGACTGCACACGATGAACCCGCTCCAAAGCGTGGGAAAACGCAACAGTCGGCTGGCAAGGTTATGGCGTCTGTAATTTGGGATGCGCATGGAATGATTTTCATTGACTACCTTGAAAAAGGAAGGACCATCAACAGCGACTATTACATAGCGTTATTGGACCGTTTGAAGGACGAAATC